>PKRV01000612.1:778236-866418 GCA_003709505.1 Hyphantria cunea
ATATTTAAGCTGCCAAAATGACTCTGCCCTGCCTGATGGAAAGCATGAGCAGAATCCAAGAGTGGTGGTCACCATCCTCAATGCGAAAAAGAACAATGCAGCATGGTGACCCAAACTATGGCGGCCTGGGGGGAAGGGGGATGGTGAGGGGGATAGGGGGCGTTGGATTGGGGTATGGGCCTCCGGTATCCTCACTCACTCGATGAAACACAGCGTAAGCGCTGTTTCACACCGGTTTTCTGTGAGGCCGTGGTATAACTCCTGTCGAGTCGGCCCATCCATGTCGAAGCGTGGCTCTCCCACGGTATTGGTAAGCGGTAGATGGTAAGCGACTACCGCTGCCCGTGGACACCCGCAACACTAGAGGCGTCGCAAGTGCGTTGCCGGCCTTTTGAGGGACGGGGAAGAGGATGGGGGAAGGGTTGGTGTATAGGACCAGTTTCCTCACTCATACGGTGAAACAGCGCAAGCGCTGTTCCCCACCGGTTTTCTGTGAGGCCATGATATCACTCCAGTTTACCGGCCCATTAGTGCCGGAACATGGCTCTCCCAGGAGGTAAATCTATAATAAACTATAACAATAATATATGTACAATAAAATTAACTATTCTAGTATGCCTATGAAAGTGGCTGTTCTTTAATAAACTTTTGTGCCACGTATGTGATATAGACAATAGTTTTTTTTTTTAAATGCAACAATTGTTTTTCAGCTTCTTACTCTTCTGATTCATGGTTTATTCCAAATTTAACGATTTTTCAAAAAAAGGAATGTTTTTAACAATGTTTATATGAAGATTAGAAAAGAATTATTATTCTTTACACTTTACATATTTTTTTATATTTAAAATACGAATTTTACGTAGAAATACACACAAACAAACATATTATAATCAGAGTTACATAAAATATATAAAATGTAATAATGGAGGAATACTCTCGTTATAAAAGAACCTACATATTAACAATTACGGTACACAAAATATTTTATATAGGAAAAGTATATACAAAAATATATAAAGTAGTAGGTTGAAAGCCGATCTCATCTTAGTATGGGATTTCACAGAGAATAATAATGATATAAATGCATTATTATTACCGTATCAATAATTCTGTCCAGCTCGTCATCTGGCATTGAATCCAGTTGTTCACCAGACAGTGACTGAGAATGTAACACGTCCAATCCCACCATTTGAGCTGAAACATAATAAAAAAAGGTTATATTACATATATCTAAGACCTTTAAACAAGTAATTATTGTATATAACATGAATCTTGGAAACACCTCCAAACAATTTTCATGAAATTAAGTTTGGGTTTCGGGCGCTATATATCGATCTAGCAACGATTCGTAATTTTAGAATATTTAACCTAAATTATTTTTTACAACTCCCGCATTAGGAATATACATTCCTGTGTCACGGGGATCTTTACAAACATACATGAAACGGACACAAAGTACACCCAGACTTAGAACAACAATTTATGGATCACACAAAGTGTTGTTCCCATGTAGGATTTGAACCCACAACACTTGGCGCAGTAGGAAGCGGTGTGGCGACCACTGAAACCACTAGGCCAACCGTGTAGTCAAATAAACCACGCAAAGCTCTGTCATGTATGCACTTACTAATAATTTGTTATTTTCTACGGTTAAATAAAAATGTTATTGTTACTTGTTAATTGGTTTCCAAGAATTTAAGTTTTCAGGATATTTAGTCTTAAACTGAACGTTTAATTAAAACTACTTTATATGATAATGAGAGGCGCTCATAGCCCAGTTGCACTCGGTGATTAGAAACAATCAGCGAGGGCATGCAACGACGGCGCGGTCAGTACCTGGATGGGTGACCGCTGGTGGCATGTTACCATGAGCGTCTCCGTGATTCGGAGGTCACGTTAAGCAGTCGGTCCCGGTTGTTATCATAGGATAACAGTCGTGAAGCTTAGTTGGAGGCCTTCGGGCGGCTTAAAAACATCCAACGGTAAGATTTACGTAGCTACAACGTTGTCTTGCCAGTCCCCAACCCGCACTTGGCCAGCGTGGGGACGTATGGCCTTAACCCTCTCCTGAGAGGAGACCCGAGCCCAGCAGTGGGACATTATGGGTTGTTGATTTTGATTGATTTGATTTGATATGATAATGGCCTTCTCCTAATCGATTACGTCCACAACAGCCAGTCTCAACGGAGATTAACCAACTACATATGAAATATTATAGCGCATAAGTGTGTGTGAAAATACAGGTGCACTCTCTGTCCCCTCACTTTCGTGTTCCGATGGGACTACTATGTATAGTGAGTAGTCTTAACGTGGTTTTATAGGTCGCATCATGTAAAAGAGCGCTGGTGGTAAAGCTGCGCAGTACACGATATACGGTCTGTTTGGTGGCGAGGGGTGCGGCGCGGGGCGGGCGGGAGATCGTCGGCGCCCTATTGGCTCCTCACTCGACCTTTGCTTTCCGCGCTGTGACCACGCAACATTTCTTTCCGAAATATAATTGCGCACAAAAGCTTTTAATCACCTTCAAAACGGTATTGTGGTCACATATCTTGTTAAGTTAAATGCTTACGTTAAAATTATCCTACTTTCTACCTAGGTGTAAAGAAACATGTAATAGAATGCAGTGAGTAAATACACGAGTTGTATTAGTAAAGTTTATTGAACTGTAATGAAATAAATATAAGTACTTACTATACTGATAGCTGAAAACCATTAAATATATACGAACATAATATTATATTAATTTCAAAAGGCCTATCACACGTTAAAGTAAAGCCATTTATCGATCATAATCTATTATAATGGTGTCTCTACTGAAAAAAAAAAGTTCTGCATTAGACAAAGTTTTCGTGCTTTTGCTACCCTTCGGCATGGATGGGCTGGCCATGCATATACAGGTGATGATGCGCTGTGTTTCACCGAGTGACTGAGGAAACCGAAGCCCCATACCCCAACCCCTCACCCATCCTCACCCTCCCCCAAAGGCCAGTAAAGCACTTGTGACGCCTCTGGTGTTTCATGACTCCACGGGAGGCGGTAATCGCTTACCAACAGGCGATATGTATGCTCGTTTGCCCCTATTACATAAAAAAATTGTTTTATACTTTTTGTTCCTATAACGTTCAACCTTTTTAATAGTCTATTTCACATAAGGTGGATCAGTACAATACTCAAAACTTTGCTTGTAATAGTAATAAGAGGTTTTATATTATTTTCAGATTTCGGGGGAAAAATATACTATACGGTTATGGTATCTTCAGTGTGCAGTGTATTATAATGTGTACAGTGAACATTGTAAGTTTATATCATTCTGTGTGCAATGTATAATGTGTAGAATAAACTTAGTGTGTTCTGTGCACTCTCTGTGTGGTCAAGGATTAAGAATACTGCGTCTCATTGTCACTACCCTTATTCAACCCATGGGTGTGAGGCATTAAGAGAACAAACCAACAATATCACTACCAAGAGAAAGGAAAACTTAAAACAATTTCTATGCCAATATGTTTGGCCAGCGTCGTATTGTAGACCAAACCTATGTCCAGTAGCGAACTGCTAAAGGTTGCCGACTACATTGTGTACACAGCTTCATAGTGTGTGGAGTGTACGTACCAACGGCGAGTGCGGTGGGTCTGGCGTCTCCGGTGACCATCTTGACGTCGACGGACGCGCGGGCCAGCGTGGCCACGGCGTCCCGAACGCCCTCGCGCGGCGGGTCACACACGCCACACACGCCCGTGTACGTCAGAGCCTCCAGACCCTTGCCCCGACACAATGCTACTATACGCAGCCCTGTTGAAACAGTATTACGGTTTTGTATCCACTCTACAAACTTGAAGATACACGATAAAATACCGCAGTTAAGATGAGATAACATGAACAGTTAGTTTTGTGGAACGACGCGGAACAGTTATCGATTTGTGGATTCGAGTGAACTGCGTTCCTTATTTTTCCGACCCAAATTGACATACCGTTAGAATATTCTACCCTCTCACAAAACTGGATTTCCTTAAAAATATCTGAACCAAAGACACCACTGCTAAAGATGTTATGCACTGAATACTAAAACAGTCGCGAATACAAGAACTTCTGTCGCGTAAACTATAAAAAAACTAGTTCCGTAAAATTAAATTAACCTAGACACTGAGATTTGAGACACCAGTATGATACGACTCTCTCTCTGATGTTTTAAAAAAAAAATGTTGGCGCTATCACTGCGTAAGCAAGATAACACAAAGATACACATCCAAAGGGATCCAAAGACCCAACCCTAAGGGTAATTTTTTTAACTTTAGTCATTCAATTTGCAAAACAAGAGGCTTTACGTTGATTTTTTGTAGCACGGCAAAAAAACAAGGGCTGTCCGTATGACACGTGAACCAAAGAAACTCATCGTAATGAAAACATTAAACAATTAAAGCACTAGGTAGCGTGTTATAATTACAACGAAATACATCTTTTATCAAGTACTCTAATTAGTCGCCTTTAAAATACCTTGGCTTTCACAGCTTATCGTAACTTACCCATTCTGCCAATATTGTAGGCTTCAGCGATGAAATCATTCTGTTTCTCCTTAGTCATTGGAGCGTAGTTGCCCGCGCTGTCGATGTACTGGTTACACAGAGGCAACACTTTCTCTATGGCACCCTTGACAAAAACCTCTTCTTTAAGCTTGCCGTCAGAAAATTTTGGTGCGCATTTCACAACCATCATTTTCGTTTCGGAACTGTAAAAAATGTGTAAAACATAATAAACCTGGTCCAAATGACGCACCCTTGACTTGATATTTATGATGCAGTGTATATAATGTATGTTTGAGTCTATGTATATCGTAGTTTATATAGTTTATGTGTATAGTGTCGCGTGCCGACCTGAAGGGTATCTCGTGCAGGCGCGTGTGGTGGTCGCGCAGGTCGGGCAGGCCGTGCTTGAGCGCGCAGGCCAGTGTGTATTGTATATAGTGTATGTGTATAGTGTCGCGTGCCGACCTGAAGGGTATCTCGTGCAGGCGCGTGTGGCGGTCGCGCAGGTCGGGCAGGCCGTGCTTGAGCGCGCAGGCCAGTGTGTAGTGTATATAGTGTATGTGTATAGTGTCGCGTGCCGACCTGAAGGGTATCTCGTGCAGGCGCGTGTGGTGGTCGCGCAGGTCGGGCAGGCCGTGCTTGAGCGCGCAGGCCAGTGTGTAGTGTATATAGTGTATGTGTATTGTGTCGCGTGCCGACCTGAAGGGTATCTCGTGCAGGCGCGTGTGGTGGTCGCGCAGGTCGGGCAGGCCGTGCTTGAGCGCGCAGGCCAGTAGCGCGCCCTCGGTGGGCTGCCCGTACAGCACGCCGTCGCGGATCGAAGCGTTGTTGCACAGCACGCCCACCTGACAACACAACATATATATTCTACCATTCCTTCTTGAATAGCTTGCTGAAAACTTGCCCAATTGAGAACCTCAACTTTCGTCTAACATAATGCTGAATATATAAGTATACCTCCAACATGTTATTGACAGCCATCCTGGCTACGTCCAGATCGCGTCCTTTATAAGCACGCAACTGTATGTCACCCATCGCGCTGTAGCCGGTGCCCGTCACCTCAGCGATGTGTCCACCAGATGTGGATATTGTTGTCACAGTCATTTCATTCTTCGTTAGGGTCCCTAAGAAGATGCATATTTATTTTAATTCGTGTATTTAGTAGGACTAAATCATTATCGATCAGTATATTTAATGTCTATTTTTAGTATTTATGAGATAAGTGCGCACCATCGGTCGCCGTTTGTATGTACTATAAATATATGAACGTTTCTATGACAATAACAATTCCTATTCTACAATCAATAAACATAAAACAATTCCTTTTTCATTTTAATCGTGAAATCCTTCCCAGGAAATTACATTAAGTACACGATATAACACGGTCTAAATCAAATACAGTGTGTTCCTACCTACTACAAGCATCAAAATATACATACTTAGATAGAACAGTGTGACTACCAACCTCCATGATCAACTGCAACTCAAAGTTAAGTGCGTTGCTATTAGTTGAGTGTAACACGGAATGAGGTTTATTCTTTTAAAAAATACAATGCCTACATTATTAACGTACATCCTGTGTCGCGGAGAACTTTACAAAAATTATGCAACATGCACAAAGAACGTCCAGACTCGGAACAACAATTTGTGGATCACAGTGTTGTTCCATGAGGGATTTGAACCTACAACACTTGGTGAAGCATGAAGTGGGGTGGCAGCCGCTTATACAGACAACTGGGCTTACCGTGCAATCAAAAGGTCTTTGGTAATCTCACTCTCTCGTTGAAAAGCAAAAGAATTACTGAACATCGGTTTTCCATGGAGTCATATTCACCTGTCTTATCGCTGCAGATGACGTTTACACATCCTAACGTTTCAACCGTGGGTAGTTTCTTGACGATGGCGTTCCTCTTAGCCATGCGCATCACACCCAGGGCCAGTGTCACTGTCACCACAATTGGCAGACCTGGAAAAGAGAATAGTCGTATTATTAGTCGATACATATAATACCATCACTGAGTACTTAGATTTAAAATACGGTAAAACCAAGTAGAATTAAGTAGCTTATGTCCTTTCTCAATAATCAAAGTAAACCATGCCAAATTTTATTAGAATTAGTTCAGCGGTTTAGGCGTGAAAATGTAACAGACGGAAATATTTCCCATTTAAAATATAAAATTAATAAAGTTTTGGGTTTTGCGAGGAACAACATTGCTGCTTATCCTGTACACGTTTTACTGTGGCTGCAGTAATTCTAAGAAGGCAAGGTTAGACAAAAACCTGCACGTCAGTCAATATATTTATTCAAGTGGAAAATTAACTATAAACAATCTTCTGAAAATAGTATCAGCATAGCATTTACACACAACTGTGTATAGTGCAGACTTCCGGAGCTAAAAATATACAGAACATTCATCGTGTTAAAGTTACGTAGCTCACGTAACAACATAATGTTCCCCTAAGCGAGACCTTCTGGAATATACCGGCAGTAACATACTAATTGCCTTGAGAACATCATAACCACAGAATTCAGAAATTTGATCCGTATAAATCTTCACTACATCCCTTATGTTCTATTGCCAATTCTAAAGGTGCCAATTTTAAGGCAATATCCTTGTTTCTATTACGTAAGTGGTTAGACAGTTAGCAAAATTTTGGCGTTTATTCTCTGTCTACCCTTTCACGACACGTGCGCGAGGGGACATATAAATTGCCAATGAAGGCTAAAGTCATCAATTTAATGTCATCGCACTATATTCACGTGTAATCGTCACGGATATATGAGCATTGTCACATGCTCCCTAATTGGTATTACATAGACGTTACACCACCGTACAGGAGAACAATGATTTTCTACAATAAGGCAAGTAAACGCAGACCAGCTACACTTGACAAGTTGATATTCTTTAAGACTTAACGTTATTAGAAAACTAACAAATGTTTATGCGCCAGATTCCGGCAAAGTGTTCTTAGTGCAACAAATCAAAACAAACAAAATCGAAGTGTAGTCGATTGACGCTCCAATCACTTGCTCGGAACTGTGCTACTACAATCCACGCGTCTCTCAATCAAACAAAGGGACCAAAAACGACTATTGCGCATCTAACGAATCTGGCCAAATTACGTGCCGGTCTATATACGAGAATGATGTCTCTCAACGATAAGTCAAATGGTCAAAATAAATTATTAGCTAATAAATAATACATGAATAAAGAGGCGTTTACGATTTTAGAGAGAAATTCGATGCGATACACTCGCATCATAGTTAAGGGGGCTGATGGTGAGTACTGCCACCCATTCAAGAAGTTACAAGCGCGCTTTCGGCCTTTGAGGCAGGCAAAAACTAAATACCGAAAGGTCAAATCCATCTTTGATTCGATAGTGACTTTATCTGTTTGCCTGTTACGCTTTCACGGCTAAACGCTGCATTGATTTCCATTAAATTTGACATAGATATTTTGATTCTTGAAGTTGTAACTGAAAGGGAGCTGAGAATATTTCTGCTAGAATGAACTATTTTAAGAAATAATTTCAACTTTGTCGATATTATTTTTTACTTTTTATTTGTTGGTCATCGCGGTAAATAGTAGCCTATATATTATTCTAATGTATAAGCTATATTACCATAAAGCTTCAGCCATATCCGTACAGCTGTTTTACAGGAAAGAATAACAAATAACCATAGGTACACATCTTCAAAAATGATATTTTTAAGTGTGATCACTTAAAAATATCATTTTTAATAATTTATGTTTAATGTGTAAGTATTTACTTTAATTCTGTTTATTGGTGTCGTATCTTGTACGGTTTTAATGTCACGGTTACGTTTATACACCTAAATAGATGGATAAATATTCTATAAGCTAGAACCGCTGTCCTTCTCAAAGTGATGCTAGGGTGCTAATTTCTGTTGTTGCCTCACTAACTATTACTATTATTATTTTGCCACTCTTTTGAGCATCGTTTGTCGTCGTTGTTACGAGAGATTTTAGAACAGCAGAATTAGCTCCGATGAATAATGTAAAATGTGGTCTTGGTCGCCGCGACACAAGCCTCGAGCTTAGTGCGGAAGCCATCGATGATCCGGATGGCGTAAGAAAGCGGTTCCCGGATCTCTCCCGTCTCAGGTGCAGAGTGGCACACCGTGTGGTTTTAGTCGGTTCGATTCCGACACACCGCCCCGCCGCAAACCCCGTTGGGGTGAAGGCCCGAGGGGGTTTCCACAAGTAAAACAAAAAATAAGGAAGCCATCGATAACTGTATACTGTATATACTGTACCTGTGTATATAACTTGTTTATGTAGAAATTGAATGAATAAATAAATACATAAATGTTTAACGTGAGTAGTAAAGTATAATCTCAAACGTTTATTGGAACCGGACACAAGGTTTGAATTATATTTATCTTTAGCTAATATAAGACAAGAAAATAGTGTTAACAAATAACTAAAGAGAATATTACTACACTTTTATATAGGTACGTTCTTATTGTGTAATCACTCGAGTGAAAAATTGCGGGGTAAGAACGTGAAACTACGTGTTTAGTTTTTGGTTTTATTTTCGACCGTAATTTAACATTAGACAATATGATTAAAGATAATAGGTTGCGTTGAAAACAGTCTTATTCATAAGCGTTATTTAACTTTAAGTAACAGTTCTGTGTTAAATTCAACTTTAAGTTTATACATTTAAAGTTGATAATAACATAGATCTGTTGCTTAATGTTAAATAACTTTTATGAATAAGGTCGTAAGTGAAAATTATACGGAAACTGTAATAGTTAAATTCTTGTAAGGCACTCAAGAAAGTCTATGGATTTCTTTATTGCCTTTCATAAGTCTATCTGATAAGATAGTGAAAGGAAGAAAGCTAGAGCGTGACGTGAGCACTAATTTGTTACTCAATTTAGCTAGAACGCCTGAAAGAATACTCATGATTGAACACTGAGATAGATTTACTATCTGAAATTTTACATCGAAGAAAAAATGTGAAATAGATATTAATGCCAGTGAAGCCATGGGCGATGGCTAGCACTGTTAATGCTAAAGAGGATTAATTTGTTACGCTTTCACATTTTGACTACTCAACCGAACAAGTTTTGTTTTTACACGTGGTCTGCAGCACAGATAACTTACTAGAGTAGAGTAAAATTGCCCAGGCCAGAATTACCACCAGAAAGTTATTTTATAAATATAATAACTTTGGTCTGCGTCTCCGCCTGCGTGTATGTACGGTATATATATGGTTATTTGTTATTCTTTCTTGTAAAACAGCTGTACGGATATGGCTGAAGCTTTATGGTAATATAGCTTATACATTAGAATAATATATAGGCTACTATTTATCGCAATGACCAACAAATAAAAAGTAATATCGACAAAGTTGAAATTATTTCTTAAAATAGTTCATTCTAGCAGAAATATTCTCAGCTCCCTTTCAGTTACCAACTTACCTTCAGGTATAGCAGCAACAGCAAGACTGACGCTAATAGTGAACATGTCCTGTAGAGCTTTGCCCTGCAGCCAACCAGTCACCATGATGAACCCAATGATGCAGAAGGAGTACATAGACAACTGGGCGCCTAAAGCGTCCATCGATTTCTGTAGTGGCGTCTTAGGAGCTTCCTCGGCTTGCATCATTCGGAATATGTCACCGAACTCGGAGCGTTCGCCAGTGCTGACTACGATACCCTGAAAGATAAAAAATCTATTTGTTTTGACACTCTTCTGATGATGGATCAACAGGACCGTGGAATAGAGGCCAGTTAATGATTCAATAGACTAATATTCCACGCTGGTTAATAATGACGAATTGGAATTATAGTCAACTATGATTTACCATTGATAATGTTTTTTTTTTTTCGAGTGGCTATTTATTCGGGCGTTATTGATAATAAGCTGTTCGGGACGACGCCCAAAGACCCAAATTTACCTACTTAATTCGTCTAGAATTTTTGATTATAATGTAGATACGGTAGATATTGTAGGTATATATAGGCTGTCAGTTAGTGTATAATCACTTATTATCAAACGATAAAAACACAAATATTTCCAACGTTCGCAATAACTCACCTTTGCATTGCCACACCTGACAAGAGTCCCCATGAAGGCGATGTTATCTTTATTCACTCTGCCTGCAGCCGCCTTGTTTGGCAGTACACTTTTGCCAGCGGGTTCTGTTTCCCCCGTAAACGAAGATTCGTCTATTGCCAGATCTACTGAGTCGTAAAGCCTGAGATCCGCTGGCACTCGATCGCCGACGTTCAGATGGACGATATCGCCAGGGACAAGATTGCGGGCTAGGAAATGTTCGATGCTGCCTTCTCGTAGACTGAAGGAAATACAATATTTTGGATTGTTAAAGTTCGCATTTCTATTTAGGTTAGTAGTTTTTCTTTATGTTGAACTACGAACAAAAAATTGGGAGGCACAATATAGAAAACCATTTATTTCATAACAGCTGTTGAATAATGACGCTAAGTTCAAATTTACAATTGCAAAATACTTATAAATTAAAGTTTATTTATCATATATCAAAACTGTAATATTGAAACAAAATTTATGATGTCCTATTTGTCATTCATTAAATTAATAGCCCGTAATTATTGGATCGATAGCTGGAATGTTCTAGAGTAAAAAACAAATGCTGCCAACAATCGATTCTTTATTCAATTCTATTAGTTTGAGAAAGTTATAATGTTACTGTATATATATTTATTTATTAGTACATCGACATTGTATATATTACACAGTTCACGTAGTATTAATTCAGTTCATCAATCAACAACCCATAATATCTCACTGCTGGGCTCGGGTCTCCTCCCAGGAGAGGGTTAAGGCCATACGTCCCCACACTGGTCAAATGCGGATTGCGGACTGGCAAGACTACGTTGTGGCTACGTAATCTTACCGTTGGATGTTTTTAAGCCGCCCAAAGGCCTCCAACTTAGCTCCACGACTGTTATGCTATGATAACAACCGGGACCGAATGTTTAACGTAACCTCCGAATCCGAAAATTAATAGTTAATAATGTAATAGTTGTTGGTAAGCATTTGTGTATGTATGTACGGTGTACATAACATTCACAACAGTATTAGGACAGTGAGATAAAACTTACAAGAAACAGTGAAAAATAATTACATGTTAAAACATAAAGAATAATAAAGAGATATAAGAGTGTATAGTATTGGAATATTTAGTTATTAATTAGATCTTTTGAAGTAATTTTGTATTCTATGATTAAGTACTCAGATTTACACTTAAAGCTCGGGTATAATCTAGATCTACATTATAATATTGTAATTGAAGACAATTACGTATAGAAACTGTGGACATCTTCTCTAATCGCAGTCGTTAAATAAATTGTTAATTTAATCACTATCTGAAATAAAACTAGATTACAGCTGATATTTATGTTTTAAATCTCTGAAAATACCTTTCTAATGGCATATTACCCAACTTTTTTGCATTGACAAAAACTTCATTCTAGTTTCTATAAGTGTCATAATCCTTATGAACTCTTACCAGTTGCATGTCGGTGGTACTAGTTTGTTAAGTTCTTCGAGTGATTTTTCCGAGCGATACTCCTGCACGAATGCAACGGTCACCACGATTATGATTGCCACTGTGATAGATATGGCGTCGTCGAATTGCTTCATACACACGCTGACCACCGCCGAACCTGTGGAAGAAAGTTTGTACTAAATATTTATTGATATAAAAAACTTGGTGAACAGAAGAATCCAGCTAGGTTGGGCAGCGTTTGGGTAACTTCGTCGGGTCTTCTCATCATCGATCCCACAGTGCCTAAAGACGAAAGTCTTCAATGCGTGCGTCCTACCCGTAATGACTTACGGAGCCGAAACGTGGACACTTACGGTTCGACTGGTCCATAAGTTCAAAGTCGCTCAGCGTGCTATGGAGAGGACTATGCTCGGCGTTTCTCTAAGGGATCGCATCAGAAACGAGGTGATCCGACAAAGAACCAGGGTCATCGACGTAGCCCACAGGATTAGCAAGCTGAAGTGGCAGTGGGCTGGCCACATTTGCCGAAGAACCGATAACATTGGGGTAAACGAGTTCTTGAGTGGAGACCGCGTCTCGGCAAACGTAGTGTAGGACGTCCGCAGGCCAGGTGGAGTGATGATTTGCGCAGGACGGCTGACAGGAGCTGGATGCGAGAAGCCATAGATCGAACTAAGTGGCGTAAAATTGGAGAGGCCTATGTCCAGCAGTGGACTGCAATAAGCTGGTGATAATGATGATGATATAAAAAACTTTCCTAAAGTGACTCTACACTACTTGATGAAAGACATGTGCAGAATCCAAGAGTAGTAAATGAGATATATTAGGTATATGTATCATTATCTCTATATATCATTACATCTATATATATATAAATTCATGTTTGTCTGTATGTCCTTTATAGAATCGATAACTATGCATTTTGATCATCTTCAGCAAAATGTGCATGAGTCCACAAAGGTTTCTGAGATGGTACGACCAGCTTTGCCTCTCGGCTTTGCCTGCAGTTGTTGTCGTACCGCGGGTAACACCGCGGCGCTCAGCTAGCATATTATAAAATATTTTCAGTTGCAAAAATTTCAAATTTATAGCCACCGCTTTAGACTCTTCGTTGATGAATCAATAAGCCAGTCAGAGCAAGTAATTTTATATGAGCTGATCCCCGCGGTGTTGCCCGCGTTTGTTGTTGTAACCGCGGGCAACGCCGCGGGTCGAAGCTAGTATCTATAGAAATCGTAGCCCATGTGTTATTCTGTTGTATAGCTATATTATTATAGAGTTTCATTAAAATCCATTCGATAGTTTTTATGTGAAAGAGTAACAAATATCCATCGATACTTACAAACTTTCGCGTTTATAATTTTAGTAGGATATGTTCTATATATAGACTACTTTCATGGGTATACGTGGCTTACGGTGAGAGGTACACGTAGCTGTTTGGAACGGTACAATGTTTCGAATATTTTTATGCTTGTTTTGTTCAAGGTATTAATAATAATACCTATATTTATTCAGAAAGAGTCCATGTCAGTATACAATTTCTTCTAACCTATGTACCTACACCTAGTACCTTACAATTTAATTTAGTAACGTTTTCAGATAACTTTTCCCTCACACTCAGGATGCAATTACTGGTGTCCCGCAACAAGGAGGCAATTCGCTTACGTACCAATATAGCGGTATTGACCCCTAAGTCAGTAAAATTACCGTTTGTTTTTTTTTTTAAACTAATAGTTTTTTATGAGAAGAGAAATATATTACAAGAATTATTTTTAAATGTATTGCAAATGTGATTATAAATCCTAAGTCTCAATAGTTTTATGATGTTTGGAGGTATCTGCTACTGTCAAAAAACAATCGTATTTCTACAAAAATAAAGTTTAAATAGGTAATAAACATAAATGTCTCAATAGTTTTAAGATGTTTGGCGGTATCTGCTACTGTCAAAAAACAATCGAATTTCTACAAAAATAAAGTTTAAATAGAAAATAAACATAAATTTTCTTTTTAAAAAAGAATCACAAATTTTAAGTTCAAAATTCACGCCGAAACGTTCGGCGATGTTAAGGCGTCTGCTTGTGACGTCAACTCGCATACCTTGTAACCCGCAACGAAATTAATCAGAAGAAAAACTGGAGGAGTTGGAAATATAATATGCCCATTTCCCACCTTAGCAAAGCGGGAGACGAAATGTCAAAATTCATACCGGGATGCATCACGGATAAATTAAGGGTCCTAAATGAGCTACATTTGATTTCTATAGTATGGGAGAATCGCCTTAACACGGAGATTCACCGCGCCAAATGGTTTGTAAGCTATTTAGCATTATACTACGTTCATTGTACCAAAGACCATATTACCAGAGGACATAAGCCGACTGCTCAAAGCTAGAATCAGGTGTTTAACATTGACACAATGGTGAATCGACTAATTTAAATTACTGTAGTTTGCTCTTAAAGTTACCGCGGCCTGTAAAAAATTGGACAACACAGTGATCCACCTCGAGCCTTCCTCGACAACCGCTCGCGAACAGATGGAAAGAACTGGTAGAAGTGGCGCCCTTTAGATGATTCATCCCATCGTTGTTGCCATTCATCCATGAGGTCATTATAGACATTGGGCTGCTGTTGAAACAATCTTATGATTTTATCGCGGTCTTGTACGCCATTAAGTGTTTGGTAGTGTGAAATAGTATAAGACTGCACGTCTTTGCACCTCGAGATCAACCGGAAGAACACGCGCCAACACCGGTAAAGCCTTAGTGCTAACCGTCCTATATGCCTTGCACAGTTCACATAGCATAAATCAATGCAAGTCTTTAGCCTTGTAACAGTTTGCGACGGACAGCGCCTACAGTCGGCCATTCAGGAGCACCATAGCGATTAGAACTAGCTGCATAGATATATGATCTTTAGTGTATTATATGACAGACACCATATCGGAGTTGGTTGGTATGTTGAAATAAAAAAAGAGTAAAAAGCTTTTCCCTAAATGAATTTAGGTTACCAGGAACCAAAACCCAAAAATTTTATACCATCAGAATGGTGTCAACGGATTTGTATATAAAGTTAGGCTCAGAGAGCAATAATCATAATCTGCAATAACTATAAATAATACAGTTAGTACAGGGGCGGAGGCACCCCAATACCAGCTCCTCCCTTTGGACCGCATTCAACGGAGAGCGACTCGAATCATCGATTCCCAAGAAGTTTCAATTCGGCTAGACTCATTGGCACTGAGTAGAGATGTGGCTTCACTGTGTATTTTCTACCGCATTTCCCATGGGAGTGCTCCGAGGAATTGTTCGGAAAAGAAAAGAAAGAAAAAAGAGCGTACTCCTTCTTAAAAGACCGGCAATGCACTTGAGAACCCTCTGGTGTTGCGGATGTCCATGGGCGACGGTAATTGCTTACCATCAGGCGATACGTCTGCTCGTTTGCCACCTACATCATAAAATAATAAATAAATAAACAACATAAAGAACGATTCTGCTCCAACTTTACAGAAAAACGCATTAAAAATAAATGATATAGGAAATCTAACCCAAAATATATAATCACACGCAAAACTGACTTTAGTGCGACACTTAAGATTAAAAAACTTACTTAGATAATATATGATAAAGTAAAAGTTTATGCTTTAAGCAATTTTTCCTTTATCTGTGCTATACGTAGCTGCGTACCAAACTTCAAGATTCTGAGTTCACGATAAGTACCCTGTAGATTTTAATTCCCTTGCGAGTGTCGAACATAAACGGTTGTATTTTTTTATTGCGTTGGCTTAAAAGTTTAATTTTTTCACAGCTCCAAGGGACAGTAGACCTGAGTATTTGATATTAATATCAGCTTGATACCTCCACGCTTTCCTGAGAAAAAAGATATTGACAGACAGATAGACGGACGGAGAACAAAGTGATCCTATAAGGGTTCCGTGTTTTCCTTTCGGGGTACGGAACACTGAATGATTCTTGCTACAGGTTGGCAGATTACTCATCTAAGTAGTGGCTCACAATGACACGGTTATTAAACCATTTGATTGTATAAATATATAATAACACCCTAAATATAAACCGGAGATTGTTAACCACGTCTACACAATGTTTTGAAACACATATATGTTTGTTTCAAGTCTATGGATATACTTATGCCGGGTTTTAAAGGACGTGAAATGTAAATAATGGCATTTGTACTAACAATAGTTTTAGCAAGATTAGGCTTAGTGATTAGAATTATTTATATTTTATATGTGATAGGGGGCAAACGAGCAGACGTATTGCCTGATGGTAAGCGGCGCCACTATACACCCGCATATATCAGGGACTTTATCTGTCAATAGTAAAACTCACTTTAAAAATCGTATATTACTCACGATAATCGCTAAATAAATTAAAATAAACCGTTAAGGGCACATTTTAAAAAGTACTGAAATGTTAAATAACTTTATTTCTCTCATAACATTAAATTCAAAAGCACTAAATTTGTATGCGGAATTTCGGCTGAAGACTTAATACATAGGTATAAAAGGGAAAACATGTTCTTATATGTCCTCACGAAAAATTCGTTCATCACTACACAAAAGGCTTGAGAAACGAGGCGGTGTCATTCAAAATGGCTGAAATATCGCAGACAGAACGAAATGGCGTACCTTTTGTATAGCCCTCAGCTTTCTCATTTATGGACACGTTGCATTAATAAACAACGATGGTTCAGTGATTAAAAGTAAATAGAGATAATAGCTTAATAAAGAGTTACAATTTGCCTTATTTATTATATAGACGATATTTTTTATTTTAAACAAAATAGAAATATTTAGAATAAGACGCTTGCCTGATATAACAATTAAAATATTTTGAATTATATTATTGTATGGTAAAATAAAGTACTTAATTTGTTAATTTAAAAAAAGATTATTTAAAGAAATGTGCAAGATTTGTTTCTGTGTATGTATTTATGTGTGAGTACATATGTATGGGTGTTTTGTTTTGTTATTATTCACACGTAAACATAAGATTTGTGCGCCTTACTACTGCTACCTTAATAAATGTCACCAAATTATCCGTGTAACGGTTGTCTGTAAGAGATCGCCATGAGCGATAAGACCGCTAATTATTACATTCGTATGTAGTAACTCTTTCTTCTTGTTTTCTATCTGTTAAATATGTAAGACAAATAAATAAATAAAATGTAACAAAATTTAGAAAACACCAAAGTTCCACTATAGACCTGCAGTCTCTATTATATTTATCAGAGCACCAGGTTTAATTGTGGCAGTTTAATTAACTGCTCTTGCCAAAATGGGTCCTGATTAATCCATCATCCATCCATCCATATTAATCGGCCTGATCAATATTGGCTCAATAAGATGGACCAGCTAGTGACGAAGTAGTACCGGATAGCGCAGTTCAACGGCGTAAGATGGTCATGCCGTTGATCCATGACATATTTAATCAATAGACCAGTTCTATGATGTTAAACTATGGTATCAACATCCGATATACAACTATACACAAAAAAATTTACTTCAATACTACAATGAGAAGTATATTTGACTGCCTCTGTGACGCAGTGGTAGCGAATGCGACTGCTGTGCAAGAGGACTCGAGTTTGATTCCGAGTCGGACCAAATGTTTGTATGATCTGCAAGTATTTGTTTCGGAGTTTGAATGTTTTCTATGTATAATATGTATGTATTTACAAAAAAAAGTATATAAGTATTAATATCAGTTATCTAGTATCCATAGTACAAGCTCTGTTCAGTTTGGGACTAGATGGCGTTGTGTGTTTAAAATGTCTACCATATATTTTATATTTTATTTATTTATATTGATTTCTAAGGTTTGCTTACACAGGTACAAATTGGACCTTACAAAAGCTTGATAAACATGTAATATCCCACCCCAAGACTGTAACATTACACTTAATATCATAAATCGATACCCTACACAGTAATTACTAACACACAAATACATATTTCTAGAATATTGTCATGTAACTCGTTGACCCATCATTAAAGAGCTTTCAATGGCGATTAGACACAACTAGGTCGGCAGTGGGGTGAATCGGGGTGGTTCCACCCCTCCACTGAGCTACTGTCGATATGACAACAAGATGTGTTGATTAAACGGAACTTGTATGGTATGCTTTTATTTGTGTTAGGGCAATAGACTGTTTAATGGTTCGACAATCACTAAAGTAACACATAACACAGGCATAAAATTTACTGTCCCGCTTTTTTGGTTTAACTTTTATAAAGGACAAGAATATATTAATTTATAATTTTCTATTGATATTATAAATGTGAAAGTTGGCTTCTCTTTCAAGCAAAAATTACTGATCGGATTTAGATGAAACTTTATAGTAGTGTAGCTCATATATCGGAATAACAATAAAAACTATTTACAGCTGTAATCGACGCCCGCGCAGTCGGAGTCGCATGCAAACTTAAGTTTTTAATATTTATTCGATTGAATAGATCCGTGTGGTGACAGGTTAAGTATATGTAGTGTTGCCTCTCCTATCTATCCCATGGGTGTCCTAAGACCCGACAAAGGAAGCCAACGCAGGGCAACAGCACTGAGGAGAGAAGATAACCCATCCTTTTAAGCTAGCGTGGTATAGTAGACCAAAAGCTCATTGACAAGGATAGGCTTATAATATCCTGCAGTGAACCAATAAAGGCTATAGATGTGATCTGTACATTTATTCATTGAACCTGACCAAGTAACCCTTTTTACTTCTGAATGGTAATTAAGAAGATTGATGTGAATTGTACCAAATCTTTAAAATTGGTGATAGCTCTGAAGGTAGTAGAGCCACGCTGCTTTCAGCAGGAACGGTCCTGCTCCATTGGGGCGGTACTACTCTCTCTCAGAAAACCAACCTTAATTAAACCCACAATGGATTCAACTCATGCTTTCCATCAGGCGGAGTAGAGAGGAGAAATATGACTCTAGCAGGTTTATACGTATAACAAAAGTAAAGAATAACTTATCTGAAGTAATTTTCGCCTATAAATTATTCTAAATCAAAAACTAACATGAAGTATATTCAAGCAGTCAAATACATAAGAACACGATAAAACCGTTACTTCAATGGCCACTAAACATACCAAAGAGTTTCTTGCACTCATTTGTAATTAAATTTCCTTGCACATAGTATGCTAAACAGGACCTTAACATCTTAGTGTATGTACTCATTGACGACATCAATACTATGATACTCTGCGAATTAATTGAAAACGATTTAAACTTAAACTAATAAAAAGTATTAAACAAAAAACCCCCGATAGAGAAAGAACTTTTGGAATTCAATGAATTAAGATTCCAAAACGATTTTAATATAAATAAATATATTATTCGAACTTAACTCTAATAAATATGATATTGCAGCTCTTGTACCCGGTGACTCTTCGCACCTCACTATTTCCTAGACCGCTACCATATCCAGGAACAGCTATGCTTGCCATCAGTGGGTTTTGTCATAATCGCAACGCTTCGTACGAGGGTTGGCGATCGCAACATGCACGTACTACAGCTAAATATATAGATGTTTGTCTTAAATTCATAATGCGATCACGACATCCCATTATTCTTACAACAATATCTTGTGTGAAAAATAAAGCTTTCCCAACACAATAATGAGGAGAAATATGACATCATTCAAGATAATATGGCGTCACGTTAGAAGCTGTACACGATATAATTATTACAGACTATTACGCAACAGCAACGAAAATACATTTACTTTCATAGACAACTCGGCGTGAAACACGCAAACAACCGCATAGTGATGGAAATGTAATGTTTGTTCGTTCCATTACAATGAAAGTTTATCACAAAAAATTATCAACTGTAGCATTCAAAGTAAAAGACAGCGAAGTTAGCAGTTTTTACTTTATACGATTGTACGGATTACTGTAGTGGTTCAGGCGATCGCTACGCCGTTCTCTCTGCTGCTTTGAGTGTTGAAGGTTCAAAACCCTATATAAATAAATAAATAAATATGTTCAGACATTTTAACACACAACGCATCTAGTCCCAAACTAAGCAGAGCTTGTACTATGGGTACTAGACAACTGATATTAATACATAAAACAGCCAAACTCCGAAACAAATATTTGCAGATCATACAAACATTTGGATCGACTCAGGAATCGAACCCGAGACCTCTTGCATAGCAGTCGCATTCGCTAGCACTGCGCCACAGAGGCAGTTAATAAATGGGATAAATTCTTGTGTAATTCACAAATTATTATTCTGGGTCTGTGTGTCCTTTGCCGCCATTTCCTATACATTCCCTCGCAACACAGGATATATTCATTTCATTCAGAATGTAAAATGAAAATACGAAAAAGAAAGAGAGAAGAAAAGCATTGAAAAACTCGATCAAGGCCTCTCCTCTCGTTTCTAAAAAGAGTGTGTAACAAACACTAAGCCGAAGAAGTGATATTTTTACCAATGACCCCACGCGAAACCAGATCCAATCTGTTGCTTTTTAAAATTTTGCATTTAAATAACTGAGACTGGCGTGTCTAAATGATTTTTATTTATTTAAGAGTAGGAACTTCCTCTTTCCTTAATACTTAATACTTTTTTCAGCAAATCCAGCTAGCTAGCTAGCTAGCAGCAACCTCTGTACAGCCTGCCTATGTAAATAAAGTAGTCACCGACGTGAGACGTCCATACGGCGACATCAAAGTACCACCCCACCCAAGATTTTCATCCCCCGTGTTGTATGAGATGGGAGTACAAAAATCTATGGAAGTACAAACACAAATTAGTAATAAATAGTAGGTATACCTATCACCCTCACTACTTGCTATCCGAATGATGAGCACAATGGAAGATTTTCCACTGTAGTACTACTATTTGGTAATCCCGGGCAGAATGCTTGTTTCTTCTCGTGTTTCTTTTAGACGACTACTGCGAAGGTAAAAGAAGGATACTAGTTATGGGGGCCTATTTTTTATGCAATAGCGGGCAAACGAGCAGACGGACACCCGCGACGGACAATAAGTGCGTTACCGGCCTTTATGGGATAGAAAGAGGAATAGGGAGAGGGATAGGAGGGGAAGGGGGTGAGAAGAGAAAAGAGGGCTATGGAGAGAGGGAGGGGGAGTGGTTGGGGTACAGGCCTGATAGCCTTACCCACTTCGTGAAACATTTGGTTTTCTGTCGGGCCGTGATATCCCTCCGGTCGAGTCGGTCCATTCATGCCGAAGCGTAGCCCTCCCATGGTATGTATGTACGTATGTTTATAAATTCTACGGTCATAAACTACTGAACAGATTTTAATTAATAATGTGTCAATAGATTCGTAATAATGGCCTGGATGAGATAGGCTACCCGAACTTTACCAAAAGTTTTTAAGTAATCTGGTTATAATTTTTCATTTCTTTGTTCAGAGGTGTTTATGCAAAGAAAAACCTTGACAATTTTTTACCGACGTGACAAATATTCCCACAATATTTCTAAGCAGTAGAACAGGTTTTTAAAGGCAAACATGTCTCGGCGAAAACCGACAAACCGTAACTTGGGCCACAAAAAATTGCACAAGAACAAGTTTGTACCTAGCATACACTAAGACGTGATATTGACCCGTAGTACCGCAAAATTAATACGTATAATTTATGTATAGCGCCGTTGTAAAGGCTGATTTATTATTTATGCTTATTAGTCACATAATACTTTAATTTACAAATTTACACATAATTTTTTTTTGTGTACAGCAGAATATCAGAATTCGGTCGAAATTAAACATTCTAATGTCGGTTGGAGAATTATTGCAAGTAACGGTTCATGGTGATTAATACGACCTAACCCAAATTAAATTAATTTTCGTTAATCGAACTTAAGACTCGGAAATATTATCGTTTGACGTCAATTTCTAGCTTGATCTAAGAAGAAAGAAAGAAGAAATAAACAATGCCGTTAACTTTCCCTATATATTATATTCTTATACATGATTTGTAATTCTATACTAATATTATAAATTCAAAAGTAACTCTATCTGTTACGTTTTCACGGCTAAACCGCTGCACCGATTTCAATAAAATTTTGCAGAGAGAGATACTTTGATTCTTAAAGAAGGACAAGGACTACTCTTTTACCGCAATAACTGACATACAGGCGAGCAGAGCGGCAAGCAACAGCCATAATATTTAATAAGAACTCAGTTTCAAACATCCTATATAGTGATCAGTGTGGTCAACACTACATGCTGAACATACCAGTCATTGACATTGCAAATATTCTACACCAATTTGGTATTATTATAGACAACTACATTATTATTTGAATACTGAAGAGGTTTTTCGAGTAATTCACGAATAAACTATAAAAAAAAACAAATGGCATTTGATGGATAAGTTCTTGAGGCAGGTTATATTCATACAATTTCTTGTTAAGCTTTATTTCTTAATAGCTCTGTTAAGTATACTGCCTAAATTAAACGACATAGTGATTTAAATTGAACAAAAAGACTAATTATTAATAGTACTATATATTTAGTTCATATTGGTGTCGTCTTAAATAATTTAATTATATTTTTTTTATGTAATAGATCGCCGCCGCCCATGGTCACCCGCAACACCAGAGACGTCACAAGTGCGTTGCCGGCGTTGGGGGATGAGGGGAAGGGTTGAATTATGGGCCTCCGGTATCCTCACCCACTCGGTGAAACACAGCGAAGTCGCAGTTTCACACCGGTTTTCTGTGAGGCCGTGGTATCACTCCGGTCGAGCTAACCCATACATGCCGAAGCGTGGCTCTCCCACGGTTGTTTTTTTGCTAGTCATAGTATTAATAGAAGTAAAAATTCAACTCCATCCTAGCTTTTGACAAAGGATCATAGGAAGGTTGAATCAGTGGTGAAAGTACACTCCGGATGGCGTAAGAAAGCGGTTCCTGGATCCCTCCCTTCTCAGGCGCAGAGTGGCACACCGTGGTGGTTTAGTGGGTAGTCTGGCTGGTGTCAGTCAGGAGTCCCACACGAAGCGAAGCCCCTGTACCCGCAGGGGGGGAGCGAAGTGCGTAAAGGCATTCCACNACTGTAATGCGATGTATTTACATAATATGTTTACAAAACCAGGATTTGTGCCTGTTTTATATTCATAAATTTTTACCTCCATTAAAAGTCGAGTTGAAGTAAATCTCTGTGGCATTGAGTCCGCAATGTAGGTGTTTATATATTTGCTAGAATTATAAAGAAAACATAACTAGAATTCAAGATAAATTACAATTTACAACTACATTATCTGGTTTAAAATTCAAGAGAAAAATCTACTTTATTTACACTGCATTCTTTGTTGTGTATCATTTACCGTTTTTTGTTCTAATTGCGAAACAATTTACATGAATTTGAATATTGACTATTAATAAGCACACAAACCTTGTCTAGTGTAGGCCGTTATCTATAATTTTCTTCATAATAATAAATGTTTTTTACGTATTTTTAGTTTTTATAAATCTTTAGCCATCTGCAACCGTCTGTTCAATATCAATGTGGTAATGGATTTAAATATTAACGATGTATCCGGGTGGGACTGAGTAATCCTAGAATACACGTTGCGTCAGTGCTTCTTCCATTTTATTACTTCCAAGATCATTAAGTCTTCTAGAATAAACACCAGACGTTATAAACTGCTCTTTTAAATGGATACAATTCTGATGAAGTAAACCAAAAATAGTGAACGCGGTGAGATTTAAAAATATGGGACGCAAGGGATAAAAATAGATAATTTATCTACTGTTACGTCCTATCGACAAACTTGAAACATGATCCACCATAAGCTTACTAAATACAATAAGGTCGACATTCGAGTAAACATGCATTTCCATGGCAACGACCTTGTTATCTGTTATTTAATTTTATCTGTTGCAGTGATATGTGAGATATTTCTCGTATTTTGTTCTAAGATATAGTTAATTCCAAGGAGCATGGATTCAAAATATAATTATTACTGTTCTATCTAATATACTATCACTGCAGTGATAATAAAAGTAAAATTGCATGATCTCCGATCAGTTTGACGTAGCTTATTTAATATTTAAAACGTACTAAGTACGGCATGCACTGCAAAGGAGAGACATCTTAGTTGTTTTGGTTTCAAACGATTTATGGGCAAAGCGGGACACGTTTCAACTATGTCGATAGTATGTGTTATGACTGATTGATAATACAGAATGACAGGAGTCCTATTCATTGAAGTGGATTTCGTTATAGTCGACTAAGGGAGTATTATAAAATACACCAGATGACAAAGAGGATAACTTGGAACTAATTCTGCTGGGCTCGGATCTCCTCTTTCAGGAGAGGGTTAAGGCCATACGTCCCCACGCTGGCCAAAAGCGGGTTGGGGACTGGCAAGAATACTTTGTGGCTACGTATCTTGCCGTTGGATGTTTTTAAACCGCCCGAAGGCCTCCAACTAAGCTTCACGACTGTTTTCGTATAATGACAACCGGAACCGACTGCTTAACGTGACCTCCGAATCATGGAGACGCTCATGGTAACATGCCACTAGCGGCCACCCATCCAGGTACTGACCGCGCCGTCGTTGCTTGCCTTACTTTATAAGAAGCGGCATATTTCCAGCATTGTACTATCAGGGGCTGTTGATGCAATGTGAACGTTATGCTTTGTAATTATTTAAATTTATAATCATTTTAAAACTCTTTTGAAAGTGATATTCGACATACACGCGTAATATCGACTGGAGTGGACACACGGCCTCGTAGAAAACTGCCGTTAATAAAATCTTTAGTAGATTGAGCTGAGTTAGTGGGAGACGTTACGAGATGAGTTTAAGAGGACACTGAGAGAGCGGTAAAACATTTGTGTCTCTTCAGATGCAAGTTTTAAAAGGTGGCGGTACCAAATTAAGTTTAGGTGACTGTGTAAACATTTTTACACATAAGTTAAACTTTAAACGTAGAACAGAGTGTGAAAACCATTCAATGGTTAAAAAAAGTCTGCACTGCTCCCAGTTTCATCAGTCAGCTAAATTGATGACATCACCAGAGCCCAATAAACTGTTGAGGTGCTGCTCTTAGCATCCACACCACTTTCGTAGAGCTAAACCTTAGAAGGAAGTGTTAACCTGTTTAGGGTTGGCACTTAACAAAGTAAACAACCACTCAATCATTGATTATCCTTTTTACTTCGTAGTAAAATAATTTCTGGTTTATAAATAATGTATTTTAGGTTAAAATACAATATATATAGCATGAGTATAAACACACATGTTGTAGGAAATCGACATCTCACATACGGTCGTCTGATCCCTGTTGGTAAACTTCTATTATCGTTTGTTCGCTTAGATCTTAAAAACAACTCAACAGATTTCTATACACTTTACACGAATAAAAAGAGAGATTAAAGAGAAAGGTTTATATGTGTAATAGATGCAAATTATAAAGAAAATCCGTGAATTTTAAAGATTTGTGTTCGAAGCCGCGCCGGGTCGCTAGTGCTAATATATTTCTAAATACTTACCATTTACATATACATAATATATACTCCAGACAGAAAAAAACATCATGTTCATCATACAATTACTTCTTAAAAGTCAAAATCGAACACGCGACCTCTGATTACAACGAAACAAAAATGTAATCTAATCGTTCACTTTATAGAGACCATTTAGTAAGTCGATATCCTATGTAACATGTGTATTGAGGGTACGAGGTGGAAACAGTTTGAAGAGTCACTTAACCCTTCAATATGGAGTGCAAACAAACTCTTTATTGACAGCCCTTATCCTGTATATTAGAGTTGTGAAGTATCTACTTTCTAAGCCCATTAGAGACACACACAAACACCAAAATTCGTATTATCCCTTAATTATATATTCTTTGTTACTTTAAAAGGTAACTCCCGGACTAGTAATAAATCCTATCGCGTTAGACTTTACAAACAAACATGAAACGGATATAAAGAACACCCAGATTTGGAACAACAATTTGTGCGTTACACAAAGTGTTATCCTATTTGGGAATCGAACCTATATATTCCCTAAGTACAATAAGTAATGGCAAGGTGACCGCTTAAATACTATGGTGTACGTAGTACAGTCAATTACTAGAAGATACATAAAAAAAAACAATTAATATTTTTTTGTCTGTCTATTTGTTCTGGCTAATGTCTGTAACGGTTGCACCGGATTGTGACGGGACTTTCATTGATTGGAAGCTGATGATATAAAGCGTAACCTAACTACTTTTCTTAGACTAGCTACACCCCACGGCGTTGCCGGCGGTTATTATTGTACCACGGGTAACACCGAGAAATTAAGTGAGTATCTTATATTATATCAACTAATTCTAAGAAAGAACAGGTAACACCTTTATCATGTCATACAGTTGACATCAGAAACCATTTTCTTTTAATACAGAGCTTGCCAAAATGAAAAAACTGTAGCGTTTAAAATAGACACAATTTTCCGTTAACTCGACTTTCAAGTGCCAACCCTAACTCTCTCAGCGGCGGGTGTGAGGTAACAATTTTCAGGCACGATATTAAAGTAAGGCGAGTCACAGGTGCTCAGAATAAATTTACGTCACGCTAAAAGCCAGGTCTAAATTGAGAACCAGATCCACTCGTAAAAGCTTAAGTGTCTTGATTGAAAACGGTGTGCTTAGCGAATTTGTTAATTCTAGTGACTAAGTGGGTTTAGTTATTTAAAAACCCAATATTTTCGACTCATATATTAATATTTTAGTGCTTAAAACACAGAGTTGAAGGTTTATCAGAATTTGTTTTGTCAAAAACAAAATGTGATCGGTTCACAACATTTAGCGATACGCGGGGTAAGCTTCTGGCTTCCAATATAAGACCTAGTTAGGCCTAGTCTCGATCAGAGGTGACCTGAAGTCATATAGTGCGGATCCTTTCTAAAGAGGGGTGCCTAGAAATAGCCGTAGGGTTTTTTTTGTGAAAAAGCGCATACTGCTGGCGTCTATGTCCCTAAGGAGCTAGTGATCTAGAGAGATTTTTTCACTTGATCATGATTTACGACCTAACGGTCTACAAGACAGTTTATCCCTTTTTTCAACATAATCTCCTTGAACTCTACAGACTTCTTCAAGCGACATTTAGTATGAACCTATCGTCGTCCACCGCTGAACGTAACTCCCGAAGGAGCGACAACCATCCTGATCTTGGGCAGTCCGCATCCATCCGCCATCATCGGTCTATCGCATAGCGCCCTACACTATGTTTATCTAATCGCGATCTCCACTCACGTTTCGGCTCCAGAGACCATCGATTCGTCACGAGACAAGTCTCTGCCAGCGATGCATAATGCAATTGTTACGAGAGATTTAAGAACAGCAGAATGAGCACCAATGAATAATGTAAAATCTGATCTTGGTCACCGCGACACAAGCCTCGAGCTTAGTGCGGAAACCATCGATAACTTCAAACCTAAAACTTGTTTATGTAGAAATTGAATAAATAAATAAATGCAAAGATGCATTACTACATTCACTAATATTCATTAACGAGTGCTGCTGTCTTCACATTCAGTTTGGACACTTTTCAGACCTACTAAAATAGTATATCTAGTATGCATTCTTTTCTATGTAATTTGGATGCCTAGTCACTCCGGTTTAGTAATTAACTTTATATTAATGCAACACTTTCTCTCCATATCACAAACTTAGTATTCAACTACGATATCCTTATTTCGTTCTTAGACTGTCGAATTTAAATGTAAACGATAAATTAACTTGTGTATAGTTGATTAATTACATTCGGGTTAACGACCTCAATGAATAGAAAGTATTGTTGCCAAAATGCAGGGAATGTTGAAAGTGCTTAAAAGAAAGTTGATTGCTACAAGTCGTTTTTAGCCTTCTCAGGGCTTGTATAATGTTTTTTAATAAGGAGTAGTTTACTATTTCAGATCGCTCTACTTAACAGATTTATAATTATCATGAAATAATTAAGTCTGCTACAATTTTGATACCTCTCTTAACTACTAATTTTCAAAGAACCACAGAAATTTTATAACATATTTTTTCGGGATATCACAGAAACATACGTGGAAAAAGATGGATCAAGTTTATGCATTGTATCATCAGCAAAGCTCAAAGCCTGCAGAATACATTTTCTTAATAATAGAGAATACATTTTCTTAATTCTTAATAATCCGAGCTATCGAAGTGTCAACTCGTTTAGAAAAAAATAGATTTAGCATTTGTCAGGGGTTGTCTGATAACACTGTATCGCTATTTGTGAGTCGGGTCGAAAGAGCCAATTTTCTTTTTTCGTCTCTTAAATGAAACATCGAGATCGACCTTAAAATACAGTATTTATGTAAACAATCTCAAAAATAAACCTTTGATCTAAATAAAGACTTGCGTCAATACTGTGGTGTTTACATCCATTCGATTCTAAGCCCGTATCTCTTAGATAATTATTTTTTGTTTAGATTAACTAGAATTGTACATTTATTACCTGTACAGATTTATCATTGCTTACATCAGAATAAAAATCTAGTTTCTTTTAATTTTAGATTGTGTAAAACAAGTAAGTTTACCGGTATTCTTAAATAACACTCGGGTATTTCAACTGTGTATCTAATAGTATATATTATTATATGAAGCCAAAAGCTTTGTACATCTTTTTACGAAAATTATGCGAACGGAGGAATATCAAATTTAGCATACTTAAGTTTATATGGAGGAGGAGTGCAGAGCTAAGCTAAGCTAAGAGCTAAGCTAAAAAAATGAATTATGGTACTGACTTATCGCCTGGTGGTAAACGATTACCGCTGCTAATGGACACCCGCAACACCAGAGGCCTTTGGGGGATGGGAAGGAGGATGGGGGGATGGAAGGAATGGGGGGGGGAAGGAGGGATATGGGCCTCTGGTATCCTCACTCACTCGGAAACACAGCGCAACCGCTGTTTTACACCGGTTCTTTGTGAGGCCGTGGTGTCACCCCGGTTGAGCCGAGCCGACCCATTCGTGCCGAAGCGTGGCTCTCCCACGTTAAGTATTGGAACACGGTAAAATGAATATTTAAAATTCTCCATTTTTACTTACTATAATACGCAAGTATTCATAATGCTATATACTAAATCGCACTTAATCTGACCTATACATAAAACAATTATGGTGTAAATTACTGTTGTGGAGGTTATGTAATTGTTATGGTGACCATGATAGACGAACTTAGTTCCAAATACAGTCCTATAACGAACTGACGAACGAAGGTATAAAAAAAGATGAGGTTTCAAGCTTAAGGGCAATTGGGATATCCTAATTTTTAGAGAAAATCTACCAGGACAGGATTATAATCACAAAATATACCTGTATACTAGCAGAACCCCGCGGTAATACCCACGGTGCGATAACAATCGTAAAAAAGTAGCCTTATTTACTCCTTATATCATATTTCCAAGATCGGTCCAGCCGTTCCAAAGATTAGCCGGAACAAATAGACAGATACAGATAAAAAAATGATTTTTTTGATGTAAGTATACTTTCATTTGCATTTAGAGAAAAGCTGTTAATTTAAAATTACAAACAGACACTTCATTGTTATCTATTTATTTATATAAAGTATTATAAACTAGATGGTATTTTAGGTCCATTTACATCAGATGTAAATACGCATTCTACTCAATAAATCAGCATAATACAGACGACTCATTTTGCCCGAGCTTTCCTACCAATAGATTATAATGTGGGTAGATAATTTAGATAAATAATAGTCATCTATAACTTACCAAGCAGCAGCAGTATCAGCGGGTTTTGGAACTGCTCGATGTATTTCTTCCATAGCGGCTCCTGTTCTTTTACTTGGAACTCGTTGGGACCCACGAAGTTCATGCGGTCGTTTGCCTCGCGCCATGAGAGGCCGCGGCGAACGTCCACCTTGAGACGTTCTGCCACCTGGGAGAAGATAATACTTCGTTAGTTTTTAAATAACTTTAATAACCTCTATCTCAAGTTCTATTAATACCTTACTATGTAAATGTTCTTTGACTCCATTAAAAACTATTATCGTATGTAAATAAGTTCTTGATACCTATTTTCCTGATCAAAATGTAACAAATGTTTCTTTAAGGTAATAATAGATAAGAATACTTAATTCTTACCCAGTAGTAGTATTATCTTTAGCAAACTTTTATTTTCTGCGGTAGCTAATTATAATTTGCTACCGCAAAATTACGCTGAAATATATAGGCTGAAAATTACGAAAATTATTTTTACGTAAACAGTGTCCCCTCCAGTTCCTACACAATATCGCTCGATACAATTTCATAATTTTATTCTTAAGTCGCTCTACTCTACCTGAAGGAAAGCATAAGCAGAATCCAAAAGTGGTGGTCACCATACTCATTGCGAATGCAGACAATGCAACATTGCAGCATGGTGACCCACGCCATGCTGTACTGTTTAGTTTTATAATAAACATAATGTGTTCAGTAGTTCGGTACTGGTTGTCATATTTACAAATAAAGATTAATAAATAAATAAAATAAATATTTCGGACATCTAACACACAACGCCATCTAGTCCCAAACTAAGCAGAGCTTGTATTATGGGTACTAGATAACTGATATTAATACATAAATACTTTTTTTTGTAAATAAATACATATTATACATAGAAAACACCCAAACTCCGAAACAAATATTTGTAGATCATACAAACATTTGGTCCGACCCAGGATTCGAACCCGAGACCTCATGGACAGCAGTCGCGTACGCTACCACTGCGCCACCGAGGCAGTCGATTAAGACTTGAAGTATGAGCTCAGGGCCACTTAGCAAACTAACATCACAAGCAATATTATCTATAAATTATATTATCTAAGCAGTAACAATTAACCTGCTTACTGAAAACGAAATGATAGAAATGTACGTGAGTAATGTGATTTGAGTTATTGGAAGTCATAAATCTCATTAACGAAGACCCGTGTTAGCCATGGATTTATTAGATTAATTTAAGGTTTTTCTGGAACGCAGAAAAAGTAATTTATTTCAGGTAGAGCACTCGTTTCTTGCTTTGACAACATGTAACCTCATCGACTGCGACGCAATCTTGCGTAATTTTTCCCATATTACTGCATTACACACCTACATACAGGTTGCTTATTCACTTTCGCAAGGGACTTTAAGAGATCTGAACCGGATTGGCACTTGTGATTAAAAAATAAATCCTACAAAATAACGAAAGGCCTGTATATGTCCAATACTAGGCTATCAAAAGTTCTTGATGTAATGTTATGAAGCACTGCTGAACAGAGGAAGTATACAAAACTCGACAGAATTGCATACTAAGTCTTTCTAAGGTGTTGAAATAGATATTGTATGGATTATTTGTAGTTCTATATGGGTATATAGAACTACAAATAACACATAAAATGAATATTAGTGGAAAGAAAGGGGTATTAAACACCCACATTTCGCCAACTATAACTTGGTAAAGTTCAATTGTCGTCGACCTGGTAGTTAGGAATTTGAAAAGCTAGATAAGGCTGGAATATATATATGACTTTTTTTTTATGGAATAGGGGGCAAACGAGCAGACGTATCGCCTGATGGTAAGCGATTACCGCCGCCCATGGACACAGAGGTGTCACAAGTGCGTTGCCGGCCTTGTGGGATGGGGAGGGGAAGGGGGATGAGGGGAAGGGTTGGAATATGGGCCTCCGGTATCCTCACTCACTCGGTGAAACACAGCGCAGGCACTGTTTCACACCGGTTTTCTGTGAGGCCGTGGTATCACTCCGGTCGAGCCGGCTCATGCATGCCGAAGCGTGGCTCTTCCACGGTCATTACTGTATTGCTTAAAGTATAGGATGCCTTTGGAAGCAATAATTCAAGCAGACCTGTGGCGCATATCTATTACGAAAATCGACTACAACCAGAAGAACGATATAACCAAACGTAATTGTCTATATCACGACCAATGAATTTCACAAAAGCGTTCCACATATTCCAAAACCACAATGTTGACACTTTCATTCAAATTTTGACATACATTCGCTCAAGTTTACCAGATACGCTATCTGATTATCTACTATCTGTATTTGTAAACGCAAGTCTTTCATTCATAAGACCAAATGATTGTTCACAGTGTGTCAAATGTCATGGCAAATGAGGAAGTTTAAACCAGCGAAGTAGGAACCGGAACCTCGGTAACAATAAACCCAAACGGGTTGAGCGTCTGCCCATTGTATCTGAGATATATTTGATAAACAATATCAGTGTTATTTCTTAATGAATGGCAGATATTGGTATGATTGGTACACATGATCATTCTAGAATCGTCAGTCAATTGATTTTTTCTCTGACTGTTGCGAGAAAACTAGACACTTACTACTTAGGAATCCATATTTATTATATAAAATTCTTGTGTCACAGTTTTAGTTTTTATACTCCTCCGAAACATCTAGACTGATTTTGATGAAATTTAATATGTATATTCAGTAGGTGTGAGAATAGGTTTATAACTAATTTTCACATCTCTAAGTGTTAAAGGTTTTTTTTTGTTTATTTTTTTATGGTATGGAATTAAAAGCTGTATTTAGTCCTAAATTTTTACCATCCTACCACCGAACCCTACGTTTTAATAGCATTTTATATTCATTAGGTAAAACAACGTTAGCCGGGCGGCTAGTCAATATTACAAATTCAAAAGCAACCTTTCATAGCTAAACCGCGGCACCGATTACAATGAATGTTGAGAATTCAGATACTTTGATTTTCATGGAAAGACATGGCTTCTATTTACTGCGATAACGAATATACGTGAAATTGAAACCGTATGCAAGAGCTGGTACTGTAAGTGCCAATAGTTAATTTAAAAGGAAATTAGAGGGAATGATATGTGCTCAATTCGAAAACGTTGCTAAGAATAGAAAATAAGCAAATTAAATAGAAAGTGACATGAGGTTTTTAGTTATTTAAGTACAACGTTCACATTTATAAAATCTTCGTTGGTAATTCTAACTAATTTTCAAATTCCTTCAGTAACAATCACCTTTGATGATCTACACAAATAAATAAAATTGGAGTATCCGTTTGTAATATTAAAATAACTGCTTTTTACTAAATGCTTATGAATGTATGCACGGTACATAAACCACAATATCATTTTTCAAAATTTTTGTAGTTTCCCTTTTTGTTCCGGGTAATCTCTGGAACGGCTAGACTGATTTTGACGGGACTTTCACTGGCAGCTAGTTGATGATATAAGGAGTTACTAAAGCTACTTTTTAGACTAGCTTCACCCCGCTTCGTTGGCAGCGGTTACAACAACAAACGTGAGTTACGACGCGGAACTCAATCAATCAATCAATCAACAACCCATAATGTCCCACTGCTGGGCTCGGGTCTCCTCTCACGAGAGTGTTCCGCGGGGCTCAGCTAGTGATTAAATAATAATCCCAATATAGAAAGATACTTTTTCTGAGATGTGCCAATCACTAAACATATTATGATTTCTTACTAGTTGATTAAATTATTATGTCTGTTAATAAATTGGATTAATTAATCCAAAACTGAAGGATAACCTCGTGCGTTATGAATTTCTCTCTTTTGTTTCCTATAAATAGGGGTTAACGAACAGACTTATCGCCTGATAGTAATCGACTACCGACGCCCATGGACACCCGCAACACCAGATGTGTCGCAAGTTCGTTGCCAGTCTTTTGAAGAAAGGGAGGGGGATGGGAGAGGAGTTGGGGTATGAGCCTCGCTCACTCACTCGCTTGATGAAAAACAGCGTAAGGGCTGTTTCACACCGGTTATCTGTGAGGCCGCGGTATCACTCTGGCCGAGCCGGTCCATTCGTACCGAAGCGTGGCTCTCCCAGGTATAGTTCAATAAGTGACAATTAAAAGTGATACTTTGCCATAGTAACATGCAAGAAGACAAACAATTTCTGCTATATCCAAAATGTTACTAGTTATACAACCAACGACGGTAAAATAATCTATTTTAATTAAATTCAATCTACATGAGAACGTTAACGAATAGGAATTGTTCTTTTTTTAACAACAATTTTTTTATGCAAATGATAACACGACACTTGCGTGCAGCTAAAGCAACAACCCAGAGTACATGAGCACTATAGGTACAAATTCGGAGTAAGAATATTTGGAAAATAACTTTATATTTTGCTGCTTTTATGCGCCGAACAATGCACGGAATTATTTGGCGGATAATTAGTACCGAAGTACTAATACACCCAAACAAATCGTTTACATACCCGTGTTCGTGCCTAATCGTCTGTACTCGGCGAGTATCTAAATGAGGCATTAGAATAAGAAACCTTCAAAGTAAACAGGTGGATTATCAATTTTCTTTCTACAATGTATAACATTACGATTAACGAGGTGATCCGACAAAGAACCAGGGTCATCGACATAGCCCACAGGATTAGCAAGCTGAAGTGGCAGTGGGCTGGCCACATTTGCCACGAAGAACCTATAACCGTTGGGGTAAAAGTGTTCTTGAGTGGAGACCGCGTTTCGGCAAACGTAGTGTAGGACATCCGCAGGCCAGGTGGAGTGATGATTTGCACAAGACGGCTGGCAGGAGCTGGATGCAAGAAGCCTATGTCCAGCAGTGGACTGCGATAGGCTGATGATGAATGTATAACAAATAAAATCATAGGGTTAGCCCTCTTTAGCTTCTGTAAAATATGGTCACTATCATATTACTATACTCACTGAAGTATCTGAATAACACTAAATTTGTGGGTTACAAAACGATCTATGTGATCATACATACAAGTTTGTGTATGTCGCATGTATTTAGTTTAGAAAAAAAGAACAAAAAATACATAATTTTTATTATATTTTTTATTTAGCCTACGGTAGGGCCTAAATAAAACTTTTTAGGTTATCGCAACTAAGAGTTAGTTTCAAATTTAAAGTATTGATATGCATATATAAAACTACCTGAAAGTAATATCTAACATAATGTAAAAATCACGTCAAAATCTGTTCCGTGGTTTAGGAGATATTGTATAGTATAGGTACAGTCGCGACGCATAGAGCGACTTAATTATACTATATAAAGATAAAATATTGCCTCCTCAATCTGAGCGAATGTAAAGTAACAGTACATTTACATAAACCGATTTAGGCTGCACGGCACGGTAAATCGACTATTTACCCTGTATATATCGTTGTATGGAGGTAGGTGAGATTGTTCACCGTGATGGTTAGGATACCGTATAGCGCTCATGAAAACCTATTGATGAATCATATATATCAATATCAATAACAATTGTTGTGATGATTCATATATATCAAAAACAATTGTTGTTCGTTAATCTTGCTATACCTCGGGAATGGCTGGACCGATTTGGCTGATTTCGACATTGAAAATAGTTTATGAGTCCAGGGATTTAATGGCGAGAAAATATAAAAAAATGGGGAAACATATGAGAGTCGCAGACGAAGTGGAGCGTGTGAACTAGTACCTAAGCAATATTAAAACTTTTGAGATTCGAGATCTTCCATACCTTTCATACTCAGGCAGTGTTATTGATTGTTTGCTTCCACTTATGTAGTTCTTTTGAGCGTCCCTTTTAACAAAATAATGTTCATAATAACTTATGTTTGTGGCTCCCCCCACGTATATGTTGGTTATCGCGATAAAAGCGTATGTCCTTTCTCAGAAATCAAAGTATCTCCATGCAAAATTACATTGAAATCTGTGTAGTGGTTTAGCCGTGAAAGCGAGACAGACAGACGGACAGACAGTTACTTTCGCATTTATAATATTAGTATGGATTAGTTCTGGGGCCTTCACTGTAAGCTATGCTTGGTTTTTTTTTTAAACAACGTCATCTAATCTCAAACTAAGCTGAGCTTGTATTATGGCTAATAGACCACTGATAAGAATACATAAATACTTTTTTTTGTAAATACATACACACTATAGATAGAAAACACCCATACTCCGAAACAAATATTTGTAGGATCATACAAACATTTGTTCCGACCCAGGATTCGAACCCGAGGCCTGTTATGGACATGGACAGCAGTTGCTTATGCTACCACTGTGCCAACGAGGCAGTCAATGGTTCCTTTTAACTTAATTTAAATGCAATCAGAGGCAGGCTTATGACTAGATAATGCTGTGAAATCATTAAAAAGAATTCTTTATTTACGTGACTATTATGAAAACATAACAAAACATGGCTCAGACAGGGTATGTAACTTGACTTGCAATACCTTGAAATCGTTGTAATAGAATATTTAGAGATTCAAAGTATATTTGTAGTGTAATAAACTAATAATGAATAGAAATCTGGGCATTCAAAATACACTCTGAATGTAGGTATGTGTAGTTTTGACGTCAATACCATATTTAAGCATCATAGAGCTAACGTACAGAGCCAAGAGATAATAAGGAACCTTTAAATTAAATGATTGTTAATAACTGCCTCGATGGTACGGTTCCATTCCCGGGTCAGACTTAATTTCTGTATGATTTGTAAATATTTGTTTCGTAGTTTAGATTTTTTCTATCTTTAATTTGGGACCATTTAAAAATAAACATTATGTCAATCTGTTTAGCTTTTATAGCAGTGGAATCAGCTTATGTAAACTGTAACTATAACTAACTAACGCCGCTTTCAAATGCGCCAAGTGTCGTAGGTTCAAATCCCATATGGGACAACACTTTGTGTGATCCACAAATTGTTGTCCTGAGACTTGTTGTTCTTTGTAGCCGTTATATGCATGTTCGTTAGGTCCCTCGCGACACAGGATGTATATTAAAAAGAGAGTGGAGTCTTTAAAAAAGAATGTAAAAAAAATATTATTTTAAATCGAAGTATTTCTGATTCTTTTTGGCGAGTCCAATGAACTTAGTAACGGATGGATGGTGTTCTTTACAATTAAAATATATGTAGCCCTTATCCAATTTATAACAATGTACTCAATATAATTTATTTACAAATGTTTTACTGCTCAAAAGGCTATTTATTACGTGTGTTTATTGTTCATTTGTATATTTCATTCGCATAAACAATTATTATATGCAGGTATGAAAAAATAATGTGACGTACTGACACGTCCATTAACAAACACAAATATAAAAACTCTTTACACAAATTAGTTTTACATAAGGACCGGCAACAAATTATATTTACTCCGCCATTTATGAATAATTTAGGATTTTTTGAAGTGAAAAGTTCTATAGCCGCGTTGAGCACTTTTTTAGGGTAAAATCTTAAGGGTTCACGTCACGCGTATATTAATTTCACAAATAAAATTCTAAGTTATAAGCTTTCACTCCTATCGGTTCCTATAACTGTCTATATTTTTATTTAGGTAATTCCTTTTTGACGAAAAAAGTTGAACTGACTTAAAACAATACTATGTGATTGCGTAAACAACGTAATGTGTTATAGTAGCGCAATCACGGTTGTTTTGCAATGATTCTTGAAATCTATCATCAGATCTATATGAAATTTAAATGGGACCATTTTGGTATGCCTAACGCCTATCAAACAAAAAAGAATTTTGAAAAGCCGTCTATATATTTCCAAGTTTTGCTCGAACTTCTACATCTTCCTAGTCTTTATCATTCCTAATATTATTTATGGTCGGCTACAATTTTAACCAGTTGTAACTGATTATCACTTTTTCCGCAGAGTGGCTAGCATCGGGCCTCCATAACTGTGAGGGCAAACTGATTTCGAAGGTTGAACTAGTTGTAAGCATATTAATAAATATTTCGGACATCTAACACACAACGCCATCTAGTCCCAAACTAAACAGAGCTTGTATTATGGGTACTAGATAACTGATATTAATACATAAATACTTCTTTTTTTTTTGTAAAATCATAAATATTATACATAGAAAACACCCAAACTCCGAAACAAATATTTGCAGATCATACAAACATTTGGTCCGACCCAGGATTTGAACCCGAGACCTCATGGACAGCAGTCGCGTTCGCTACCACTGCGCCGTCGAGGCAGTCTATATATATTAGCGGGCACCGACTTCCAAATAACTATTGCCATAGATGTTAGAAGACAATCGGGACCGACGGTTTAACATTCTCTCCGAGGCAAGTTATACCCGAACATACATAACAACACAGAAAACCGATGTGATATATCGCTCGCGCCGTTTTTCACCCAGTTAGTCAGGAAACAGGAGGCCATTACCCCAACCCCTCCCTCCATCCCCCACCTCATCCCCCAAAGGCCGGCAACGCACTTTTGACGTCTCTGATGTAGCAGGTATCCCAGGGCGGCAGTAATCGCTTACCATCCCTACTCCACAAAAAAAAACATTCGAATTATGAACCTGCCCCTCCCTGAAGTCAGTTAATAAAAGAGTAGTGGTTAGTTTATTTTCCTTTCCTTCGCATCGATTGTTGTGCTCATGCAGAGTATATTTTGTCAGGGGTATACTTTAAAAACCTGTTGGGAAAGTACACCTCTTAATTTCCCCAGGCGAACAGGTTTGGTATCACAGACACAGGCAGTTGTCTTATCTGTATTATATAAATTTGTAATAAGTCTAAGCTGGACTTTATTCTTTCTTTTGGCAAAGTCACGTGAGGTTAAGAATAATCTGAAGAAGATTTGCCGTACCCTATAACCTATATACAATACTACATATACCTTTTGGATAATACACCTGCTCTCAGCCTGATGAAAAGCATAAGTATAATCCAAGAGTAGGGTCCACCGTGTCATATTTCTTGTCATTTGGTAACAGACGACAATTATATTTCGATATAACCATCCTTTAAAAATGAAATTAATCCCCTTTAAAGACGTTACTAAACCCACGTTTTACCACACAATCATGAATCAAACTAAACACACAGATGCACGCCAAGATAATTAAAATTAAATCATTAGTAAAAGAGACAGAATTAAGTCTTGGATCGTATAGTTTATGCGACAGACAAACTGGGTCATCACAGTATGCAAATACGCATTATACGCCTCGTGCTCGAAGAGATAGTGCTGCAGAATAGCTCTTGATATTGTTATTGTCTCACACTGAGCGAGGAGTCTCTATAGTTCGGAATATCGATTCTTCTGAGCGAAAAAAAGACGACTATATTTTCTTAATTACAATTCTGATAAAATGGTTAACGGTTTGGTGTCAAGGACGCGTTGACCGCCACGTATTCTTCGAAATAGTTATTTTATTATTGATTTTCAAACAGAAAATACGAACGAGTATCAGCACTTTCCGTCTTTATAGCTCGTGACAGTAATAGATTACTTTTATATTTATATATTCAATGGCCTTTTAACAGTCTAGTGCTAGACATAGGCCTTTCCTCATCCAAATGGTTTGATACCAATAAGGTTTCAGATTTTACTCCTCTTTGCAGTGATGAGCTGCCTAATTTTCACCTTTAGACACTTCTTACGAAACCCATGGGATGAGGCGGAATGGTGACTCTTCATATTCTTAATCCGAAAGCATAAGCAGAATCCAAGGGTGGTGGTCACCATCCTCAATGTTAATAAGAGGCCTAGGCTGGCTAGTGATATGCTGTTTTATTCGTTTAAAGGACCCGAAATCATAGTGAGACGGAAACACGTGCGCTGGTAGCGAGTTCCAGGTTTAAACCGCTCGGCACAGGAAGGAAGAACCGAAGCGATGAGTGCGAGAGCGTCTGTCTGCCAATTTAGAGCGGTGAATTTCAATGCCGACACGTGTTGTACTGTAGAGGAAGGGAGAAGGCGGGACCAGTTGGAAGGGTTTTGTATAGGGATAAAAGTTGGAGTTACTTTAACACAGTCATAAAGGCAGCAACAATAATTTTTGTGCCTGCATATAAAATGCGATCAATCAAAGTCAAAATGCAAATGACCTGTGCTGGCTCGTACCTATTATTCAAATCACAGTATGTTTAGAGGCAGAAAAACTATGAAATTTCTAGTTATTTAAAAAAACTAATCAGCAGTTAGGGAACCTTTAATTCTAAGACCATCGCTAGTGTTAGTGTCGAGAATATCCTTTCTACAAACAAGGCTTCTGTTATTTATTATACATATATATGTTACGTAATAGACGATATATTACTTATTAATAAGATCGTAATGTTTCTATAAACCTAAATAAGACGTAAGAATACACTAAAACAATAAATTAACATATATCTATTCAAATTCTGTGTACTCAACTGTATACACATCATGATATAATAATATACATACGAGTATATATTACTAAAAGCACTTCCAAGAGATAGTTTGATCCAAAAGCAATATAATAATAATATTCCTAATATTCCAAGTAGGTATAATAACTGAAGATCTTAAGATAAAACTTTTTAGGTTATATTTATGAAGTAGTCTATAGGGACTTTTCTGTAATATCACAGTGAAATTAAGTATGTACAATAGAACCCACTTAGTACGAAATTATATATATAACTTTTATATTATGTTGCTCGAAACGTGTTTAATTTTATCACTCTTTATTGCTCATCCCCTTATCACGTCATATTTTAAAGCTTCCCTTCCTTCTTGTAGACCCTAGGTGAGGTCTCGGAGTTAGCCTATGGCCTGTCGAAGTATTCATCCGCGCCGAGTGGCACAATAGGCGGGTCACTGGGATGGGCCCAGACTCTGTTGGCAGTTCCGCGGTATCAATCCGCCTGTTGACGTAGCTAACTAGTTATAGCCTTGCTTTGACCAACTTGCTATGTACGCTGGGGTATTCCGCTCAAAGTGCAGCAACGCACTTGTTACCCTAAGTTGCAGATGTCCATGAGCGGCGGCAATCACTTACCATCGAGTAAACGAAATGGATTATTTTTTTCGTTTTACTATGAAAAACACTGACCGTATTTCATTCGTCATAGTTTGATAAGATTAGCAAGCGAGGCAGTGATAACCCTAAATTGAGTGCGTGTACCTTGCCTTATCGGATATATCGATTTAATTGTTTTTATTATGTCTAATAAGTTATCTAAAGTCATTATTACATCTTTTGATTACACTTGTGCGATAATCGGACAGACGGACGGACGAACTGATTGAATACTGAAATATCAGTAGCTATATTTATGTACTATCTTTTAAATGTTAGTTTTCCTGTGATGTTCAAACACAAGGAGTATTAAGGTCACAGTAGTTATTAAATACTGATAAATTACTCGTGGTTTTGGCTAGCTTAAACCTAGGGCCAAAACATTAAGGCCTAATAAAACGATATATGTATTAGTCATTTACACGACTAGGAACACTATTGGTAGGACAATCGCGCCGGAGGCAAATGCCTGTCTACTTTCTTGAGACTGCCGCTTCCTTATCAAATTATGATTAAATGAAACTCTTGTCAGTTTTTTCTAAAAAAAATCATTCCACAGGACTGATTTTAATTACTATTTTCAATGTTATATAAAGACGAAATAAAAAAGCGAATTGTCATCAGAATTAACATTTTTTTGAAAGCACACTAGTGGCAAAATATCATTGCATGGAACTAGTAAGAATTAAAAGTTTCATAAGATAATTATTATTCATACATCGTGTTCACTAATTGAATGATTATACAGTATCCAAATGCAGATGCTTTTAATTTGTATGTCTCGCATTTTAAGTACGTAGCAAATTACACTTAATTGTTACAGGCTGAGTCAGCATCTAACATGTAAAGTGCAACCGGTGAAAATGTTAAGCGATTAAAGGCTATGTGTAGCACATATTTAATTCAAGATGAGCAAGCTCAAAATACATTTAGTTAGCCGTATTGCCGCAGAATCGATAGGTCGTGCTGTCGTGTTTCGTTGGTGTGCGAACACCTCATGGTGCATCTCAATAAACCACCACAGTTTAAGTCACCATGTCGCATTGCCTGCATTCACAAGGCATATAGTGATCACTGTTCCTGGATTTCGCTCATGCTTTAGTACTCAGTCAAAAGTATTGAAAGACGTCCACAAGCCAGATGGAGTGATTATTTATGCAATATATATGGGTATGGTTGACTGATTGATATATGGGGCGTGGAAAAGCATCTTCACCATGCTGCTCTAGCCACATTCGCATTGAGAATTTTGGCCACCTCTCTTAGCTTCTGCTTATGCTTTCCATCAAGCAGAGTAAAGTCATTTTGGTAGCTTGAGCATAAAAAAAATATCCTTCGTCTTAACCGATACGTTCCGAAACACGTCTAACCCACGGCAAAAAATATACATTTAAAACAATGCTGAAATTACGTGTTTTTTAATATGGTCATCTATTCAGGTAATGTGTATAAAATAGATAGAAATAGATTATTAAGATGTTTAATTCATGAACAATTTAATAATTGGATTCCACAAACATTCCGAAGCAGGGTGATTTAATTGTGTACCAATTAGACATAACAATAGATGTTTTTTGTCATGAGAATACAAAATATTTTAATTAACGTTTATCCTGAAAACAACTAGAGAACAAATTCGCAATTATATTTAAGAAATAAATTAATTGGCTTCTGTGCTTTGTTACTGTACCAAGGTTAAATACTTTTAAGTTTTCTTGTACTTAGATATTCATTATTTACCAAAACTCTATATTTTTTCAATCTTGAAGGAAAATTCCTATTTTATTATTTCTTGAAAGCATAACAAGGTTAACACAAATCTATACTAACATTTATTGAAACTAAAATTAAAATTTTTAAAAATCTCTACCCAAGCACTTAATCGAGTAAATTTAGAATAAAATGCCTTACATCATTTTGGAAAAATGCTGATGCTGTGTGGACCAATACCAAACATATCTAGAAAAAAACGCATCAAAATCGGTTCATCCGTTTGCGAAGTAAGATGCCACAGCCACATCGACGTCAAATTTATAACACCCCTGTTTTTGCGTCGGGGGTTAAAAACAGAAGAGTTTGTTTGGGTAAACGGGCTAATGAGGAACTAATGGTTCGAATAAAAAATCTTTTAGTGTACGATAGCTCAATAGGCACGATGACAGTAACCAATAACCACTAAAAATATGTATTTTTCTGATGAAATGGGGTTCATAAGTATAAAACCGTATTTATTTTCGCATTAAGAGCGAGATTAATAGTTAATTATTTTTGCAGAGCGAGTTACGTCACTTAGGTATAAAGGTCACTTTGTTCGGATATATTCGACGATCACTGTTTCCGAGAGCTATAATTGACACTGGTTGACAAATGGTGACGTCGCGTCTGCGATGAGACGTCACAAACAGACGCCATGAAACCACCGTGAGTTTTAGTGTGAATTTTAAACTTAAAATTTAAATCGCAATTTTTTTGCTACTATTTTTTTTTTGTTGGAATATAACTGTTTTTAACCATAGAAGATATTTCCGAACATCACAAAATAGATGTTCAAACTTTGCTGCTGTTCATGACTATTATTAAAGAAGGACATAATAACACGCAAGAGCAATAGGAACTGAGTATCGATGAATAACGTTGAAAAAGAGCGAAAAATTTATTCCTACTAAATACTCAGGGAAGTTGCGAAGATCACAGAGCTCTGGAGTCTCAAGTGCAGTAATTCGCAACATTTGACATGTGACTGCCCCAATAACGTAGTGATAGCGTATACGACTGCTGTACTAGAGGCCTCGGGTTCGATTCCCGTGTCGGATCAATATTTGTTTCGAAGTTTAAGTGCTTTCTATGTATAATATGTATATATCCATTACCAATAGACGTATGGCCTTAACCCTCTCCTGAGACGAGAACCGAGGCCAGCAGTAGGATATTATGGGTGTAAGAGGATAATTAATAAAAAAAGTATGTATTTATATCACTGGTCTAGTAGCCATATTATTACCGTTGTGTCGTAGATGTCATATATATATATATNGATGTTAGTTTTAATAGTTTATCTAGTTTAAGAGTCCAATGTTATTATTTTATAAGAGAAACGCATTGTAATTTATTAAGAGATCTGAATACAAGGCTATATTATTATTATTATTATATATATTTACTCAGATAGTATTTAGTCACATATATATATGACCTTCTACCAATGTGACTCGACGCTGCCTAATGAAGAGCATGAACAGAATCCAAAAGTAGTGGTCACCACTCATTGCAAATAACGATAGTACAACAATGCGTGGTGACCTATTTGTATTGATAAGTTCCAACCATGCTTTCCACTACATACTTTTTCTTATAGCCAAAAAGATATTGCATTGATATTTAAGCCTAGTATCTGTAGATATCGTTCATCAATGAAGTTAAGACAAAAAATAATAATACGAAGGTATCAAATACAGGAATTTACTGAATTAAGCATCAAAGGTGTTATGTAAAAGATTATATAGTAGGTTTTGTACAAAATATTAGACTTACCTCCTCCCAGGTGAGTATGGAGCTCTCCACGGCGCTGATCCACATTTCGCCGGCGCCTGCGCTCACATCTGTCAACCCGCGCCTCCCCCCGCCGCCCTCCCCACTCGAATGCTGTAACAGACAAAAAGAATACATGTAAAGAACTAAATACAAATAAGAAGTGGTATCGTTGTTTTTTAAACTCATATTATTTTATTTAATTAATGTGTTAACCCTGGCACAACAACAACCAAGGGTAACGCCGCGGGGCGAAAATAGTCTTGAAAAAGAAGCCTAAGTTACTCCTTATATCATCTTCAAAATCGGTACAGCAGTTCCAGAGATTAGCCGAAAAAACCTACAGACGGACAGGCAGACAAAAATTGTAAAAAAAAAATATTTTGGTATACGTACCGTGTACACACATACCATGCTTTTAGTAAAAAATAAGTTATTTTATTTTTTTGTATAGATAAGCAGGAATTCTCAGTGGACGTAGTATTTTCAAAAAAACATACGTAATATACGTAAAATAACGGGAACAAAAAAGTAAAAAATTTAAGTGTTGTCGAAACCAATAATTCTCGTATTTCATTCAAATTAATAGTCTTCGCTTAGTCTCTACTATAATATTAGTCATCTACTTTCTGAAATTTCTAATACATAGTACTGTGGGGTGACCATTTATTTATTTAATCACCTGTATAAGACAGTACTTCTTACCTATATACCATATACTCCTAATCCTACTAATATTATAAAGAACGAACGAACGAAGGAAAATACGAAAGTTTGTAAGCATGGATGGATGTTTGCTACGCTTTCACGTAAAATCTACCGAATGGATTTTAATGAAACTTTACGATAATATAGCTTATACATTAGATACAATTTATAAAGATACAATTCACAAAATGTCTTTGTACCGGAGGTAATACCGTGGGGCTCCGCTCGTCTCTATCTCTCATATCTTCATATTATTATTAAGATAAATTGAAATCAAGAAACATATTGGTAAAAACTCTTATATTGACAATTTTATTTACAGATAACAACTGTGTTGTTGATTGACTGCCTCTGTGGTGCAATGGTAGCTCATACGACTGCTGTGCTTGACGTCTAGGGTTCGACTCGGGTCGGATAAATATTTGTTTGTTTTGCAAACATTTGTTTTGGAGTTTTGGTGTTATGTTTAATATGTATGTATTTATATCAGTTGTCTAGTACCCAAAATACAAGCTCTGCTTAGCTTGGGACTGGATGGCGTTGTTTGTATTTGTCCGAAAAATGTTGGAATATTGATGTGTTGTGGTAGGTGCAAATTACTTACATGAACTACTATTTATTAACAAGGTAGAGAAAACTCAAGACATTACTACCGTCATATAAAATACCTACAAATAATAGTTAAATAATAATAAACTGCAATTAATAATTTTCTATTGACTTACACGCTGTTACACAGTTACTATGTTAAAAAGGTAAATAGACAAATTTTACAAATTTCACTGCATTATATACGTATTTTATTGAACGCTATACATATTTATATACAGTACGAGTGTTATATATTCTATGTCCTCACTAAACTTGGAAATATTAGGTGGCAACAAAATAAATCATAGCACCTAACCGAAGATTCACTATATGAAGATTTCCAAATGAAAATCAACCTTAATTTCTGTTTGTTTGTTTTCCCCAAAAGTAAACTAAATCAATTTAAGGCAATCTATACAGGGTACATGATTACAAATTTTACCATAAAAAAACAACTTTAAGAACTGGACCAAATTGAAATGGGACCAGACGGGAAGCACCAGCTTTCAAATTAAAAAAAGAACCAAAATCAAAATCGGTTCACCCAGTATAAAGTTATGAGGTAACAAACATAAAAAAAATACAGTCGAATTGATAACCTCCTCCATTTTTGAAGTCGGCTAACAATGAAGTCACTTCAAGAGAAAGGTTTATGTGTTATACATGCATATAATAGTACAGGAAACACGAGAATTTCAAAGACTTCCGTGAGAAGCCAGGCCGGGCCAGCTACGTTCAAGTTGGTTGTTCACTATTGTTCCATCTAACAGTATCTTAGAAAGTAATGAAGATTTAATTTTCCATCGAGGACATATGTACCGAAAATCATTTGTTACTGGCGTGATTAAAGAAAAATAAAACAATTACATCATTAAATAGTACTAAAACAGACTTGTTTGGATGTAGCGAATACAACTAACAGGATAAATTGTATCATTTAGGTATTGATTCGACCTAAAGTTTGAAAAATGTCTTATTTTTCCGTTCAACATTGTGGGATCTAACGAAGACAATTATGAAACTAATAACTAGAATACTGAGCCATCCAAGCAAATGGTAGGTATTCCTTTAAAAAAAAATGTTATCATCAAAAAATTAATAGGAAAAACAGAAGGTAACGTGGTTTGTTCAGGAGTTGTTTACACAAGCCCTCGGTATTAGCCGCAGAAACCTCAAACATACAGTTAATAACACAAACAAGAAAGGTAGTTAAAGTCTGTGAATATAAGAAGTTGCTAAAAGAACTGAATTCAAAGGACATATAAAATTCAACCTTTTCATTCAATATTAGAAGGTTGTTTTAATATCCCTTTATTTTACTCTCTTATGGACGTTTTCAATAACATATCTCCATTTTGATCACTGCCTCGATGACGAAGTAGTAGCGCACGCGACTGCTGTCCATGAGGTCTCGGGTTCGAATACTGGGTCGGAATAAATGTTTGTATGATCCTACAAATATTTGTTTCGGAGTTTGGGTGTTTTCTATGTACAGTATGTATTTATTTACAAAAAACTATCTATGTATTCATATCAGTTCTCTAGGACTCATAACACAAGCTCTGCGTAGTTTGGGTTAGATGGCGTTGTGTGTTTAGATGTCCGCAATATTTATTATTTATTTTTAAATAGAGATAGGCAATTTTTTTTATAGAATAGGATCAAACGAGCAGGCGTATCGCCTAATGTTGAGCGATTACCGCAGCTCAAGGACAAGGCAACACCAGACGCATCAAAAATGCATTGCTCTCCCTTGGGGATAATTAGTAGGATAGGGGGAGGGGTTGGGGTATGGGTCTTTAATATTCTCACTCGCTCGGTGAAACAAAGAGCAAGCGCTGTTTCACACCGATTTTCTGTGAGGCCGTGGTATCACTCCAGTCGAGCCGGCCCATGCATGTCGAAGCGTGGCTCTTCTACGTTATGCATTATGCATTCCACTTATGTACATTATATTTGCAATTATCTATTATTAAATAATGTTTAACTTTTAATGAGTACATGGAATAATTGAGCACTTAGCCTGAAAATTATACCTCCATGTTACTCCAATCTCATTAATTTTATGTAATACTAGCTGAACCCCGCGGTGTTACCCGTGTTTGTTGTTGTAACCGCGGGTAACACCGCGGGACAAAGCCAGCCTAAAAAAGTATATTATGTTACTCCTTATTACATCAATTTTCTGCCAGTGAAAGTTCCGTCAAAATCGATCCAGCCGTTCTAGAGATTAGAAGGAACAAACAGACAGATAAACAGCAAAAATCGTACAAAAATGTTTGGTTTGTGTACCGCGCATACACGTACGCATTTAATATTGCAATATTTATATGATTTCAATATTGCAAACCGGCATTCGAATTATAATTATTTGTATAGATTTTTAGACAATTTACTAGTTTAAGACCGCGGGTACGCTCTTGTGTTTATCGATTATAGTGGTAAAGGGTAACCTATGTAATTCCTCACGATTATAAGTATCTTCGTACCAAAGGAAAATTGGCAGATCCTGTACCGCTATTAAAATGTGATGGACGGTCATGAGATTTAAACAGTTTATAAAGTGAATCATCCTGAATGTTTTATATGTAATTATTATATTTTTAGGTGAATGCAAAGACTCAATAAGTTCCTCTGAAAAAATGTTGTGAACGCTGTAACTAAACGTTTTAGTTAACGTTAACAAAAAGTATTCCCTATTTTCTAAACTAGCGATGCATAAAGTGTAAATAACATGGAATCGATGCTCTTATTTAAATCGATATTCATGATGATTATTTATTGATATTAGCAGGTAAAAAAATCATTTTCTTTAATAATAATATAATCTATATAGATTACACGTCATCGTCTAATCTATATAGATTTTATTACTATAAATTATATAATAGAAAAAGAAAAAATATTTCAAATCAATTAATTTAAATGGGGACCAACAAGTTTTGTTCGAAACGACTAGATCCAATTAGTAAAAAAGTAAAACAATATAACTGATTTGACCGGGCAACATTTAATTGACGAAATAGGAAAAAAAGAATGCACAAATGTCAAATAGCGTCATATTATTATTTTGTAGACAACTATAATAATAATTATATTACAATTCGACTGGTGGTATTATTATAAAGATGTTGATGTGACCTTAAAAATGACTAGGAATTATTGTAAAACTATACGCTTGTGGGAAAAACGAAATTAAGTGCGCGGATGCATTCCGAATGTTAACTGTGGCATACGGAGAAGCTACTTTGGACAAAAGCAACGTTTATCGGTGGTACAAAATGTTTTCAGAAGGCCGAGAAGATGTGAACGACGAAGAGCGTGCCGCACGCCCGAGCACTTCAACAACAGACGAAAAAATTGATGAAATTGAGAAAATGCCATTGGCCAATCGTCGAATCACCGTTAGAGAAATTGCCGAGGACCTAGGCATATCGATTGGCTCGTGCCATTCGATTTTAATCGATAATTTGGGCATGAGACGGGTCGCCGCAAAATTCGTACCAAAATTGCTCAATTTCGATCAAAAAACGCATCGCATGAACGTTGCTAATGAGATGTTGGAATCTGTCCGCGACTTTTTATTGTTCCTGTCACTTTTTCTTGTTCCCGAAACTGAAGAGGCCCATGAAAGGACGACGCAAGTGCAATTGGCATACATTAGTATATAGAAATAATTTCAAAAGTAACTTCACCTTTTTACTTGTTTTAAATTCCGTCACATTTATCATTTTAAATGTTTTGAGTTTTCATCAATGATTGAAGAATATAGTGTACGCTGAATAAAAGATCAAATAAGTTTATCACAAAACATGAGACATAACAGTCTACCTAATATTAGAACACCATAAAACAATTCACATACAGCCTAGTGGTTACTGATCCTGACTGCAATGTCAGAAGTCGAGGCTTGTGTTATGAACATAATCATTTGATCGGTGTCTAGGTGTAATTTATCTATGATGTATGTGTATGTAGTTAGTCATGTATAAGCATGTTTATCAGCAATATACTATGGATATCATAGTACAAACTCAGCTTAGCTTGGGACTAGGCAGCTTAGTGTAAATTAAGCGAGATTATTAACCAGCTCATACTCAAAATGTAATTGCTGAAGCTATTTATAATGTGTATTGTGATGGTATATTATATGTGGACCATGCAGTACTATCATAAATGAAGCTGCTATAATGTGAAAGGTAGAAAATAAAACAGATTTCAATAATTTCTTTAGGGATTTCAATAATCTTGAGACAAGAAATGGATTGAAGGAAGTTGATACTATGTTACTTTGTGCTAAACAAAGTCTCAACATAGAACTGCAATGAACTAATAACAATGATAAGTTTATTCAACAGCAGGTAATCACTAAAGGATTTAAAACTAGGTATGTGAATACAAGTGGTGGTCCTTATCGCTCAGAGGAAATGCGATGATAAGTAAACATGACTGGGAAAAGGTTACAAGGAACATAACAAGGAAGATTAAAGTATTCTAAGTATTATAGAAAGTGATAGTAAAACAAATTGCAATAAATGTATAATTAAATATATAAATATTATTTACTTAAATGAAATAATCTACCTAACTGACTAAAATAAAAAAATGGATGGAACTTTGATATCTCCTAGATAATGCTCCCTTACATTTTTTAAGGCAGCTACTAGTTTGTGCACTTCAGCATATTTTGTTTGAATAGCGCCTAAAACATAATCATATAAATGGTCGGGATGCAATATTAAGCTATTATTATAAATCTTAAGAGAGGCTTCCACCAGTTAGCTACCTACTATAATAATCAAAATATACAACATAAGTTTACCAAACATTGTTTATTATAGTGCATGTATATATATTGTCTCGGTTGTTTGCATACGATAACAGTCATGAAGCTTAGTTGGAGGCCTTCGGGCGGCTTAAAAACATCCAACGGCAAGATTTACGTAGTCACAACGTATTCTTGCCAGTCATCAACCCGCACTTGGCCAGCGTGGGGACGTATGGCCTTAACCCTCTCCTGAGAGGAGACCCGAGGCCAGCAGTGGGACATTATGGGTTGTTGATTGATTGATTGATTGATTGATATATTGTCTACAATAAATGAGCACTGAAACTAAAATATGGGTTTATTTCCCATCATAAATGCTAAGAATAACAGCATCACGGAAAACAGGATTTTGTACAAGCGCATGTGGCCAGTGAGGTTCACTGGTATAGAAGGCCAAAAATCTTCGTTTAGTATATACTAGCTAGCTGCAACATAACATCCCTTCTCTTTAGAAAAATTTACAATAGAAAGGTTCACGAAAGTACGAAGGTAAACTATTGGCTAAGTCTTCTTCTTTTGATGAGATGGCAACCAGCTGGATCAGCTATTTCTGCCAATGTCAAGTATTTAAATTCTTCAATTCNATTTATATATTTTAGATAAAGGAGATTTACTTCAGTCGTAATAAATAAAGTATACTCTTTTTTGTTTTGAAACAATTCTCAAATTCTTAGACAAGCAAACATATGATATTAAGGCCCACCGTTGTACATGTGTGCATGAAGTTCTTAAATAAATATACTATAGGTACAGGTTTCTACCTAGTTTGGCAACTAAGGCTATCCATGTTAGATTTGACCTATTTTTTTAAGTTGTACGTACATATTGTATTTTGTTTGTTTTCGTGCAATAAAAGTTTCTATTGTTATTACTACGAGTTTAAGAATACGGCTAACATGCATGCTTTGATATTATTGAATTTACTTATTACATATGTCTAGCTATCTAGCTTCCGACATCGGTGGGTACCCTCCCGCGTGTATGTCGTTATCGCGGTAAAAATAGCATTTTTCCTTGTTTATGAATCAAAGTATGTTCTTACAAGAATTCATTGAAATCGATATAGAGGTTTAGCCGTAAAAGCGCAACAGATTGACAGTTACTTCCAAATTCATAAATAATATTTTATGGAAAAACTGATATTCCGGTAAATTGACAGTTACTTCCAAATTCATAAATAATATTTTATGGAAAAACTGATATTCCGGTAAAACCACTTGAACTAGTAGACCAAGGTGTTGTATCAAGTGCGTTGAATGTAGATATTAATCACTACATATTATAGAATGAAGTCTTCCACCTCCTCTGTCTGTCAGTTTGTGATATACTCAAAAGCTACTGTTTATACTTATAGTTGAGGAAGGTTTTCGTATATTTTTTTAAATAAATTAGTTAAAAAATCACGCTATTTGCTGAAGACGTCGGCAAAAATTAAGCCGCACACCTCAGAGAATAAAGGCTATATATAATTGTGTATTTTCCGTAATGAAATCGTGCGAAGCCGAGGCGGGTTGCTAGTTACAAACATTTGCGAGGAACGTGAACTTGATCTGCGACCTTGATAGACACCTGACAAAGTTTCCACACATTTTTATTAAACACAACCGAGAAAAACACAACATACCTCCATGTTACTCCAATCTCATTAATTTTATGTAATACTAGCTGAACCCCGCGGTGTTACCCGTGTTTGTTGTTGTAACACCGCGGGACTAAGCCAGACTAAAAAAGTATATTAAGTTACTCCTTATTACATCAATTTTCTGCCAGTGAAAGTTCCGTCAAAATCGATCCAGCCATTCTAGAGATTAGAAGAAACAAACAGACAGATAAACAGCAAAAATCGTACAAGAATGTTTGGTTTATGTACCGCGCATACACGTACGCATTTAATATTGCAATATTTATATGATTTCAATATTGCAAACCGGCATTCGAATTATAATTATTTGTATAGATTTTTAGACAATTTACTAGTTTAAGACCGCGGGTACGCTCTTGTGTTTATCGATTATAGTGGTAAAGGGTAACCTATGTAATTCCTCACGATTATAAGTATCTTCGTACCAAAGGAAAATTGGCAGATCCTGTGCCGCTATTAAAATGTGATGGACGGTCATGAGATTTAAACAGTTTATAAAGTGAATCATCCTGAATGTTTTATATGTAATTATTATATTTTTAGGTGAATGCAAAGACTCAATAAGTTCCTCTGAAAAAATGTTGTGAACGCTGTAACTAAACGTTTAAGTTAACGTTAACAAAAAGTATTCCCTATTTTCTAAACTAGCGATGCATAAAGTGTAAATAACATGGAATCGATGCTCTTATTTAAATCGATATTCATGATGATTATTTATTGATATTGGCAGGTAAAAAAATAATTTTCTTTAATAATAATATAATCTATATAGATTAGACGTCATCGTCTAATCTATATAGATTTTATTACTATAAATTATATAATAGAAAAAGAAAAAATATTTCAAATCAATTAATTTAAATGGGGACCAACAAGTTTTGTTCGAAACGACTAGATCCAATTAGTAAAAAAGTAAAATAATATAACTGATTTGACCGGACACATTTAATTGACGAAATAGGAAAAAAAGAATGCACAAATGTCAAATAGCGTCATATTATTATTTTGTAGACAACTATAATAATAATTATATTACAATTCGACTGGTGGTATTATTATAGAGATGTTGATGTGACCTTAAAAATGACTAGGAATTATTGTAAAACTATACGTTTGTGGGAAAAACGAAATTTAGTGCGCGGATGCATTCCGAATGTTGACTGTGGCATACGGAGAAGCTACTTTGGACAAAAGCAACGTTTATCGGTGGTACAAAATGTTTTCAGAAGGCCGAGAAGATGTGAACGACGAAGAGCGTGCCAGACGCCCGAGCACTTCAACAACAGACGAAAAAACTGATGAAATGGAGAAAATGCCATTGGCCAATCGTCGAATCACCGTTAGAGAAATTGCCGAGGACCTAGGCATATCGATTGGCTCGTGCCATTCGATTTTAATTGATAATTTGGGCATGAGACGGGTCGCCGCAAAATTCGTACCAAAATTGCTCAATTTCGATCAAAAAACGCATCGCATGAACGTTGCTAATGAGATGTTGGAATCTGTCCGCGACTTTTTATTGTTCCTGTCACTTTTTCTTGTTCCCGAAACTGAAGAGGCCCATGAAAGGACGACGCAAGTGCAATTGGCATACATTAGTATATAGAAATAATTTCAAAAGTAACTTCACCTTTTTACTTGTTTTAAATTCCGTCACATTTATCATTTTAAATGTTTCGAGTTTTCATCAATGATTGAAGAATATAGTGTACGCTGAAAGAAAAATCAAATAAGTCTATCACAAAACATTAGACATAACATAAGTCTACCTAATATGAGAACACCATAAAACAATTGACATACAGCGTAGTGGTTACTGATCCTGACTGCAATGCCAGAAGTCGAGGCTTGTGTTATGAACACAATCATTTGATCGGTGTCTAGATGTGATTATCTATAATGTGTGTGTAGTTAGTCATGTATAAGCATGTTTATCAGCAGCGTACTATAGATATCATAGTACAAACTCAGCTTAGCTTGGGACTAGGCAGCTTAGTAATAAAATTAAGCGAGATTATTAACCAGCTATTACTATAGATAACGCAATAAACATACACAAAAAGTAATTTGAAACTACATATTTATAATGTGTGTTGTGATGGTATATTATATGTGGACCATGCAGTACTATCATAATGAAGCTGCTATAATGTGAAAGGTAGAAAATAAAACAGATTTCAATAATTTATTTAGAGATTTCAATAATCTTGAGACAAGAAATGGATTGAACGAAGTTGATACTATGTTACTTTGTGCCAAATAAAGTCTCAAGATACATCTGCAATGAACTTATAACAATGATAAGTTTATTTAACAGCAGGTAATCAATAAAGGATTTAAAACTAGGTATGTGAATACAAGTGGTGGTCCTTATCGCTCAGAGGAAATGCGATGAAGAGTAAACATGACTGGGAAAAGGTTACAAGGAACATAACAAGGAAGATTAAAGTATTCTACGTATTATAGAAAGTGATAGTAAAACAAATCGCAATAAATGTATAATTAAATATATAAATATTATTTACTTAAATGAAATAATCTAGATAATGCTCCCTTACATTTTTTAAGGCAGCTACTAGTTTGTGCACTTCAGCATATTTTGTTTGAATAGCGCCTAAAACGTAATCATATAAATGGTCGGGATGCAATATTAAGCTATTATTATAAATCTTAAGAGAGGCTTCCACCAGCTAGCTACCTACTATAATAATCAAAATAGTTCCAACATAAGTTTACCAAACATTGTTTATTATAGTGCATGTATATATATATATATTGTATCGGTTGTTAGCATACGATAACAGTCGTGAAGCTTAGTTGGAGACCTTCGGGCGGCTTAAAAACATCCAACGGCAAGATTTACGTAGTCACAACGTATTCTTGCCAGTCATCAACCCGCACTTGGCCAGCGTGGGGACGTATGGCCTTAACCCTCTCCTGAGAGGAGACCCGAGCCCAGCAGTGGGACATTATGGGTTGTTGATTGATTGATATATTTTCTACAGTAAATGAGCACTGAAACTAAAATATGGGTTTATTTCCCATCATAAATGCTAAGAATAACAACATCACAGAAAACAGGATTTTGTACAAGCGCATGTGGCCAGTGAGGTACACTGGTATAGAAGGCCAAAAATCTTCGTTTAGTATATACTAACTAGCTGCAACATAACATCCCTTCTTTTTAGAAACATTTACAATAGAAATGTTCACGAAAGTACGAAGGTAAACTATTGGCTAAGTCTTCTTCTTTTGATGAGATGGCAACCAGGTGGATCAGCTATTTCTGCCAATGTCAAGTATTTAAAGTGTTCAATTCTAAGTCTTTGAGTCTTCAAGTCTTCGTCTTGATGAAATTAATGATTAAAGTATAAAAAAAAATATGGATGACATGAAATGGGGTCCGTCTTTCGAAAAAACAAAAACCGATCTCGAAACGATATTGGCTAAGACTGTAGGTTATCTTATTTGACAACCCATTTGTGACAGCTAGCTGTCATAGATTGCAACTTCATTACAGATTACACGAATAATTTATGCGAATTTAAACTGAAAAATCTTTTGAATGAACACAATGCGATGATGTAACTAACCTAATTAAGAATTAATTAAGAGACATTTAGATTGGAATTCATCTATTTGTTCTGATTATATTTTATACTCTACTTCTAAATTATATACCTAAGTAGATGTATAAATATTCTATAAGCTAGAACCCTCCTTCTCAAAGTGATGCTAGGGTGCTAATTTCTGTTGTTGCCTCACTACCTATACTTATTATTATTTCGCCAATCTTTTGAGCATCGTTTGTCGTCGTTATTACGGGAGATTTTAGAACAGCAGAATTAGCACCAATGAATAATGTAAAATCTGGTCTTGGTTGCCACGACCCAAATCTCGAACTTGGTGCGGAAACCATCGATAAATTTAAACCTATAACTTGTATATGAAGGAATTGAATAAATAAATAATTAATAAATACAACAAAAATCCCAACCATGAGGGATTGGCGGTACTAAAGTCTCATACATAGCTGCTATTGGCCTTTGAATCAAAATAAATAAACTAAATTGCCATTGAAATAGGTGCAGGGGTTTAGCCGTGAAAGGGTTATAGACGGACAGACTTAGTTACTTTGGTATTTATAATATTAGTATGGAAGTATAAATTACTGAAAAATCGGTTGAGTCATTTTACCCGTAAATTACCAGCAGATGTTAATGGTTTGAGGGACCTTCCTAGATGAACATTATCCTCGTATAAGCATCAATATTCCACGCAGCATCAGGTGTTATTCGGCCTTTTATGTGTCAATTTTAAGGATAGATCCCCCCAGGGATTAAAATAATTTATTACAAAAGGCTTTAATCTATTTAACGATCGTTTTCTTTAACCGTTATATTATTTCTGATCTATTTACATCTACTACTTTTAAACGAGCAAATCTTGTATATTATATCTGAATCCAGGAAACGGTTCCAACGATTTTCATGAAATTTATAGCACGCGGGGGGTTTCGAGACCAATATATATCACATTTTTTTTGTAAATACATACATACTATGCATAGAAAACACCCAAACTTCGAAACAAATATTTGCAGATCATACAAACATTTGGTTCGACCCGGTAATCGAACCCTTGACATCAATCGCAGCAGTCGCATACGCTACCACAGCGCCACCGAGGCATATTAATGCGAAACCTTTAATTACAATAGTCGTGTAGTATGGTCCAAGTTTACATCTGACCTTTAATGTGATATATCTGTCTCAAACCCTGTCTCAAACCGGCGAAACACGCAACTCTATGACTTCCTGTTACACATTTCCCTCCCTTTACTCGATATCACTATAGCGGATTTCAAGAAAGCAAGAGAAAAAATTGTTTAAATTCAAACCGCATTGTCATACATTTATAAAACGAAGATAATTATTATTTATGCATTACTATACATTATTTACTTTTACTATTATTCATATACATTATTTTTTGCTCATGTTAAGTGTTGCCATATTTCTATTGTGGCCAGATTTTATATACAAACGGCTTCTTGAAGGCGTCGCTCGGTGCAAAATACTAGTGGACCAATTTACATTTGTATTTTATGAATCGTGGGATTATTTTGAAATATAATTAATTACACGAAAAAAGAACAAAACTGTGTTACACTTGCCTTTTTTTATGTGTAAAGTCTGTGATTAGTCTATGAGCTCATATTTTTTTCACACATTTTTTTATCTGATAACCATTTCATTTCTTTATTAGGACGTACAATCTAAAAACAAATAATTACGCTTTGACTCGAATTTTTTTTAAAATATATTAAGACTTTTAATTGCGATTTATGAGTTTTTTCTTTTTTTTATATATTTCAGCTGCCAAAATGACTCTGCCCTGCCTGATGGAAAGCATGAGCAGAATCCAAGAGTGGTGGTCACCATCCTCAATGCGAAAAAGAACAATGCAGTATGGTGACCCACACTATGGCGGCCTGGGGGGAAAGGGGATGGTGAGGGGGATAGGGGGCGTTGGATTGGGGTATGGGCCTCCGGTATCCTACTTACTCGATGAAACACAGCGTAAGCGCTGTTTCACACCGGTTTTCTGTGAGGCCGTGGTATCACTCCGGTCGAGCCGGCCCATTCATGCCGAAGCGTGGCTCTCCCACGTTATAAGTATATATATAAGTTTACTTGTTACAGACGGAAGTTTCAAAAGCCATTGAGAATATTTATTAATATTTCTCAATTACGGTCTATTGTTGCACTTTTCAGGTCTTTCGTTGCTATTTGTTGGTCTATTGTTAAACATGGTGAAAAAATTGGCATTCATAAGGACTGCCGATAGAAGTTAAACTTATAACTTAGAAAGTTATTTGTAAAATTAATGTATAAAATAAGAAATCCCATAATCTTTTAGTTAAAATTATCAAAATCAAACATTAGCATGTCGGTGACGCGAACTCATAAGATTTTCCCCTACAAAAAAGTACTCAACGCGGTCAAATAAGTTTTGTGACGTCAGCATGTCGGTGACGCGCACTCGTAAGATTTTCCCCTACAAAAAAGTGTTCAACGCGGCTAAGGCAGTTTTTAAAAATCAATACGATTTACCTGGTAGGTACGTGATTCAGGCCTCTTCGAGTAATGCAGTAATAATAAATAAAATAATTTAAATATTTTTGAGTGAGTCGATCAAAAATCGACAACATTATTGACTGTTTCGACTATGACCGCTTACTTGCGGTTAGCTATGAACAATGTGACGTCACAAACGTCTTGTAACTCAAGTTGAAATCAGCTGTGGATGGAAACCTGCTTACAAATATTGTCTCTAAACAACTGTTACTTTTAATTGTAATCATTGTTAATTTTGAAGCACTGTTTTTACTTATTATTACTATCTGAACATTGCCGCATTCGAAGTGGAACATTGTCGTTTCATTCATGAGAAATGAGGCGAAAAAACTGCAACGCGAAAAAATTGCGAAAAAAAACGCCAAGTGCGAGTCGGACTTGCGCAAGAAGGGTTACGTACCATTATCTATGCAATTCAAGAGTCTACCTGTTGCCGTTATCTATATCGAGTAAAATCAAACAAGAAATCATTATTGTTGTATGGGTCCCCCTTAAATATTAATTTTATTCTGCTTTTTTTGTTATAGAGGCAACAGAAATACATTATCTCTGAAAATTTTAACTGTCGATCTATGACTGTTCTTGAGATACAGCCTGGTGACAGACGGACGGCCAGCGAAGTCTTAGTAATAGGTTTAGTTTTACGCTTTGCGTACGGAACCCTAACAATCTTTGAACCTTTTTAGATAAAGTAGAAAAAAACCAAAATTTTATAAAAATATATAGATAATATGGCTATGTAAATTGCTTCAGTACTTAAAGTAGTTATTTTTAAGACAAAAATTAAAATAAATTTACCGTGAAGTCTCGAATCGTTCAACCGGGGAAGTACAGAAAATGCAGTCTTTCAACGCTATTTACATAATGTTTTATACTAAGCAGAATCGATGGAGCTTCGAAGGTGTACAGGGTTGTCAACACGCGATAAATACCCCCTTTGTTGCAAGGGTTGATGTTTTGCCACTATACGCCAACGTCGTGAATTTTTTCAATACAATTTACACATTTGTAGCGTATGCGACTGCTGTGCTAAAGGTCTCAGGTTCGATTCCTGAGTCGGACTAAATGTTTGTATGATCTGCAAATATTTGTTTCGGAATTTGGGTGGTTTCTATGTATATTATGTATGTATTTATAAAAAAAAGTATATATGTATTAATATCAGTTGTCTAGTACCCATAGTACAAGCTCTGCTTAGTTTGGGACTAGATGGCGTTGAGGGTTAAAATGTCCGAAAATATATATTTATTTATTTACACGGGAATATATTTAAGAAGTAAACGGCAATATCTTATACAAACTGACCCTAAAAAATAGTATAATTCGTTACAGTTCTAGCGATAAGGATAATTAAACTAAAAATATACAAGTCACTAACATAAACGAATAGGTACTTAGAGGGTTAATTATTTTTACAACACAATAACTGAAGCAATCAAGGTTTAAAACCAAAAGGGTAATCCAGTTCTTTCACCGTTCAACTTTCGATAAATGTCATAAAAAATTACCTGGCGCAAATACTTGCACTCACAAGTATGTGGTCACGACAACACAACAAAAACTTATGTTTTTATACCACGGACGGTAATGTTAAAAACACGTTTGTACGCATCGACGTGAGTCGGTAAACTGAACGTAAACAATTAATGGTTAATGAATGAGGCACCGTTTATACATGAGATGTGAAACAATCAAAGGTAATAAAACTTGTCACTGAAAATAGTTATTTATTACCGTACTAATAGAAGTCTTTTTCATAGGCAAAACTTTTGGTACGACGATGATTCTGAAAATTGACAACTGAAGTACTACTACAAAATATATGTGCTAACGTTCCAATCCACAATCCATAATGTCCCACTGCTGGGCTCGGGTCTCCTCTCAGGAGGGAGTTAAGGCCATACATCCCCACGCTGGCCAAGTGCGGGTTGGGGACTGGCAAGACAACGTTGTGGCTACGTAATCTTACCGTTGGATGTTTTTAAGCCAAAGGCCTCCAACTTAGCTTCACGACTGTTATCCTATGAACCGGAACCAACTGCTTAACGTGACCTCAGAATCAGGGAGACGCTCATGGTAACATGCCACCAGCGGTCACCCATCCATGTACTGAACGCGCCGTCGTTGCTTACTCTGGTGATTGTTTCTAATCACCGACTGCAACTGGGCTATGAGCGCCCTTCTAACGTTTACGTACTACTAAAGTTTCCCGGCGGGAAGTATACATATTTTGTTAGCTTACTGATCCTCGTGACATGAAAAAATCAATCAGCTCAGCACATGCAGATCCAACTAGGGCAAAGTTAAGTAACGCATGAACTAATATTCGTTTCTATATCAATAGTACAACAGAAATAAGGTTAATTGTTTTTTTAACCTTATATCAGTCAGGTTCAACGTATGGAACAATGCAATAATAAGCACAAAGCGTGAAGAATCACTTTCTCATATTGAAGCAAATACTTCTTTATATTCTGTCTAATGAATTTTTAATTTTACTAACATTCCTTACATCCTCATCTTTATACATTTAGAGAAATATATGAAACTTAGTGAAACTGACATTTTGCAACCACAGAATAGATATGACAGGTGTACAATGCGTCGCAATTAGGGGCAAATACCTCTAATATCTCTGCTGGCATCAACTGAACGGTCGCAATCGCGTTTTACTTTCATCGGCAAAACAAAACAATCATAGATTGCGTATTAAATTTAATTACTAACTACATTGTTTCCACGAGAGTACGCATTTCATGCATGAATATTTAGATTTATTTCGCCCATATTTAGTGTAAGGCATGCATAGTGGCGTGCCCGAATATTCATAATGCATTCGATATCGCAAAATTGTAGATGTCGATAATATTGTTTTGTGTTTTTCATATGTAGAAAGAGTTGATTTATTTTATGCTATAATTTTTAATCGACTGCAAAAACTATTCATTCATGTAGATGATGAGATAGAATAGGAATAATAGAAACATTCCTTTGAAAACTTATAACATATTTTGAAGATATTATCGAGTCGTCCGACATTCGAGGAGGTAGCGTATGACACTTCTGATATACTGAAGAATTTTAAACATGTAAAAAAACATCTGTTGTATATATTTTTGGTTCTTTCTGTTTCTTTATATTATATGTTTTTACATTATAACTTACATATAAAGAATTGTATATTTATGATAAAATAAAAATAACCTCATAATTACAGGGTTCTACAGAAAAGATTGAGAATATGTGTGTAACGTCTATAGAAAACTGCGTCGTGTCGAAAAGTATGAAACGTCAAACTCTTAGATTAGATGTACAATACTTATGTTTTAACAATTCAAATGTCTGATTTTTTAATTAACAAAGGAACTAATACCAATTGCTAAATCCATCCATCATCATATAAAAAATAAGGATAACGGCATTTAAAAGTAAGAACTATTCCTTATAGAAATTTAGTAAATTTAATTATTATCGACAGGACTACATCTCTACACGACACGAATTGCGATTGACACGCTATCTAATGCCAAAGGCATAAGGTTTATAGTTTAAGATTTATATTCATTAAATTTATTGAACGAATTAGAATAATGTGCGTCCGCGTAATTTGTATTTGTTCTGTGTTTGCAGCAACCTTAGTTACTCCTTATATCATCAGCTATCTGCAGTGAAAGTCCGGTCAAAATCGGTCATTTTCAGGTAAGTTGTAGGTATCTGAGAAAGAAAGGCAACGATAGGAAACCTGAGTTTGTTTATGCAAATGGCTTGAAAAACGAAAGCAAATTGTTCGAGAATCCGAATCATCTATCTGATGAATGGCAAACTGAAGTTCGTCTGCAAAGAGAACTAAATGAAAAAAATTTCCCGTTTTTCAATTATTTTTCACTGATTCTTGTTTCTTATTGGTCAGAACGAGATATCCATTCATAAATTTACTTCGATTCTAACCAGCAGTTCCAAAAAATCTACAGTTTTATAAATTTGTTGTAGAATCTGGAGTTTAGAATATTCCTTAATACAGTAGTAGAAAATTAAAGTACACACCGTTCCGTAACATAACGTTAACAATTTAATTAATGAAAACGACATTCTACATCATATGGAAATGTTCATGTTATATAGAAATTGATTGGATAACAAATTAGAATATGTAACAAAATGTAAGTGTGTTGATATTCCATAATAATTTTCTTTAACTTACATAAATAAATAAAATTGGAATGTCTGTTTGTTATATAGCTTTTTACCATTTAATAACAAGCATTTTTATACACGGTACCTTACCAAAATAACATTTTTTATCATTTTTGTCTGTCTTTATATGTGTTTGTTTCGGCTATTCTCTGGAAAAGCTGGACCAATTTTGTCGAGACTTTCACTGGCAGATAGTTGATGATATAAGGAGTAACTTAGGTTACGTTTTTTAGACTAGCTTTGCGCCCTGGCAGCGTTACCCGCAGTTGACCGCGTACCGTGGGCGAGAACCTTGGCTAGTTTATACATAAAATTAATCCCTATTTCTCTAGGTCACGGCATCATTTGCGAACCGCTGAACCTATTTCGCTCATTCTTTTAGTATTGGATAGCACATTTCATTTTGGACACTTTAGGTCCCTAAAGTGTTCAAAATGAAATGGAAAAATATTAAATTAATACTAACAAAATGGACTAAATGAAAAAATTATAAAAATATTAAAATAATAATATTACCTACTATTAAATAGTAACTTCGTAAGTACTGATCCAATACTGAAAATTCTTTCACTAACAGAAAGCGACACTATTCAGGAGTGGCATAGGCCGTATTTTGTTATGATTGAACAATAAATTCAAGTAGTATTTGTAAATCATGTCGAAGAAAAGCGGGCCGTTAACGCCTAACGAAGCGGGCAAAGGTCCGCTAGTATAAACGAGATATTATTAAAATAAAAATTTAAAATATCTTTAAATTTTAACGTATTTTATTATTATCTACATATCATTTCCTTCGTAACATTTTAAAAGGAAATATCAGCGCTATCGGTCAATTAAAATATTTTATCTATATTAAAAATCGCAACTGAAACACTAGTACATATCTATTGACCTTGGACGGGGAATCGCCTTCCCGTTCTATGATGAATCAGATCATATTAATACAGAAAAAATATTTGTTATAGATTACTTAGTAAATATATTATAAACTAAGTTTTCAAAATACTTGAGGCGCTCATAGCCCAGTTGTACTCGGTGATTAGTAACAATCACCGAGGGTAAGCAAAGACGGCGCGATCAGTACCTGGATGGGTGACCGCTGGTGGCATGTTACCATTAACGTCTGCGTGATTCGCAGGTCACGTTAAGCTGTTGCTCCCGGTTGCTATCATACGATAACAGTCGTGAAGCTTAGTTGGAGGCCTTGGGGCGGCTTAAAAAATCCAACTGACAGTAGCCACAACGTATTCTTGCCAGTCCCCAACCCGCATTTGACCAGCGTGGGGACGAATGGCCTTAACCCTCTCATGAGAGGAGACCCGAGCCCAGATTTCAAAATAGAAGTTGTAAGCAAAACTTTTTTACGCACGCTTGACTTGGGGAGTAAGCTGGTGAATGCGTTACAAGAGCGTTACGAAAAGTGTGGTCAGGCGAGGCGAACGCTACTTGAGAGGGAGATATAAGTAGTATAGATAGAAATAGAGACAGTTACGTTTCGTATGTTTATGTAGGGGCAAGAGAGAGAGATGCTAGGACACGTCATTTTTTTTATCTCGTAGCCAGTTGTATTAAAATATATAACTAGCTGTCCCGTCGAACTTCGTACTGCCATATTTTTTCCTTCGTAAATATTTCCTAAACTTCTGAAAAACTCGTTTTAGGTAATTATGCCCGCCTCAGCTTGCCACAGGAAGTGTACAGTCGCAGACAAAAAACAACTTTTCCAGTTATCTTTTATTTTTTTTTCCTATACAAACCTTTTCCTAACAATAATGAACACTAAGAAAACAGATTTATCCAATTTTTTGCAGTTGATCGGAAGTTATGCGCGTACGTGTATTTCGGCGATTCATTTTTTTATATATATTTTAGATAAAGGAGATTTACTTCAGTCGTAATAAATAAAGCATACTCTTTTTGTTTTAAAACGATTCTCGAATTCTTAGACGAGCAAACATATGATATTAAGGCCCGCCGTTGTAGATGTGTGCATGAAGTTCTTAAATAAATAAATATACTATAGGTACAGGTTTCTACCTAGTTTGGCAACTAAGGCTATCCATGTTAGATTTGTAACTCAACCTAGTTACTTAAGTTGTTCGTACATATTGTCTTTTGTTTGTTTTCGTGCAATAAAAGTTTCTATTGTTATTACTACGAGTTTAAGAATACGGCTAACATGCATGCTTTGATATTTTTGAATTTACTTATTACATATGTCTAGCTATCTAGCTTCCGACATCGGTGGGTACCCTCCCGCGTGTATGTCGTTATCGCGGTAAAAATAGCATTTTTCCTTGTTTATGTATCAAAGTATGTTCTTACAAGAATTCATTGAAATCGGTATAGAGGTCTAGCCGTAAAAGCGCAACAGATAGACAGTTACATCCGAATTCATAAATAATATTTTATGGAAAAGCTGATATTCAGGTAAAACCACGTGAACTAGTAGACCAAGGTGTTGTATCAAGTGCGTTGAATGTAGACATTAATCACTACATATAATAGAATGAAGTCTTCCATCACCTCTGTGTCAGTTTGTGATATACTCAAAAGCTACTGTTTATACTTAGAGTTGAGGAAGGTTTTCGTATATTTTTTTAAATATATTAGTTAAAAAATCACGCTATTTGCTGAAGACGTCGGCAACAATTAAGACGCACACCTCAGAAAATAAAGGCTATAATATATAATTGTGTATTTTCCGTAAAGAACCCGTGCGGAGCCGAGGTAGGTTGCTAGTTACAAACATTTGCGAGAAACGTGAACTTGATGTGCGACCTTGATAGACACCTGACATAAAGTTTCCACACATTTTTATTAAACACACTCGAGAAAAACAACTAGTTTTGTATTTATTTATTATGTATTATAGAATTTACATGTGTCCTTTATATAACTTAACAAAAGAAAAATAAATTCTTATACCTACATCAGAATGTCTAGACAAATTGTTTCGAAAATGTGTGCCACGTTTAATATTATTAAATTACAATTTATTCAGCTTATAGTTGATTATTGTTGATCTTGATTTAGTAAAATAAGTTGTATGGTTCATTTCATCAAAATCCTACTGCATTTCAATGTCAGAATCTCGGAGTCAAGTCTGAATACACAAATACAAACCTACCACACCGAGCTTGATATTTATTAAGTTTCCCAAAACCCACACGTGAGTACATTTCTTATAACTAAAGATGGAAGTATAGCATAGCTTTAACCTACCCCTATAACCATAAATTGATTAACTTTATTCATCTGATAGGTAAACCTAAGCCTCTTTACTGCCCCCGACTCCCTAGGTTTTAATGACAAGACGTTTATACCGCCCAAAATAACATGGATTGAAGGTATTATACTTAATTAACTATCCCTTCAGACCCAACTAGGTCAGGTTACAATGACATATTAATCTAGGGTTCCCTCAACCATGCTCTTCAAGGGTCTTAGGATTGTGTACTTTAGATATTTAAGCCTGATCCTTTAACTATATGTTTTATCTAAAGCGACGAAGGGTTCGGGTATGTCACTAAAAACATCCCTGCGCGTTATTGTCTGGAATACTTAATAATGCTAACAGATAAATTGTTAAGTTGACGATTCTTAGTATAGCGTATCTAGGGCAAACATTTCATCATCATCATCATCAGCCTAACCTAAATAACTGGACATAGGTCTCTGCATTTGCACGCCACTTAGTTCGATCCAAGGCTTCTCGCATCCAGCTTCTCTCACAAATATTTTGTGTCGATGTAATTACATTTAAGCAGCCCAGTATGCTGCCATTTCGACTGTTTAGGTATGGCAATAATGATATAGGTTATAGTTTTTGGGGTTATCTGCTGGTATCCCCGGTTTTGATATAGCTATAACTTTAGACTTACTCCAGACCCGGGGTACGGAAGTATTCTCCAAGCAGTTCTTCAACATCAACAGTAACTATGACATAGCAGCCAGGCCCAGGTGCTTTAATTGCTCAACAGATATGTTGTCCACCCCGGAAACTTTGTCACATTTAAGTTGTTTAAAGGCCGAGACGATATCAGATAGGCTGAATCGTTTGCTGATGTGATCATTTATGCTCCCGAAGCTGTGCCATTTTGATGTCTTTGCTTTGCAGTGGGCTTTCTGATTAGCGGTGACTAGGCTGGGGGGTGCAGATGAATGAAAGTCGCTGGTCAATTTCCGTATGATGTACCACGCTTTCTTACCGTTATGGGTCATATCAATATTGGTAACAGTGTTCATCCACCTTTCCTCTCGAGATATCTCTCTATCGATATCCATCTGCAATAGTAGCTCCTCACCGACGTAGTTAGTTTCTGCGGAGAATGGGTCGCGCCTGAATTAAGTTCTATACTCTTTTAACAGATCTTTGGATTCTATCGATAGGACTGGTATGTAGGATGCCCGACAAGCTATGGGGGTTACTTTTGTGAAATGTTGTGGACACTATGTCAATAAATCAATCGTAGTTCTATGGAGCTGGTGCGTGTCACACATTCAGTAGAAGTGTGGACACACTCACTACTGAATGTGCCCTCACTTCTATGGCCTTGTCTATGGACTCCGGGCTACAAAAAGGAATTTGACTCCTGTGAAGCTGTAATGCTTCAGAGAGAGAACGTGAAACGGAATCGGGATAGGGTCGACCCGAGTGTCGATAATGTCGGCGGCGATACTAGTCATCGACAGGGCCGCAAGCTGCAGAGACTGGGGACTTCTGGCGGCAGATTAATTGCTGCGGTCAGCGGTAGGAGGGCGGCCTAGTCGCAAAACTGCATTCAGTAACGCAACTTATAATGATTAGACCGATAGGCAGGGGGGAGCCTAGGCTTCTCCTTGAATTGTCTGGATAGGCGCAGTCAACTACCTGGCTCAAATACCTAATTCATATATGTAATAATGGATGTAAAGGTGTAAATAATTAAATACAGAACAAAGTTTGTGAAAGCGAAACAATAAGTACTAATAACACGAAAATCTGATTTTGAGTAAATTTTAATTAGAACAAGTACAGTGTCTTAGCAAATTTCGTTGCCACTAAAACTTTGTACACTTTAATAAATAACTTTTACTGCGCGTAATTTCGCCAGGATAAAACTTTTGTAGGTAATAATAAAACGCCTTAAACAAACAATTTCATTATCAAATTCACGACAAACTTCGCAAAGTAATACCTTTTAGGCTCACCTACACAACACTAAACCTTCGTAATTATTAATTATTTAATGTGAAACATTAATCAGGCAAAGGATTATTTTATTACTAGAAGCGCCTCCACTCATAAACCCGACGTGAAAGTGCAAAGATAGTGTTAAGACAGAAAGAAAAATATAAACGTTTCTAAGTAACACAAATAAACAGAAAAGTTTATAATAATAAGAATATTTAACAAGGCTAAACAACAAAATAAACTATATAACTCTCTATCAATCTGAGTGTGAAGGTTTAAAGCGCCGATAACCGCTTACTACCGAACAGACTTAGGGACTTATCTGCGACTAATGAGTTTCTTCTAAAGAAACACAATCCTAGGTGGCAGCATTTATTAAGGTTTTAATTTGTCACGTGTTCGTTTCGGATTCCGTAATGACTGGAAAAAAGCATTGAAACGCTTGTATTTTTTAACGTGCCTTACGCATTAGTTATTATCATACAACTCGAAAGAGCTAATAGTTCATCCTATCTTAACGGAGTTGGAGGGAAATGTCTCGATATAGGTGAGCCGGCTTAACAAACAACCATCATCTTCCTAGAATTTATAATTCCCAGGATTATTTCGGGTCAGCTACCAATACAACCGGTTTTATCTGAATATCAGTTTTCATGGAGAGACTGGCATCGGAGCTCCTCAACCCTGACGGCAAACTGAATTCGAAAGTAAATCTAGTTGTCCAGTATATTTGACGACACTGGCTCCCCAATAATGATTGCCAGTAACGTTCATGACAACCGGCCTCACAGACAAGCGGTGTGAAGTAATTATTTCGTTATTTTTCACCTTGAGTGATGTTACTAGAGGAAATTGTTACTGAAAGGGAGCCAATGCCCTTATGTTTCTTAACTTGACAGTGTCTAGGCTAACAGGTAATCGTCACAGATATTTATACAGAACATTGAAAAAACCATATTCTAACAAAAGCAAATAATTTGTTAAGGTCTCAGGGCTGTCGTATTCGCGTATTTTCGAAAAGGTTAGAAGATAGAATGGACGTGATAACACCTTGAGTGTCAATAAGTAACTAACTACATATAATATTTATAGCTTTATAGATATTAATTTACATATTTTACATTTTAAAAATGTAATGGTATTTCGTTTACAGGTACATTTTCATTTCTGATTACGTGTACCTTTAGATTTAACCGTTTACTAATGTTAGTTGTAAAGATAAAATCTGAAATATAAAAGTACTAAAACCGCGATAAAATGAACGGGCCGACACGACCGAGGTGGTACTACCCTCGCATAGAAGATCAACGTGATCGTGCTGTCGTGTTTCGTTAGTGAATGCGAGGCCGAAGGCCCAATGATGCAGGAGCATCACTAAGCCGCATGGTGACCCCATGCTGCATTGTTGCATTTTCTGCATTCGCATTGAGTATGTTGATTACCACATTTGGATTCTACACATGTTTTCCATAAGGCAGAGAAAAAAAATCATTATAGCTTATCATCATGAATAGGACTGTACCTTTCGACATTACCGTTCACTAAACAGCTGTGTAAATAGTTTTTTTATGGAAACTAGGTGGCATACGAGCAGACGTACCGCCTGATGGTAAGCGCTTACCGGCAGCCATGGATACCCGCAATACCAGAGGCGTCATAACTGCGTTGCCGGCCTTTGTAGGATGGGAGGCTTCCGGTATCCTTACTCGAAGAAACAAAGCGCAAGCGCTATTTCACACCGCTTTTCTGAGCCCGTGATGTCATTACGGCCGAGCCGGACCATTCTTGCTGAAGCGTGGCTTGCCCACGGTAAATTGGCAATAAAATGTACTTCTTTATTTTCTTCTTTCCAGTAATTCTTAAATACCGTTTCCACCGTGTGTAAATCATGTGATGTTCATTATGATCATATCGACAGCCTAGAAAATTCCCTTCCTGGACATAGAAAGAACTCTCTAAATATAGTATAGGGTTTGTTCAAAGTGTTCCTTCTCCAAGCAGGGTTGTTGTGTGTAGTTTGTCGCTTTGAGCGGGTTTTACTACATCCATAGTATTAAGAGTGGAGATGAGAGCTCGTATTCTTAATTCGTCACCATACGGATTAAGTGAGAGAGTAAGAGTGCTTTTCGATGGCCGGACCGTGGACACGGCGCTCCACATGCTGGCAGAATGTCCAGCGTGGGGGGAGCCGAGACATGATCTAGTGGCGGCCAACGGTGTGGGGGTTCTCTCGCTCGGTAGCATGATTACGATCATGCTGCGGAGTGAGAGCGGGTGGAACTACGCCGTTTCTTTCTGCGAGCAAGTTATGTTTACTAAGGAGACGGCGGAGCGGGGCCGGGAGAGATTTAGAACTCTACCGGCCCGCCAGGCCCGGGAAAGGACCAGGTACCGCAGGCGACTCGGGCGTCGGCGCTCGCAGAAGGATCTCCGTCCTCCATAAGCGCAAGCCTGAGGGTGACAGATGAGGCCATCTTTCACCCTAGCAGAAGCAGGCGCAGACGCTGCGGAGCGTGCGCGCCTAGAGGGATAGTCTTTTTAAGAAGAAGAAGAAGATAGTAACGGGAACATAGGGGTTCCCACACAGAAGGGGGCCAGGCCCGAGGTACGTCGGGGTTCCATGGATCTCCTTCCGAGGGAACACCTGCTTCCCCGGCTTCTACTACCCGAGATGGTGTGCGGTTTTTAGTCGGTTCGAGTCCGACATAACCACCAGTCGGTGGTATCCGAGTGGATTTCCGTAAAAAAAAATAAAAGTAAGAGTTTTTTTTTTTAAAAGTGAAAACAATAATCACAATGCTTATTGAGCATTGTGATTTTTAGACGATTCAGTGAGCAGGCTTTTTCTAAAAAGATACCACAGTACATGTTAAAACATGTTATTTCTAGGTAACCTAAATATTCGGTATCATTTACTGTTAGGTGTATCTAAAAGAAACTTGTTTTATTAGAATACTTAAATTTTAATGCTGCATGTATATTGGTAATATCTGTTTAATATTCTGATTTATCACAAAATATTATAAAACAAAATCCCCCGCCGCGTCTCTCTGTCTGTTCGGGATAAACTCAAAAGCTACTGCACAAATTTTGATGAGGTTCTTACCAAGAAACGATGTGTCAGAGCCTTAATTAGAATTGCATAAGGAAAAACGTGCAAACCGCATTTTTAAAACTTTGACATTCTAACTCTCTATTGTATATACATTTTCGAGATATCGATCTTTGTAAAAAACACAGACCTGTTCACCAAAGCAAAATATAAGTATCCAGGAAGTACTAGATACCCAAATAAATAGGTTGGTATTAGAATGTACTCCAAAAACATCTTTATACCAAAACACTTGTTACTCAATGTGCATAAGAGTGTATAATAAAATTCCCGATTGCCTCAAAGAATTGCCAATGTGTGATTTTAAGAACCGTCCCAAGAGATGGCTCCTGGAAAAATCACATTATTCACTCAGAGAATTTCTAAATTGAAAATGAGAAAAAAGCCTAAATTGTGTTATATTTAATTGACTTACTATTAATTATTTAGAATATTTGCAATGTACTTGACAAATAAAATTTTTTTGACATTAATTATAATTATTGACCACAAAATTTTGTACCAACTTGATATCATTAATAGCATAATATAGATTGTTTATAATTTCAAATAAAAGAAATTCCACTGCCTCGGTGGCGCAGTGGTAGCGTACGTGACTACTGTCCATAAAGTCTCGGGTTGCATGCACTTATAACGTCAGCATTTTTGCATAAAATCTCGATTTTATGAACCCCGAGATCAATTTAGTGAATCTTGCAATGTATTTATTATGTTACGTGGTATATTTTTGTCCATAAAATAGATTTTTACTAACCAATGTTTAAGTAATAGTTACAACAAATTATAACAATAACACATACATTATCATTTGCTATTAAAATTGTATGACGTCATTGGTCCCGTCATAAGAGCGCGGAAAATGGGGGTGTTCAAACAGCTCAAATTTAGGCAGTATTTTAAATTAGTATAAGTTTGACTATTTTCAAGCTTATTTATATTTTTTCTGTTAAAGAGACAGAAATGATCAAATTAAGAAATAAAAAAAACATGCATATACCCTATTAAAGTAATAAATACATTCATAAAACGCTTAATAGTAAACAAAAGCTCGATATAATACATACTTTTAGTCAATAAATACAAATTTCTCGGCACCATAACAATAAATCAATAATAACTATACTATTTAATTTGTTGCCAGTCGTGTTTTTCTCTAACCAGCGTAAGAAAGAAACAGAAAATGGTTAGTGAAAATAACGATAGCATTTAACTTGAAAAAACGGAAAGTAATTCATTTCACGATCACGTTACTATTTGGATAGACTTTTTGTAACATATATAAACCATTCGACTTTCATCGATACAATCGTTAAAAAACACTTTCCAAAAAAACACAATAATGTATTTTACCCGACACCAACGGGGGCCAATATTTTCCAAATCGGTTTTCAAATTAGAATTATTAAGTAACAAACAACAATATGCAGTGCCCAACCCGCACTTGGCCAGCGAGGGGACGTATGGCCTTAACCCTCTCCTGAGAGGAGACCCGAGCCCAGCAGTGGGACATTATGGGTTGTTGATGAAACATCAACTCGACAACACAAGATGCTGATTACTAAATTTCATCACAAGTTTATACAATTTGAAGATTGCCTTCGACTTCTCTGAAGTCTGATCTTCAGATACTGAATTAGTGATAATGGGACTAACTACATCGGAATTATATCATTTTTTATTTAAAAAAATATTCTAACTATAGTTACAACTGGCAGAGAAACCGCTTAAGAAATAAACAAAAGAAAATACAGTCGAACTAAGAAACTCCTCCCTGGTGAAAAAGATTAAAATAAAAGCAAATTTGGAACATACAGTCAAATTAAGAAACTCCTTCCCGTGGAAGAAGATTAAATGAAAGAAAAGGATATTCTTGCATTCTAACACCACGCCTCGAAAATTCCGTCGAATTGAGAATTCACTTTCTTTTAGAGGACTGGTAAAGTGGGTACTTTTACACTGTTGCAGGTACAGTCCGTAAAAATAAAAGATTTAGTGTAATTATCACTAACTCGCATTTCTAATAGACGAGCTATTGTGACTGCTGAACGACATATCTTAAGTAGAACGGTGTCCCCAATTTAGTCCGCCACAACACGACCGTATGATAATGTATTTACACATAACTAAAATCTTAATACTAAACAAATAAATTACTTATTGCCGTCCTATATTCTCATTATTACCATAACTGCATTCTACCATACCATAATAATATCAGAATTAATGACTTACTCATAAGATATAAAGACCTCAAAGATTAGTTTTAAAATTTTAATTTTTAAAAGAAAAGGGTTTTTAAATGCATGATTGTACTTGACTCATGTGAAGAAGATTCACCTTAATCTATCTCTTATATAAATAAAAACGAGTCGCCGAAATGTATGTACGCGCATAACATCCGTACGACTGCACCAAATTTTATAATTATTTTTTATGTGTTCGTTATTGCCAGGACAAGGTTTGTACAGAAAAAAAACCAAAGAAAGCCAAAGGTGTTATATTTTCATAGTCCGCTTAGTCGCATATACGGGCTTAATAAAATGAGTCTGTCGGTCTTAATTCAGATTTTTTTATGAAAGTGAATATACTGGCGCGATGTTCGCCGGGTCAGTTAGTATATAAATAAAATGAATCGCCGAAATTTATGTACGCGCATAATTTCCGATCGGCTGCGCCAAATTGTATAATTATTTTTTTATGTGTTCTTTATTGTTATGAAAAGGTACGTATAGTTTTTCAAAAATTTAGAAAATATTTACGAAAAAGAAATATGGCAGTACGAAGGTCGCTGGGTCAGCTAGTAAAAGTAATAAGCACATAGTAACACTAATCTGATGTCAACAGTATCAGGGAAATTCCAAACAAAATATTTCTATTAACGAATTGAAAAAAAATCATTGAGATAATCAGCGAGATAAGACAGTACCTACAAATTGAAATAAAAAGATTTTTCGTCACAACAGGCTATATCCCATCAATCGTCGGTCTTCATCATCATAATCCACTGCTAGACATAGACGTGTCCTTGGATCGGAGAAGACTTTTGTCCAGACGGATAACTGCCGACCTACCTAGCTTTAAGTTATGTACTTAATTATCTGGTGTACAATAAAGCGATTTATTATTATTATTACTATATGGTTTGTTTCACGTGTCTCTTCTTCACAAGTTCTTACACCAAATGTGTAGTTTTCCGAGAAAAGTTAACTAATAAAATGTCTAGAAAATTTACAAGAAGCTTCGATAAAACAAGCCTCAAAATCGTAATTTCAGAAGGCCTGCAAGAGAACAGTTTATATTATTGACTCATTAGCACATACTGTATCCTACCGAATACCATATACATAAGAAACTTCCACTATAATACAAAAAATATATATGCATTCATAAGCCTTCCTCTCGAAGTCATGAATCACTGTATCTATTGCCAAAAACTGCGTTGAATTCCGTGGAGTAATTTAAAAGATCTAAGCGAACAGACTTCATATTATACTATACAATCAACAGTCGAAACTGTCCATGACAGCCTCATTACCGGATTGACACGGCCACCTGTTAGTATGGCGCGTTAAAATGATATTTAGGGAACGCCCACTGCGGTATTTACATGCATATTTTAAATTCACTTACATTTCTTTAGATGCTTTTCAAAGGGATGTACGATTATTTAAGGGTATTCTTTCATCTTCGTACAGTAGACTCATTCTAAATGGACTTATAACTTAAAAAACAACATTATTTTCAAATTTAAATAAAAATGAGACATGAGAATCATAGGCCGTTGAACGTAAAAACTTTGCCAAATAATTCCAATTTGCATGTTTGAGATATATACAAAAGGTCGAACCGTTGTTGACTTGAGGACGGACTTGCTGACGGCGGATGAATGCGGATTGTCCAAGACCAGAACGACGCTCCTTGAAGGAGAACAGCAGTGGACGGCGATAAGTTAATGATGATTATAATGAAACAAATTATTGAAGAATATCAGCCAGTGTTTGGAATAATACTATGAGAATAAGACGACCGAAGAAAGGTCGAACTATTGAATTTCGTGCACACCGGTTGTTCGGGTTCAGATTAACATTTTTAAATGTTATTTAACATATTGCCATTATATTCGCACAATTATGTAGGCAAGTCCAATAAATTCGCTATTCCCAAAAGAAGACTGGTAGTACTAGTGGTAGCATTTCTGGATTAGTATAAGGCAGTAAGCATTCCATGGCAATTTCAAATCTCATTAAAAAAAAATCATTACAAACCCAACAATTTATCAAGTATATTAAAATGATATTATCATCCATCTTATAAATCTATGTTTACACTAACTTACACAAGAAATACATCATATCCAACTTTGTTATTATGTCAAGTACTTATATTTGATTTTTTTTTGTTATAATGAGCAAACGAGCAGATGTATCGCCTGATAATAAGCGATTACCGCCGCCCATGGACACCCGTTACACCAGAGGTGTCACAAGTGCGTTGCCAGCCTTTGGGGGATGGGAAGGGGGAAAAGAGGAGGGGTTAGGGTATGGGCCTCCGGAATCCTCACTCACTGGATGAAACACAGCGCAAGCAGTGTTTCACACCAGTTTTCTATGCGGCCATGGTATCACTCCGGTCGATGTTTCATGTTTATTTCTTATATCTTTATTCCTATTAAAAAATATATAAATATTACCAATACACAATGCTCATATATATGCATTTGCTAGTAATAGAGCAAAACTATTCTTACATTTGACAAACTTTATAAAATATAACTTTATAAACACAAATATATTTACCCACAATTATACTCACACTCACACACACACATTTACACACACGCCACACTCACGCACACACACACACACACTCATACACCCACACCCACACAAACATGTATGTATTGTAATATGTATGTATTGTACGCGAGGACACTGGTACCCTAAACACAAGTTAAATCTTATCCTGGGTACCAGAGTTCATCATAATTACTTTTGATATGTGCCATGTGCTTTTGATTTTGTGTATTTCTGTCTTTGTTTTTGAGAAATAAACCATATTATTATTATTATTATTAAAATCATATAAATAATAATGGTAGGTACATAAATGAGGATTTTCCACTTATATTTTTAATGCAGTTTTTTTTAAATATATAACAAAGCGAATACTTTCCAAAATTACTGAACTCAATTAGGAAAATATTGAACAGAATTGGTTGTAGAATAAGTGAGTGGATAAGGAAAACTGCATATTTAAATAAATTTTGACCTTTAAATTATAATACAATAAAATATATTCTATTTATTTAGGATAGCCTCAAAAACTGTGTTAATAATACTACATAATATAAGAAAAATAACAAAATAAAAATTATTACAGTGATAATATTAGTTTTGTATGTAAAACTTTAACTGTCTGAGGCAGGCAAGATATTTGTGTAAGGAGAGGAGTGGACTACGTTCAACGGTGGACTTTTATCCACTGTTGATGGAGATGATGAAGAAGCAGTCTTGTTATTTTAGAGAGTAGAGGTTAAAAAGAATTACTTTGCATGAAGTACAAGTCAAAAGAAAATAGTATTATCATATTGTGAACAGAATGGCACAGGTATAGACAAAAGAGTTTTAGACAGAGTGTAGAGTACTGTATTTTTTTTTTCTGAGAAACTAGCATAGTACACAATATTTATTTACTTGTTTATGTTTCAGAATTATTATTTTAATTTATCCTACTGGCTAATATTCAGAACATCTTACTTCAGATGCATTTAATGGCATTTTTTTTCCAATTAGATAAGATAATTACAAATCTTCAATAATCAAGGTGCAAAAATTCACATAACTATGAATTCCTTATTATTACAAATTATTTTTAATATCAAGCTATATTTAAGGGTTATTTGATTATTATTTTTTTATTAAGCCTGGTTATTCTATACTTTATATTATATTTAGGTAATTTAAAATTTGTAGTTAATAAACTTTAAATTGTTTAATGGAAATAACAATCCCTTATTTGTTAAGAGTAGTAGCTGATCCTATATTTTTCTTTTGTACATTCATTTGTGATCTTAAAATGTATCACATAAACCTATCCAATACTTAATGAATAAATCATGAGTAATATTTATAGACTGGGTTCAAGGGTTTTATAAATTTCACTGGTAACAAAGGGTTTCTCATTGAAGTGTAAAAATATTTCATGAAAATGAGACATATTATTTTTAAAATATGTTAAAAATTAAAGAAACACGTAAGTAAAACACGTCGGTACAGAGAAAGTGACTGTACGATTCTCTAAAACGCACAAAAAGATGCTGAAAGTAAATACACAGTGTTCACTTTTGCCAAGAATTATAAAGCTTTTTACTTCCTTTATTGAAAAAGAAAAGTCATGGTGTAGATTATTAATTGACAAGTCCACAGCAGAATTAAATCGATCTAGGTCGAACTACGCGCATACGTACGAGAAACATCGTTAGCCAAAAAGCCGATTAAACAGCACTTTCGAAGAAACTCTCGCCACTAGTCATAGCTATACAAATATAGAACATATGCTATGACAAATCTAAACATTAATACACGACCAATCAATAACATCTCACACAGTACACAAACAAAATCAATAATTTCAACAAGAAACTAACCACACTGGCGGTGTCTTGGCTGTCTAAAGAATACTTGTCCGTTTCCTTCCCTTGGTGGTCGTTGGAGAAATTTTCATATTTACGTGAGGGACTACTTTTCATTGTTCACAAGATGCCTGTAAGCTTAGGCCTCGAGAGACATTTTCACACCCAAGAAAGCGACACGAGTTACCAACGATTAAATATCCACTGGCAGAAAATGCAAGCGAGCCTGCTACTGACATTTTATTGACAATTGAGATCTGACACTGACATCTTTCACAAACTTTATAAAAAGAAACCATAACAGAGGAACAGAAGATTGGTTACTATAATTTAAAAAATTGCGTATTTCTATGCTTTAAATAAACTTTGTAGAAATATAAAACAAAATGTAGGAGTTGGAATCAGCTTGTTCTTTTGAAAACCAAACCCAGCACCATCAACCTAATCTGTGGTTTACAGATGATTCAGCGAAATAACTAAACGTAAGCAATTAGAATCAAATAAGGTTAAACAAGAATGCAATATTTTCAAAAGTTTGATCATTTAGTCTTAGAAGTACGCTATTGAAGCACAGTATTTCGATATGATTAAAACAGCGGACCATATAAGACAGGTTTTTTTTATATCTAAATAGTTTTTCATTTAGTCTGATGTCTCCGAAAGGTTCATCTCATTAAAGATGATAGCTTTTTTTATATACTAAACTAGGTACTCACGTTCTTGTTGTCCTCGGAGTCATCGTCGTACAGTTGCACCTTGGTGTATTCTTTATGTCCATCATTTTTTTGATTTCTACGAAACATCTGTAAAATAATACATTTTGACACTTTTCTTTTTTAATTTTCCACCTAAAAAGTTTTTATATCCAAGAGCACACTACGTACACTGTTTACCTAAAATATTTATCAAACTTGCACTTTTGTAAACAATTATTAACAATTACTTCCTACTCACCTAAGTTTATTTGAATTAAGCTATACATATGTCATACTAACAGCATAATAACACGATTACTAACTAAACCACGTATGTTGATTGGGTAGGTGTCATAACTATCGTGGCCTTATCAGTTTCTGTGCCGATAAAAACATACAAGTACCTATTTGGTCAGATTTGGGCTATAAGATAAGAAACAATTGAGACAAATTATACAAAAACTGATTTCTTGAAAAATATTTAGCATAATAACCTAAGTATGTATATAATATAAGTAACTACCTACTGTCATAAATTATTATTCGTAAATAGGTACCTAGCGAAATATAAGTACTAAACGGGTTTTAATGAAACTTAAGGATCATGGTTTATAGGTCCATGTATTATTTTGTATATATAAACAAATTGATAGAAATATTATGTAAAAGGGCGGCTTACGACAATGCGGGAAAATTCTTATATTGGCACAAATTACAGCTTATGGTCCTGAGGGTTATTTTGCAACTCGTATGTTTGTACTTATGTATGTTGTTGTTTTGTATGTTGTTACTATTGTAAAGATTAAAAGAGAAAACGCGACTGAAAGTAATTACTAGTTTGATAATTACAAAACAGTACCTATTTTAAATTATTTAAACTTATTAAGCTGAGAACTGGTTTGGACCTATCACTATACTTACCATCCAACATTACATCTATGTAATAATTTATATATAGAGTGGTTTTTTAATTATGTGTTGAAACTTTTTATAAAAAGTACTTTGATTTGATTAATTTCTTATATGTTATTTATTACGTAAAGTGACAGGAATTCACGGCACTGTCTTAAGTTACTTCCGGCAACCCCTTAGGTACTTGTTAGTTTTTCAGATTCTGAAACTCTATTATTTCTGAACCTATTAACTTAAAAAAAAACTCTTCAGGCATGTCTAGTGACATGTTGGATGTAGTGGATTCGATTTCCAATTAGGACAAATCAATGTGTAATAAACACGATCATTCGTTCTGTGTCTGGGTAGAATTGATATATGGATATGTATCACAAATAACTTTCATTACCCATATTGATACCCTTTTGGAATGTTATTGCACTTAGAATCATTTAGGTCTTTCTCAGGACTGTCTGTCTTTTGCTAAAGTCAGTTAAGAAAGGCTTGTGTATAATTGTAAAAATGACGTAACAAAACAACTTCATACTGTAAAATTAGTAATTGATCACCAAAATATATTCCCAAACTAGTTCATAACAGTATTGACCACATCTTAATATATCTTGTTATTTTATTATTCAACGAAGAGCAATTAGAATGTACTTTATTCAAGTACAACCTTTGCAACTTTTTTAATTAAAAAGAAATTAAAAAGCAACGTGACAATTTTCGCAGTATACAGTACTAGAATAAAAGTACCAGGCCCGTTTCTGATTGATTCAGTTTTTAGTTTGGTAGTAGAACCATCATGATATCAAGGATGAGTCCTTATTCGCTTTGAGGATGACCACCACTCCTGGATTCTGCTTGTGCTTTCCATCAGACAGTGCAATCATTTTGTCAGCTAAAACAGAAAAAACTAACAACATGATGCCGTTGCTGTGTCGTGTTTAGTTAGTGAGTGCAAGACCAGAGGCCCAATGATGCGGGAGCATATCAATACGCCGCCAGTGTGGGTTACCAGGCTGCTTTGTTGCATTGTCTTGTTGGCATTTATGAATCGATCATATGGCGACCTCTGCATTTGGATTCTGCTCGTGTTTTCTGTCAGTCAGTCAGAGTATAATGTACGTATGGGGCCATACGTCATATTAAAATGTGTTGCAAAATGTCAAAGGAAAAATATAAAAAGAAAAATGATCTAACATGATTTATTAAATTATTGCCTATAAATAAAATTAACAAAACATTTCTACGCCTTGAAGCAGTCCTGTACTCCGAAGCCAGGGCCAGTCGGAGGTTCGGTTAAAGATGTCAGCCCTCCGAGTGGTTCAGATGCGTACCTTCCGCTCCTGGCGACAAAGAAATACGTTATGAATAAATATGTAAGAAAAAAAAAGTTGTAAGTGATGAAAACATACCAAATAGAAAGAAAGTCCAATATTTTTTCGAAATTGCGTTTAGTTTACAGCTAAATTTTTATTTACGCAAAAGAAAGTTATTATTCTCATAAAAGAAAGATCTATGAATCATCATCAATTTAGTTATTTGTTCCGACCCGGGAAGTGAATCGGCAAAGCAGTCGCATACTCTACCACTGCGCCACCAAGACAGTCAAAGATTTGTCGTGGATGGGTATCGAATGCACGACATCTGGTTTAGCAGTCAGGTGTAGCCACTAGAGTGACAGGCCCATCAAAGGCAAATTTCTCGCTATCACACGTCACGTCATCCGATTACAGACCACTGCCATTTTATTTGACATCAGCTGTTCTTCGAAACCGCTACCTACCATGAATTCTTAAAACAGGCGCCCGGTACGTATATTATATTACCAACACTGGCTTCTGGTGAAGCCATCTGTGGCTTCACTTCAGTCCAGGTATCAGTGTATCTCCAATGAGGCCTAAAAGTTTAGGAGTGGCTACCACATACTGGAAGATTGTGTACATCTAAGTCCGTTTACACACTGGAGCATCGGACCCTCGGGAACGAAGTGCTTGGTAGAGACGGCACCTTAAGTGTGAAACGACATCTCTCGGAGCGCTTGGCAATCACTATAATATTATAGTGGCAACAACAACTGGCAACTTCTATAGCCGTCGAGTCAACTATTGGCGGCCCTGGTGTGCAGGCCATATAAGTAAGATATAATTTGCTTTTTATTAAAATACCATACCTTGGTCCTGGTACTGGTTTCTCGTCTTTCTTTAACTTGGCGATTATTTCTTTGGTATCTTCAACAGTAAGATCCTCCTGAAAAAATTGAGATTGAATGTTTATTTAAAATTGTCTGATTTTCATGGTAATTTGTAGTCAGTATTAAATTTTTCTAAAATCCGTATGTGGAAAAGTAGTTGAGTATCGGCAGTTTGATTAACAATGGGATCAGACAGCCATGTGTGATGCTCGCCTCTCCAACCATATGTATGTCGTTTATCGCGGTAAATGGTCCTAAGTCCCTTGACTCGGTACTTTCTAAATAGGTTCAGTGGTTTAGCCGTGAAAGCGTAATAGACGGACAGTTACTTTGGAATTTATAATATTACTAGTGTTTGCGCGCAGCATTGCCTGCGTGGTTGTCGGTTATCACCGTACAGAGTATGTTCATCCTCATGAAAAATTTTATTGAAATTGGTTTAGCGGTGTGGCTGTGAAAGTGGACGGACAAACAGAGTTACTTTCACATTTATAATATAAGTATGGATAGTATAGATTTATCATATTTGTTTACTTACATAATAATCATCATTTACTTGCAACATAGGAGCATTGACGCAGGCACCCAGACATTCCACCTGTAGAAATTGAATGGCAAATTAAAAAAAATTGTATTGATTTTTTTTAATATAAATTTAAAATTGATCTTCAACTAGTTTTACTAATTTATAGTATCTTTTGATTGGTGTAAAGTACTTCAATATTTTTGACAGGACTGTGGGTCATCAACTTGGAGGGCCAACTATACAGTGCATAATGCAACCCGCCTTTCAAAATCAAGTTCCATTCCCAATTTCTTTTAAAGCCCATCAAGGAAACCCAGGCTGAACTCAAGTTAGTAACTATCACTGGATACTGTTAGGTAGGTCTTTTAACGTATCTTATCAAGATAGACACAAAATATTATATGAAGTTTCATCATAATTGAAACCTATTGAAATGTTAACAGGAATACTCTTCAAATCTTGTGTGTCTTTTTTATCTAAAAAGGATAAGTACCACACTAGGAATATTTCTGTGTGGAGACTAAAAAGAAACAGAGAACTTGACTACACGGTTGGCCTAATGGTTTCAGTGGTCGCCACACCGCTACCTACTGCGCCAAGTGTTGTGGGTTCAAATCCTACATGAGACAACACTTTGTATGCTCCATAAATTGTTGTTCTAAGTCTGGGTGTACTTTGTGTCCATTTCATGCATGTTTGTAAAAGATCCCCGCAACACAGGAATTTATATTGCTAATGTAGGAGCTGTATTTAAAAAAAAAATTACAAAAACACCCAGACTCAGAACGACAATTTATGGATAACCTGAAGTGTGTCTATTGACGGGTTTGGTCCCACTTTGTGCAGTAAAATACGTCAATAATGCTGTTCAGTATTTCGTTTCAAAAAATATTTAGTAGAAGTAGTAGTTCCGCCGTCACTCAAGCTAGACGTGTGTTAATTTTTGCAAAAGTTGTGTTGTTCAAACTTCAAACATAGTGTGATAGTTATAAAAGTCATATTTGTTTACGTGGTAGTTTTCGGTTACACCGTTACGTTCCCGTGCAAATCTCTTGCGCGACACCACCGGGCCACTGCGGCGACCCCGCATCCGTCTTCACCTCCGCCGCGATAAGAGACAGCTGCTATTTTTTTGCTCGCTTACACCTGCGAAGCGCGGCCGGCCAGGTATTGTTCTCACGTCAACACACCTTACGTCACTCGGACTCATAATGAGCATCCAGAGGTCGCCAACCCAACTACCTCGGAGTTCAATTCCAGCTTCGCTATCTGCATTTACGCAAGCTGGTGGCTCAGAACCTGACCTTTCCAAGATAAGTAATCAATATTATTCAGACTCACAAATTACAGTTCGCAAACGTAAACAACCAGAACCTTGCGAGTGTGCTAGAGATGTAAAGCAAATTCAAGCTGAGCTTTCTCGGATGAATAGTTTGCTAGAAAGATATGTAACTTCTAATGAACAAAATATGAAGATTCTACAAAACAGCGTTAACGAAATAAAACTGCAAGTCACCTCCATCGAGGCTACAACCTCCGCTGTCTTGGATGAGCAAAAGCTTATTAAGAGTGATATATCAAAACTGGAAGAATCGGTTTTGCAAAACGAGAAGAAAATAAAATCTATTGAGTCCGACATTACGTCTATAAAAAAATCGTCTCCAGGTACGTCTTTTGACCATCATGCGCAACTCAAATATGGAGAAAAAACCATACAAGAACTGAACAATCGACGGANAACCGTTGCCCGTGCGCAGTCTAGAACAGTCTTTATTAGTTATTGACGCCGAACGCACGCTTGTTTGTTTAAACTTATGTACTTGATTTACTTGTGAGTGTTGGACAAATACATAATAACCGTGAGTCGAACATTTTATTTACCTATCACACAAGTTCAGCGGTACTACCACTCCAACAACTTCCCTACACAGGCCTTATACTTTTAATAATTGGTAACTAGGTACCAGTGGCGTAACTATAGGGTGGCAGGGCAAAACGCCACCGGCCCCGACCAATAAGGGCCCCAATCCGAGAGGCCGTGAGCTCAGAAATAAATTTTCAACAATGTACCTGAGTTATATAATATTTATTTTAGGTACTTAAAAATATTTTTTCTAATTGTCTTATACATCTACATATAAACCATTAAAGTGAGACAGCTAAAAACGATAATACAAAATTAAGTAAATCACTAAATTTGACTAGATTTGAACACATCATAAACAAAAAGTTTCTTATATTATATTACTTAGTATGTTATTGGTTTCTCATTACAATATTCTACAAACTACCGATGTAACCTCTAAAGCATTTCGATCTAAAGCTACTGATCTTTGAATTGCCTTAAAATGTTTAGAAATTTGGAATGGAATGGGACTAGAAGAATTGGAAAATTATCGATATGAATTTGTAAATTTTAAAATGGAAGCAAATAGTGTAGCAGAATGAAAGAAAATGGTCTATCACCCCTGAATTTTCTAAAACTCTTAAGAGGAAACTAAAACGCTATTTTTTGACGAACGACTCGAAGATCCGAAAAGTTTGTTTAGAGTGAATATATTTTATCAAGTACACCAACTATCATAAAGGCACCGACAAAAAACTACAACCGCCACACACAGAAGACCTCGCAAAATGCTCAAACACCTATGAAGTATTAAGTAGCTACAAAAACTTTCCCAAAAACAAATCACGCTTTGCATCCCTATATCTCAATGCTCGCAGTATACGTAAAAAAGGAAAATTTGACGAGTTGAAATGTATCCTAAAATCTATACCGAACACAGTACACATGATATTACTTACAGAGACCTGGATCCGTACAGAAGCCCAAGCCTTACAGTACCAATTAACAAACTACACACACTATTATAATTACAGACACGACAGAACGGGTGGCGGAGTCTCTGCATATGTTCATAACAACATTAGACACAACCTNCTATGAATTTGCCTTTGTATGAACGCACTATCTACCCTCTAAAGTGACGACGAATAATTAAAAATGTTTAGTATAGTTATTTTTCTCATGTAAGTGATTTATGTTAATCTTAATGAGAAATAAATGTCTTAAACCTAAAAAAAAAATTATTTCAGTTTCAGAACTTACTTCAGAAACAGAGAACTTGCCACAAGGGCTATTGCCACCAACTTCACACTGAGTGCCTTCAACAATTGCTTTTAAGACAGCATCGGAGCCACGCAGCCAGCAAGGTGTTGTAGTGCAAACCTGCAGATGATATTTACCGATTGGTCGCCTGAAAATTAATAGATATCCAGTAACAACAAATCAAAGTTTCTATGCTTTGTGAAACATTTATAGAAGCGAGATGGTGTTGTACATTGCATGTGCATTTTTTCCTTTTTTCTTCATTCTAAAGCCAACCTTACTGACATTGATATTACTGAAATAAGACATTTCAAGTGGCCTTTGATCTACTTCTTGTCTATTTTATTCCAACGATTTTCATGAAATTTAATAGTAGAAGGGTTTTGGGGGTGATAAATTGATTAAGCTAGCTCAATTTTTAGAAAATTTATGAAATAAAAATGCCAATGAATAGTCATCCAGTCAACTAGGCCATCAGAATCCCAATATACTTCAACATTTTAATACATACAAGTTTTTGACATATAAGTCTCTTCCTATTGTAATACAATAACATTTATTATTATAATTTTTCTCCAAAACTTACCTAATAAACATCGTGTAAAAGGTAGCAACCTCATATACTCTCATGCGAGGTAGATTTAGGATTTCAGCAACTTTGTGCATGGCAGAGAGAGGTAGCCAACCTCCATTCTGACGTTGAGCCAAATCCAGTAGAGGAATCATAGCCCCACGCTTGTGTCCCTCTGGGTATATAGCTAGAAGAGCATCAATCCTCTGAAAAATATGTGTACAATTTCGTTTAGGTTATGTAGAAAACTAAGCATAAGGAAGCACTTCAGACAGCTTTATAAGAGGTAATCTACTCTTCGAAAATCACAGGTTTTAAATTAATAATGTCTTACATTACAAAAGTTTTGAAGCTATTCTATATTGTTAAAAGTAATAACCACAACAGTTAATTAATTACACTTTTTATAGTACTAAACAATGTGTACATGCAATAAAATGTAAATTAACCTGACTTCTTATAACTTCTAATAAGAAAAGATTAAAAATTAAAGAAGTAGGTTATCTTCCAATACATATCATGCAAAGCCAAAGGAAAAAAAAACCTTCCAATTTTCAAATTCAGAATAATGGGTTGCAAAAAATGTTTTCAAGAAACAGATGACTACTATGACAGTTGAGTTTTACCTTTTTGTTGGCCTCTGTAAATTCGAAAGGAGTGTTAACATTATCCTCAGGAGAATCGCGGTGAACGAAGAGACTATCATGCTGAAGAACCGAACTAGTTTGAAGACTTCTAGCAGGCACACGCCACTGAAAATAAAACTCTTGTACTATATCTGAACGACACAAAATGTCAAAATGTTATTATATAATACCGACTGTTTATATTAACAGCAGGGTAATATATCTGTTGGTGTCCACCTACCAAGCCCTTTATTCCAGTTCTGAGGCTCGAAAGCATGATTATCGGGTTATTGATCCTAAATAAAAAATTATATTGCGAAACACTGTTCGCCAACACTCGTCTTTGACAGAAACTATGGCTGGTGATGTTAGCACAGATTGGTTTGCCAGTTGCAATAATTTATTTAAAACTGTTTACCAAATTAACACTAAGCTAATGTACAGAATCAATCGATGACGTATTTTTATGATCAGTACAGTATGCTAAGAGATGGGGATAAAGAAGATAATAATATGGCTTTCGATAGTTTAGTAACGGTATCTTGGAGAAACCGAAATATCAAATAAGTAGGTACTTTTCACTTCAATCTAATGTTGTTTGCAAGAAGCAGAAGCTATTTGTTTGTTCACTACTGCGTGTCATAAATTATCCAAACTCACTTTCACTCACCCTAACTAAATGCTCCTCTAACAACACCATTAAACTATTATTCTGATTATAAAAATAAATACATATTTTCGGATATCTAACACACAATGTCATCCAGTCCCAGATAAGCAAAGCTTGTGTTATAGGTACTAGTTAACTGATATAAAAACCAGTATTTTTTTCGTAAATACATACATATTATACATGGAAAACACCCAAACTCTGAAACAAATATTTGCAGATCCTAGACTTGGTCTGACCCGAGCTTTTTTAATGGTATAGCGGGCACACGTATCGCTTGAAGGTAAGCGATTACCGCCGGCCATGGACCCCGCAACACCAGAGGCGACACAAGTGCGTTGCTGACCTTTGGGGGCCCACCCCCCGTGGGGTTGGAGTATGGGCCTCCGGTATCCTCACTCACTCGGTGAAACAAAGTGAAAGCGCTTTTTCTTTGCGGTTATCTGTGAGATCATGGTATCACTCCGGTTGAGCCTGCCCATTCATGTCGAAGCATGACTCCCCCACCGAATCGACCCCTGGGCTACCTGGACATAAAATGACGGAAATCGTTTTATGTCTTTTGGTCAGTTCACAGTTCACTTATTTACTAGTTAGCTTAGCGTCTTTTGTCAAGTAAATTTATATTTTAAGTATAAGTTATAATCAATAATATTTATTGAAGAGTACATATCATATTTAGCAAAAATGGTTTTAATACGCCTGCTATCTTATTTTCGCAAATCATATATATACGCGTCAGAGTTAAGTTGGTGTTATAGAAGGTGCTTTAGAGTTTGTTAAAAATAGAAATATACTTAAGAATTATAACGTTAAAAACATTTACATTATTATTTAATTAAGTTCTGAGATGATAGAGCATAATACCATTATGATTAACACTTTAAACCTTTGAAAAGTTTATTTTGACGTAACGCGAAAACATATATCCTTCCTGAGTTAACTATTAATCAAACCTAAAAAGTAGTTAATCGAAACTATTAATTATATCTGAGACCTAATAGTCGTTTATTCACCAACAAACTTTTTCAGGTTTATTAAAATTAGTAAAAAAAATTTTTATCTAGGAGTTCGATTTTTTGTTTCCTTATGTTTTCCGAATTCCGTATGAAAAAAGTAGAGTGTGAAAAAAAGAAGAGACAAAGTACAATCGGCAAAACAACGACATTGCTTCCATGGTAACTGTCGCAGTTCGCACCGGCGGCGGCCCGCCATGCACCAAAAATTTGTATCTAAATAACTAAGCTGTAAATATTTAAAAACGGATTCAGATTGGATAGAGCAAAAAATAAATAGAATGAGAAGAGTAATTTGTAACCAAACGAGTTGGATTTGGGTGATTCTAATAGATATTGATTTAAGTTTAATTTTGAAAAGTAATTCTAGAATTAGATAACTTTGTTCGATTATATGTAAAGTATTGGTAAAACTTCGAAGTTTTCAAAAGTATTAAGGACGATATGTCTATTAGAAACAAATTGGCCAATCAGCTTTGAAAACCACTACTTATATATATATAT
>PKRV01000612.1:866596-1190070 GCA_003709505.1 Hyphantria cunea
GGTATGATATCCTCCGGTATCCTCATTCACTCGGTAATACACAGCGCAAGCGCTGTTTCACACCGGTTTTATTTGAGACGGAGGTCACTCCGGTCAAGCCGGCCCATTCGTGCTGAAACATGACACTCCCACGGTGTATATACAAAAACACAAAACAAATGCTTTGTGTTGATTCAATTATAGGCAACTAACTTTTGCAATTGACTCTGGCTGCGTATTTCTAGATTATCTCGACAAAAACAACCTATGCCCTTCTCCAACGTTCAATCGATCTCTATAAATTCATCCAAATCCGAAATTCATCCAAAAAATTATTTCAGCGGTTTATCCGTGAAAGTACCGGCACCCCCTTACCTTCAAATAAGCGACTGCCAGCGATCACCATATGACTCATCTTTCCATATAACCCCTTGTATCATAAAAGAAGTCCCTAAGGCTTCAAAATATTAATTACTGTCAGATATTTTCCAATCCGCACTTCATACTTGCAGCTTCATTACTTATTTACTGAAATGCTATTTTATTTTTGTCTCAGCAATTTCCGGAGGGTGTTGGCCGCAATTAGGACTTACTTCCTTTGATGTGTTTATTAATAATGCACGAATTTGTTAAATTGGTTTAACATTGCCACGTGTCAAAATTGAAAATGTACCCTGTGCCTCAGGATCACAAAGACTGTTATTACTTGTAAACCAAGATAAAAAGGGGAACCATTTTCCATTCGATTTCGAAACAGAATCCCGTTAGTTATGAACCAATTTGAATTTTTTTCCCATTTGAAAGGGTATACTTACTTCCTGATCATTGAAGAAAACCAATCAGCAATAAAAATTAAGAGTTTGATTATCAAAATATATATAATATATATATATATATAATAGTATTGATACCTTTATCAAATACTTGACAATTGAATGGTTAAAATAAGGACTGCAGGACAGCGATTACGCTAATTAAGGAATTATTATTACGGATTACGAAAACGACGTAGAGACCGCTTACTTTACTGCCCTGAGTGTTATGTTTTCAAACCCTTCATGGAACAACACTTTTTCTCACAAAAACACACAAATCATAGTTCTGGATATTCTTTGTATCCGATTAAAGTCCCCTGCGACATGTTTTATTCGTAACACGAAAGTAGTCTTTAAAAAAATATGTACAGATTATAGCTTTGACTACAAGTATTAGCGTCACAGCTGTACATGCATACTGTCATAAGTCCTTACTAATTTTGCACACACATTATCGTTTTTATCGGTTACTGCCTGAATAATAATGACTGCCTCGGTAGCGCAGTGGTAAGTAGTATATGCGACCGCTGTGCTTGAGTTCGTTGCCCGTTCGGACTAAATGTTCGTATAAAACAAAAACAAACAACAACCCATAATGTCCCACTGCTGGGCTCGGGTCTCCTCTCAGGAGAGGGTTAAGGCCATACGTCCACACGCTGGCCAAATGCGGGTTGGGGACTGGCAAGACAACGTTGTGGCTACGCAATCTTACCGTTGGATGTTTTCAAGCCTCCCAAAGGCCTCCAACTAAGCTTCACGACTGTTATCTTAAGATAACATCCGGGACCGACTGCTCAACGTGACCTCCGAATCACGGAGACGCTCATGTTAACATGCCACCAGCGGTCACCCATCCAAGTACTGACCGCGCCATCGTTGCTTACCCTCGATGATTGTTTCTAATCACCGAGTGCAACTGGGCTATGAGCGCCTTAATCTTAATGTTCGTATGATCTGCAAAAAATAATAAATAGTAAGAGTATATGTATGTAGACCTTCTGCTTGAATCACTCTGTCTATTGTTCAAAACTGCAGTATAATCTGTTGAGTGGTTTAAAAGATCTAATCTAACAGATTATTATGTAAAGACTACTGTGTACAAAGATTACACATTAAACAGAACAAGTTCTGCTTATTTTGGTATGGGGTTGCGTAAATGTGATGAAAAAATACACATTAGCTTGAACAAAGCCGCGAGTTAGAAAAGAGAAACAAAAATGAAACAATCGAATGTCTCCTACTAAATTACCTTTAAATAAATTCTTCTTTTTGTCTAACATATACACGTACTCCTTGTACGTGTATATGTTTAGAAATATATGAGTATGTTTATTTAAAAATATACTGCCAGGTTGAGTGTCTCACTGCGATGCCAGTTTTGTTCTTACTTGTACTGTACGTATAAATTAGTAATCAAAATGTTTTTTTTCTCATTTGCAATGTCTTATTCTTTTTTTTAACGAGATGGCAACCAGTCGGATCAAATAATTCTGCCAATGTCAAGTATTTAAAATCTTCAATTCTAAGTCTTCCAGTTTTCAAGTCCTCGTCGTGATGAAATCAATGATAAAAAATATAAAAAATGTGGATGACATGATATAGGGACCGTCTTCCGAAAAACCAAAAAACGATTTGCGCTATATCTTGTCATTTCTAATTATCGTGAAGTTTAACTTATCAATGGTATGTAATAGGACAGAGAGACAAAAATAGACTTCAAGAATAGATAGAACACTACCACGCGAACGAAGCTGTTAGTAAAAGCTAGGACGAAAAACTTTTTGGCACTGTACTAAGTCAAAGCATTAGCCGGTCTGCCAAGCAGGCGTCCAGCAGCCAGCGTGTCTTCTGGTTACTCAACTGAGCTTTCCAAGTACAATTGGGCACATATTTCTTTACTGTTTTATTTTTAATATTTGATTTATTAACTTCGTGTAATATGTAAAGTTAATGATAAAAAACTTAAAACCAATTTTAAATTTTGTTTATCCATCGAATGAAAAGGAAAGTTCTCAGTGGATGTGAATAAGAGTACATTATGTAGACATTAGGTTGATTAGATCCATCATGGATCTTTTGGTAAAAAGTCTTAATAGATTCACATCTTGAAGTCATGATTCAACGAGAAATGAAATCGGCAATTGATCCATTAAAGATTTGGCCAATGGATTCTCTGAGATTGAACAAAAAAAAACAGTATATCCATATCTTGCAATCAGGATCCACTATATTCATCTTGGATCTGGCAAATGAATCCTCTATGACCTGTCAGTTTATTCCTTATATTGATGATACGTATTGTTTGATAATTGATACGTATACAATTTTTTTTTTCTTTTTTTTAAGAAGAGAACTCCCGCATTAGGAATATTCATTCCTGTGTCACGGGGTTCTTTACAAACATACATGAAACAGACACAAACTACACCGAGACTTAGAACAATAATTTTTATGGATCACACAAAGTATTCTCCCATGTAGGATTTGAACCCACAACACTTGGCGCAGTAGGAAGCGGTGTGGCGACCACTGAAACCACCAGGCCAACCGTGTTTCATAGTCGAGCGTAGCAGCGTATAGCTAGTTACTAATAAATTAAAACTTATGTAGCTGTCTGTACTTTCAGTGTTAAAAAAATCTCGGACACCAAAGTGTAGCATTGGTCACGGTTGGCGGCAAAATGGCCGTCTCCATTCGTTCAGAAATTAGATAACGGGACGACCGGTGGCACCATTGATAAGGAATTAAATACGGAGCGAGCCACTCCACTTGAACACGACAATATAAAAGAAAATTGGAATTTTAGAAAGCATATCGTTGTGTGCGATAACGATTTGTCGATCGACTGATAATATTAATATAGAGAAACTCAAATGACTTTGCTCCAAAACAAATTCAAATTGTAGTTCCTTATTTTTTTAATAATTAGTTCCGTTCTTCTGTGTGGCTTTTCGTATAAATGGAAATACTAGAGCGTACAAATGATTTGTTTTTTATAAGAAAATAGAATCGAAGCAATAAGTATCGGTCTATATACAGTTCCGTGGTGAACAAAGTTGCGCATTACGATACCTTCATTCTGATAGGTATTATTTTTGTTTTAAGTTTTGAGATTTTTGTTATTTAATTCATTAGAAAGTCCATTTTTATATTGCTTGATATTTGCAATCATTTTGCACGAAAATTTGACTTGCAAGATTTGATTAATGACAAACATCGGGACAGGTGAAACTAAATAAAAACTTGTTTTTAAAGAAAAACTTTTTTAAGCGAATCACTTGTTTTAAATATGAGTCAATCCTGAAGGCGCATCATCGTCATTCTGATCAAAACGGAATCATTGCAATTGGAGCACTAAATATAATGCAAATCTACAGAGAAATTCCTTTATTTTGTAGTTTGGTTAAAATATCACAACAGTTCACTTTTGTGTTAGGTTTTATTTCTGTGGTGACCTCTACGCTTTTTATGGGCTTCTAGAAATAATGCCAAGCATTCGTCCTACAGACGTTCCGAGAACGGGTCGGGCGAGTTTTGTACAATACTGTTTCATTTGTTGTAAAATACAAATATAGTCACCGCATTTCTGCACTTCTTTGAAACACTAAACAATAGTTATTATAATAAAGCTTGATTTTTTTTATGCATAATCTGCCAAAATGACTCTGCCCTGCCTGATAGAAGGCATGAGCAGAATCCAAGAGTGGTGGTCACCATCCTCAATGCGAAAATGAACAATGCAGCATGGTGACCCACACTATGGCGGCCTGGTGAGATGCTTTTTCACGCCCCGCTTAAAGGACCCGGGATCATAGTGGGAAGGAAACTTGATGTCAGTGGCAGTTGTTACTAGCGTCATTTTAGAAATTACAAGATGGGTACATTTCTTTGATGATATGGTAACCAGCCCGTTCAGCTATTTCTGCCAATATCAAATATTTAAAGTCTTCAATTCTAAATTCTTCGAGTCTCCAAATCTTCCTCGTAATGAAATTAATGATAAAACCTATAAAAATGCACAACATTTTTAGGGTTCTGTACCTAAAGGACTTCGCTGTCCTTCTGTCTATCTGTCACTAGGCTGTTTCTCATGAACCGTGAGAAAATTGAAATATACAAAGATGATGTATTTCTGTTGCCGCTATAACAACAAATACTGGAAAAGTTAATAAAATAAATTTTACGGAGGCACCCATACAACAAGCGTGATGTTTTGCTCGTCTTTGCTCGATATTGGTATCGGTAACAGGTAGATGCTTGATTATAATATAGTAAAAAGAGAAAATTAACTACTTTTATAGTGTTGTAACAAAATAAAGTTGCTTGTTCAAAGTTACTTTGACGGTTCCGTAGTCAACTATCGCATATAATGACGCTTTATATTAAGAATTGTTAAAAATAATTATCTCCGTGTTTACGCAACATATTTCATTGACACTTGGCTCCTCTTGGACAGTAGCATAATTTTATGTAGTCTATAGCCTTCTTTGATAAAAGAGCTAACCAAAGCTAGCTCGCAGAAACTACGATTTGATTTTTTTTTATCCGAATCGGTACTTCTTAGTAGCAAGTAAACAAAAAAAGATTAGTATAGATCTTCATAGAAGAGCGAGTCAGCAGAGCAGAAGTGACTGTGGGCAGGGCACATAGCTCGTAGAACCGAAGGCCTCCTGTAAGGTGGAAGGATGAACTAGTTAAGATTGTCGGGAATCATTGGATGCAGGCCGCTTCCGACCGGTCGAAATGCTAATCAATAGGGGAGGCCTACGTTCAGCAGTGGACTTCTTACGGCTGTTGTGATGAGATCTTCATTGTATCTGCCTGCTAAGACACTTAAAATATTGATACTTTAAGTACCTATAGGTAAGATGGGAGATAATACGTGTAGAAAAGGGATATTGATTGTAAGGATAACTTGAGGAATTTAAACAAGAGATCGCTCAGGTCAGGGTCGCATACTTGTACCCCAAAGTCAGACGTCGCGTTCTAGGAAATTCCAAAAGGCTCTAATTAAATAAAAAAAAAGTATTAATGTATTCATATCAGTTGTCTAGTACCCATAATACAAGCTCCGCTTAGTTTGGGACTAGATGGCGTTGTGTGTTAGATGTCCGAAATATTTATTTATTTATTATTCAAGGGTCTCTAGCCACTTGTGCAACAAGCTTGTTCTTGGGGACTTCCTTCCTAGGGTATAACCGAGGCAATAGTAATATAATTACGTATGATATATCACTGTATGGCTTTAGTTAATTCGACGCACCATACCACTTTAATGTGAGGTGATGACCCCAGAGGGTTTCCACCCTGGGAAAACACCAGCAAGCTTGAATTACATGTTTACACCTTGAATCAAAATCTATTGTTAACTAATACCTTTTTAATCAGATCAAATTGAATAGGTAATCAAATTCTAACACTTTCCTACAATTTAATGCTGTCATAAAATTTAAATCTTTATCTCTTTCTTTTTTCGATTTTTTTTATAATTGAATAGGAAAAAAAGTGATTTCCCCCGCGCTCCGTCCGCCATTTTTTTGCATGACGTTTCAGACATAGTGTTGCCTACACTATGAATCGTATTAAATATTTAGTTAAATAAAAAACACATATTCCTAAGGGCCACAGGACATTAGCTACTTTTAGCATCGACGATCGGCGACTAGTCGTTTTTAGAAACTAAATACGGCGACCGAAATTGGGATGCAACATTGACGCACGATTTTCATACCGCGATTGAACGTAGAGAGTCGCTAAAACGCGATGCAGCATCGATGCAGTCGCAAAATCGCCAATCGCTGATGCTAAAAGTAGCTTGTGAGCTGTGGCCCTAAAAGTTGACAATCCAAAAACAAACTTGTTGAACACCTGCGTAGGTCAGAGCATTTTTTTTATCTCGTACAAGATCACACGCAATAAACACATTAAGACAAGTTGCCGTCGGACTGTTGAAGTAAGCAATCCCAAATTGTAGGGCACTCTGTATAATAATTGATTTTTCAATTGGTACTCTTTCACTTGTGAAGTTGTTTTTTATTACTCATTATCGGTTTTTTTTTTATAACGGAAAACTGGTAATTACCTAGAAGCTTTTGCGGGAATAGTGCCACCAATATGTTCCTAATTCGGTGCAAATATCGAGACACTTAATGCCTAAGTCTTTCGGTCTATCAAACATTGGGTAGACTGGGAGAGACCGAAAGACCAGACAGCCATAGTAATGCAGGGAAAACAGGATATCTTGAATTTTTGCAGTCTTATTTAATGTGTGACTCATTGTTTGTTTATACAATTGTACTTTCTAAACAGGTAGTTAGTAGTGTATGTTAATATCATGTTAGGGTGTTAAAGAAATGAAATGATATTGAAATAATTAAAGCCATATTGAAGTAATTGCTTTAAAATTCAACAAGAAAATCAACCTTTCTCTAGGTCTGGAGGTCTTCCTAGCTCTTCTCGTATTTCTTATACACTGATTGTGGTGGCTTTGATTCCGAATCTGACACACATGGTTACGGCTCAAGAGGATTGCCATGAGGGGGTTTTAAAAAAAACGTTTTATTTTGTGTATTGGAAAAAGGATAGTAGTAGGGTATTAGAAAGAGAAAAACAAATGTTCAAAATGCGTTGCCCTAATGGTTTAAGCAGTCGCCACGCCGCTTTCTACTGCGCCTAGTGTTGTGGGTTCAAATCCCACATGGACAACACTTTGTGTGATCCACAAATTGTTGTGCCGAGTCTGGGTGTTTGCGTCCGTTTCATGTAGGTTTGTAAAATCTCCTGCGACACAGGATGTATAATCCTAATTACTTGTCTTTTCAAAAGGTCAGAAAAAGAAAAAAAACCGCATGTGATAATATTTGACTAGATAAAAAGAGAAATTAAAATATATACTTATTTATGTATTAAGAAAGACTTGTAAAATGCACAAAAGTTCACTGGTGTTATACTAGATGGCGCTGTGGGTACAAACACTCAGTAAGAACAAAATTATATTTAGAATGATGTGAAAACAATGTAGTACAGATTGTATTTTCTTTTGTTGTTTTATTCAGTTAATTAACAAACGTGCTGGATGCGAGAATTCTAAATTTTTCTGTCATACAACGGGAGAAGCCTATATACAGCAGTAAATTGCAAAAATAATAATAACTTTTATAATAACTTTTATTTATTTTCACATCAAACATTTATACAGTACAGTGTAGATTCTTATCTTAATACATTTGAACAAGCATTTGTGAGAGACTAGTGCCCGAGATAGGTATCGGAAAACCTGTGTTACGGGTAAAATAAAAATTAGATCACAATTACATATGATTTAACTTACACTTGAAAACAAAATTCATTTGCTTTAGGATAGAATAGAATCAACTTTATTGCACACCCATTGATACAGTTATATTAGAGCTAAACAATATAATGACCAATGGCGGCCTTATCGCTAAAAAGCAAATATCTCACAGGCAACCTTTGGATGAACAAATCGACTGTAGAAACACAAAACCATTCATCCACTTTTATTAAAATATGAAGTTATTACTGTAATAATCCAGTAGTGCTTTATAAAGTTTTAGATAGTTATTCTCATAACACTATATAATAGATAAAAGTGGCAGATATATATGTATATATCTGACACATTATGTCTCTGTTTAAGACTTGTGATAAGAATATCTGTAGTTAATTAACAGATAAAGTTCATTACAGTCTATCAGGAACTTTACCAGTAAGTGGTAAAACCGGCCCTAAGAATTTTAAATGTAGTAGAACTATTTATAGGTACTAGCTACGTATATAATATGTTTTTTCCTGATATTCGCTTAAAGGAATTAACGTCCAACTCAAATACCATCTACAATTCCTCTTAACATTGTTGATTCGGTCTCGTATTAAAAGGAACCGAATAATGAAACCAGATCCCATTAATCATCACGTTGGAGATATATAATTTGTTTAATTATGAATTCAGACAATAGGCATACACTTTAAATTAACCGTTTCTTTGTTTAAGACATACTTACCTACAGATAAAAACTTTTTTTATTAACCTTTCAATTATTGAATTAGAAGCCGTACTACGAAAAAAACAAGTAATATTTTGAATAGATTTATATTATTTAATAAGATATATATATATACTAGTTTTTACTCGTAGTTTCATCTGTATTTTTAATCTCACTATTCTCCTAAGCGTCGTGGTTAGTCTGATTAACATCGATGTAGTTATATTTTCTTAATTTATACCAAGAAAATTACATTTCTAGAACACGAATCGATCTAAAAATCTAATCTTAAGCTGTAAAAAATATACCTTCAGGCTCAAAAAGTACATAAAGACATATCGTATAAAATTTAATGTTTTAAAAGCCATATTTTTTATCTCCCTTTTAGTATTAGGGGTAAATATAATAACTAGGTTTTTCAGGAATAAGATTAGAAACTTAAGAGTACCTATACTGAAAGGAAAGGTAGATAAGAAGGAAAGGCGATGCTAGGAGACTTTTTAATGCGAGAAGGTTGTGACTATACGGACGGTTTGGATCGTCTTTCTTAGCAATACTATGAGTAGGTGGGAATTGCCTCTAACTCCAGGTTTCCGGGAGTTCTGGGCCCTCTCAGTCTTAAACTGATGACTCTCTTTTGTCAATATAAGATTTTTATTTCATTTATAAAGTATTCGTCTGTTAAAAGACTTAGGCCTATCTTTGGAAAGGAGGTTTTAAACTACCAGGCTGTGCTAAAGCTTTACTGCTATATTCTGTCTTCAGTTCGTTCACAAAGTAATTAAATTATTTTTTAATAACTTCATATAATTGTCATAATATTACAATAACAGCATGGAGAACTTTGAAAGTATTTACGTTCCAAAAGTTCGTGTACAATCATTTAGAAAATTGTATCACAAAAAATGTTAGCAATCAGTTAGTTCAATGCATTTTTATTAATTCAATATAATAGATAGAAATATCACGTCTCATGATTAACCTGAAGTGACATTTTTCATCCGAATATCTGCAGCAACATTGACTATTATAACAGGTCACGTACTTGCTTATCGCGATCTTTTTACCCAGCCGGGAGTCCGAACTGTGGACAATAGGTGGCGCATCGGGCGCGATCGTACCTATAACGGTCATCTACAAATCAGATTGTCATTACACGGGCTACTTTTTTTTGCCGGGCCTTCTTGAACGCAAAAAGTTTTGATTTGACCGCACTGTAGTCGGAGAGAAGACAATTGGTCACTAAGTTTGATTGTACTTAAGTCGTCTCTAAAGCTAACTTAAGCTAGATAAATTGAATAAACGATAGCTCAAAGAATAGAACTAAAGTAACATAGAGGCTACTGATTCCTCCATATTGATATCTGCATAAATAAAAAATTGTTGCAGTGACAATATTTACCCACTCGGGATAAAATCTATGACCAATGATTGACACTAAGCAGTCTGTAATTCACATGAAATAAGATTTATCTCAGCACCATTCGGGACTTACGTTTTGTTCAATGATTATTGCCACACTTCACCAAGCCGGAAACTAAACCCAAATCGAAATCAATTGCAGAATATTTATAATTGTGTACTTGTATTTATATGTAGAGTTCATTAATGCTGTAATACCAACAGCTATCTGACATTTCAAAGCAAATTCATACATTTATACTTTGAGTATACCTGGTATTAGTATTTTACATTACAGTAAAATCATAGTAATTACATCTTTACAATCTTTAATAGAAAGTTCTATACACAAAAAAATCTTCGAGTAAAAACCAACGGCCAATTTATGTGATAACGATAACATAAGGCGCCATGCGAACACGACAAGTGTTAAATTGGAGCTTGAAAGAAACAAGAAGGTAAAAAGTACAGGCGGAGACGGCAGAAAACCACGTCTACATTGTTACCTAGGTTGAGACACTTTCTAACTAACCGCCACTATTATTAACATGGCAACACTAACTAGTTAGGTTTGGTCTCTGGTAACATAATTTTTTAAAAAAGAACATAAGGGATTTTAAATAAAGAATCAAGGATCATGAAGGTTAGAGTTACCCCAGAAAATATTAAAAGGTAATAATTCAATTAAAATACCTGTTTATCATAAACTAACTTTGCCTCTCGCCGTTGCTAGCGGTTCTTGTTTTCTATTATTTTTCGCTCAATTTTTAAGGTTGTAATCTTCTTAAGAAACTTCCTTGTGCTTTAACGAAAATATAAAATAATAACGGAATTGGTCAAACGGTTCTAGAGTTTTGCGCTTAGCACACGTTTTGGCGATTTGTTTTCATTGAAGCTGAAGATTTTCTTTGTTTGTATGGTTGTGATTAGCTTATTTCGGGAACTACTAGTTCAAATTCAAAATTTATTCCAGTTTTGTTTTCAAAAAACATCATTTTTGACAGCTTTCAACAATCCACTGCTAGACATAAACCTCGTTTTAGAAAAACAGTTTTGATCTATAAATGCTGGCCTATGCTATAAATATCTGCTATTATAACTGCCTCATTGGTCTAGCGGTTGACGTATGCGACTGCCAATCAAGAGCTCTCGGGTTCGAAGCTCGGATCCGGCCAAAAGTGTTATTGAGATTTTCTGTTTATATAAATACTTAATAATAGCTCGGAGTTTGGAAGTCAGGGTCTGAATCCTCGTGCCTCGGAGAGCACGTAAAGCTGTCCGTCCTGCGCCTGATCTCTACCCGGTCGTGTCGGTTAACCATCACATTGAATTATAAGAGAGAGGGAACAGAGAGTGTACATGTGTTTGCGTTCACACTTGTGCACTATAATATCTCCTGCGAAAAAAACAATAATAATAATAAATAATGTACATAATAATAATTAATGAATAATGATAGATAAAAATAATATATAATGTAAATAATAAACAATGTAGGATGCAAGCAAACAAAAAGTGCAGTTCCGGTAGCATCAAAAAGACTAGCTCGCAAACTGATTAGACTAAAAGGAACGATCTCAAGAAGGTCATAGACATCCTGACAGGGCATTGTTCCCTAAACAAGCACCTATTCTCTATTGGCGCAGTAGACAGCCCTCTGTACCAGGGAGGCATGGAGGCAGAAGTAATGACCGCAGCACGTTCTCACAGAATGTAGAAGTGTGGCGGATCAACGGGCGGACATCCTCCGATCAACTTCGCTCCCGGGAGCATGTAGTGACATGAAAAGGCTGCTGAGCTTCTGGGATGATCTAGGATGGTTGGAGTAGGAAGATGACGAACTGGTCTGGATGACGTAATAATGCTGTTCCCGTATCCCTCCCGTCTCCCGTCTCAGGCGCAGGTGTCTGTTTGTAATATTAAAATAACCCTTTTTTTTACTAAATGCAATACTATATGTATGAATGCATATGTATGCATTCCTCGATGGATCATTGCACAGTGAACAAGTATTCAATGGTTTTGTCGAATTTTTATCCACCCTCAAGATGACAAAATGTACGCGTTGCAATAAAATAATATCCAAGGAGACCCCAGGGCTGGAGTGCAACAAATGTAACAATGTTTTTTTTTTGAAGACAACTTTCGCATTAGGAATATTAATTCCTGTGTTGCGGGGATCTTTCCAAACATACATGAAACGGACACAAAGTACACCCAGACTTAGAACAACAATTTATGGATCACACAAAGTGTTGTCCCATGTAGGATTTGAACCCACAACAACACTACGACCACTGAAACCACTAGGCCAACCGTGTAGTCAAAAATGTGCAACAAACGTAAAAAATGTAACAATGTATACGCGGAACATATATCAAATATATCAATATATTTTTTCTTTCAATTTTTGTCTGTCTGTCTGTTTGTTTCGACTTATCTCTGGAACGGCAGAACCGATTTCGACGGGACTTTTACTCACAGATAGATTGATTTAAGAAGTAACTTAGACAACTTTTTTTAGTCTAGCTTCGCGCCGCGTTGCCCGCTCTTATTACAGAGGCAGGCTCTTATTATTTACCGCGCTTTCAACTAGTATTCAATATATGTAGTACTAGTATTCAGTATACACCTTTCATGCTACTGAAGTCTATTCAATGGCAGTTCAAGTAACACTGGACTTATAAGTAAAATGTCATTCGAAACGTTCGAAATTCAACGGCCAGGTCTAGTGTAAGATTACATCAGGCCACATTGCTCTCAACGAAGAGCGTGTACGGCGATTGCTGAACATTGCCAATCTCAAAACCGAACGCGGCCTGAGACGATTGAGTTAATGTAAAATAAACCTCCACTGTACTACTCACTCGGTCTAAAGAAATGAAATTGAAGCACCGAACGGGAGGAAGGGAACCTATGCCCTTTCTTTGAGTTGTTTTTTTATGGACTATGGATATGTGCTGTCAACACCAGGGGCACCACAAGTGCGTTGCCGGCCTTTGGAGGATGGGAAGGGTTATGGGAGAAGGGTTTGAGTATGTACCTCCGGTATCTAAAAAAACACAGCGCAGGCGCTGTTGCTGGTTGAAAACACCGGTTTTCTGTGGGGCAATGGTATCATTCCGCTGGAGCCGACCCATTCAATTACGGAGTAAAATACAATAACGATATGTATTTTTCTTTTAAAGACAACTCCCGTACCAGGAATAAGTCCTGTGTCGCGGGGAATTTAAAACATATGAAACGGACACAATTAATACCCAGACTTTAACAACAATTTGTGAACTCTCAACACTCAGTGCATTAGCAAGTGGCGAGATGACCGCTTCAACATCTGTGCAGTCAACTCTCCTTATAATAACATAACAATAGTAAATAGAGGAATGAAGACCAACCAATGATATTGATGTGTAGCATTTTTCCCTCGCTATTTGCAATCTGTAGGAGTGATTTCTGTTAAGGGACGGAGGCATGTGACAGGAAGCCGATGAGTCACGCATTATTTTTTCATGGTATAGAGAAACAAAAGTGGTTTTCTGTTACGAGGTGGTATCATTCCCGTTGAGCCTATCCATTTAATCAATGAACACATGCAGTGTTATATTCGGCCGTCTTTCTTCAGATGTCTTGGGCTTACCTACTCGTTTTGTTTTCCTGATCCTGAGATAATTGTGTAATATATTTAGAGATCAGGAAATAATTTAAAGCAGAGTTTGTAATATTGGGTTATGGGTTTTGTAATTTACATAAACATGTGTATTATACTTATTCAAATTTCACAGCATGCTAATTGACACTACAATCTAAATACAACAATATGCATCTAGTTATTGTCATATTGTGAGTGTAAAATAATTTAAGAATTTGGTTTCGGAGGAACATCAATCTTTCAGTTTTAATATTTTATGTCAGATAAACCTAGCTTTCCCTATTTTCATCTAAAAACAAAGCTAATCAGTTTGCGGAGTTGTTTCAAATAATAACAAAGACAAGCTAATAAAGCAATCACATGAACCCCATCAGAACACAAGTTAGTTGAATTACGCAACAAACAAAAAATATAAACAGTGTACGGCCAAGAACCAGCCGACAAATATTACAACCGGTTGTAACTCGTAATTGTTTCAAAGCAACAAAAAGTGAGACGTAAGGCAAAGGCAGCATGGCCACACGGCCACATCGCATGAATGGGAACCGTCCAGTGAGGAAAATAAAAACGCTCCATATTCGTGAAATGATTAAAAAAGAAAGATCGGAAAATAAAAGAAAAGGCAAGTCCGCGGCACGTACCGTCCCCTTTTTAAAAAGAGAACTATTCCATCGGAGCGTGAATGAAAAAGCGCCCACTACGCGCCGCGTAACCGTAATCTTGTGATTATTATTTTTATTTTTGATTCTCGCTTCCTTTTTATTATTATTTAGTCTTATTATTATGTTATTTTATACGTTTTTATCGCGTGTGGCTGTGTATGTAGGTCAGGACGGTGTGCTGGAGATTTTTTTTGGTTTTCCGCGCAAGGTCGAAACGTTTGCTTGTTTTGTGAGGCGCGGCGTGGTAATTGCAGCTGTACGTTGAACCTGCGAATTGAACTTACGAATTTGTATGATTCTTACCACTTGTTGTGACGTCATCTGCCTTACATTGTAATGAGACGAGTTCAGTTAATTTGCGATGTGAGAATTGAGACAAACTTCATACCAGACATGTTTTGAGAATTAAAATGGTCAACATAATTAAGACATTAGTTTTAAGTCTGATGTTATCATTTTCGTATTATTTATTTGTAAGTATTTTATTTAAATTTTAGTTCTCGGTAAGTTTATTTTCTGAATTCAAATATACTTTTTGAAAAATATTTTTATATATTATTTTAAAATAAGAAAAAATATTTACCATAGGACGCAGCCGGTCAGAATAAGTTCAAATTAGTTACATAGTGGATTATAAGTACAAGTTAGTTTAATTTAAAAACTTATAAATATGTATCAATTATTCATTTCGTACCGATTTAATATTCAATGGTTGTAATGAACTTAGCTGTTGAAGAACTTTTTAGTAGTTTTATTGTTACGATATTTTGCATCGCCTTTAGCCATTTAAAACAGTTTAGTTGCCTTTATTAGGCGCTGCGTTCCAGCGTCTCTGTCTGTCTTCACCTGGGCATATTTTTTAAAATATTTTGATTTGTTAGCCTGTGTTTTAGATTTATTTAAATATATTTTAGAGGATAGCAGCATATTTACTGTACGTTGTTCTTTGTACATCTGATATTAGGTAAAATTTCTTGGCAAACATTGAAAACGAGAAATACAGACCAGAAATTATCTCTGAGGATATACATATTCTTTGTCATACATCGGTATGGTAATATGTAGTGTAGATTATATGAAATAAAAACAAAGAATAAGTTAAATATGGAATTAATTAAGAACTTTAATGTTGTAATGTAACTGCATACTTACTAGTAGAAGAAAAATAAAACTATGTAAACGGTCTTTGGACTTGAATAAGGAAATCACAATCGGTTACAACACTGGTTACAACTAACCAGTCAATTAAAACTCATTAAGAATTATTATTACCCGACTGTGAAAGATGGAGGGTTATGTTTTTCGAGTCTATGTAGGTATATATATTTCTTTGACACATCCTAGAGCCTAAACGGCTTGTCGTATTTTTATGTGAGTGGTGTGAATAGATTCGTCTTAGTCGTAAAAGTGACAATGGGTACATCAAAATTAAAAAAAAACAACAGAAGAAATCGTTTATTATATATGACGGCAGTCATACTGTAATCCAGCTGCGAGAAACGGCCACTGGATGGCGCTAGTGGAACGTGCACCGGACGCACCATTTAAAAATTATTGAGTCGATTTAATTTTATATCGATTATTTGGCTCAAAACACTCGGATTCAAACTAGTAAAATATTGTGACGTTACCCCCTCCCTAAGCGACCGCCTATATAACGAGCTGCGCTGTTGAGACGGCACGCATTTCGAACGATTGCGTCCTGGCGCACGGACCACTGTCTCTCTACAGTCAGTACTGCACGATTATTGGATGTGGAACGTTATCTCTGATAATTAGTACTATCTTTATTGCGGTGGGTACGTGGACCGCTGTCCTTGACAGTCAGTACTGACCTATGTGACCGCCTTCATTGAAATAGTAAGATATTTAAATAATTCTACACCCTTGTTAATTTCCTAGGTTTAAGATATTCTGATTTATTTGAGTTTTTGAAATAAATTCTGTGTATTATATATATAGTATAACCTAACCCGACACATATATACAGTTAAGTTTTCTTATCGTGAGCAAAAACTTTGAAAGGACAACTTAAAAATGTTTGACTAAATTTATAAGTATAGGCATAGTCTATGTCGCCTGGAACCGATTGAATCTTTCGACACATTCAATAAAATCTATTCAACAACATCATGAACAACCCATAATGTCCCACAGCTGGGCTCGGGTCTCCTCTCAGGACAGAGTCAAGGCCAGACATCCCCACGCTGGTCAAGTGCGGGTTGGGGACTGGCAAGACTACGTTGTAGCTACGTATCTTGCCGTTAGATGCCAAAGGCCTCCAACTTAGCTTCACGGCTGTTATCCTATGATAACAACCGGGACCGACTGTTTAACGTGACCTCCGAATCACGGAGACGCTTATCGTATCATGCCACCAGCGGTCACCCATCCAGGTTTTGACCGCGCCGTCGTTGCTTACCCTTGGTGATTGTTTCTAATCACCGAGTGCAACTGAGCTTTGAGCATCTTATAAGATATATATATTTAGTTTTTCGTTTAATGGTTAAAAGTTTTTTATTTTGATACCAAACTCGTCGAATTTCCTTAATTTTGTTTTTGTTAATGTTGATGTACCCAGTGTCACTCTCACGACTAAGACGAATATATTGACACCACTCATATAAAATACGACAACCCGTTTAGGCTCTTAGTTTGCTAAAGAAATATACATACACTCGAAAAACATAACCCTCTTGCTTTCGCAGTTAGGTAAAAACAATTCTCGAACAAACAGGTGTATAACACAGGTGGGTCAATAAGCAAACTTGTACACGGAACGGAAATCACACTGGTTTATAACTACCCTTAGCTACCTATATTAATATTATAAATTCGAAAGTAATTTTGTATATATCTGTCTGCCTTTTACACTTTCACGTCTAAAACGTTGCACCAATTTCAATTGGGTATAGAAATACTTTGATTCTTGAAGAAGGAAATAGACTAATCTTGCCGCGATAAATGATATACACGCATGTGGAACCGTGGGCAAAAATGATTAAATACAAAATACACTTACTCCTATTCAATCTATTACGTACTTTTTAAATAAAGGTATTTTAAGGTACCGTACCTCCAAACGAAAAAGCGGAGCCCTTATGGGATACTTTGTTTTCCTTCTGCCTTTCAAGACCCTTTTTCTCAGGAACGCGTGGAGGTATCAAGCTGAAATTCTCAGGTCTACTGTCCCTTGGAGCTGTGAACCAAAACCAAAACCAAACCAAACTTCTAAGCCAATGCAATCAAAAGATACAGCCGTTAATGCTGCAAATTTTCGACGCTCGCATGGGAATCAAAACCTATAGGGTACTTCCCGTGAACTCAGAATCTTGAAGCTTGGTACGAAGTAACGTCTTATAGCACAGATAAAGGAAAAATTGCGAAAAGCATAATTTTTAGCTACACCATTTAATATACCTACAGGTTTGTACGGAACCCTCGGACCTATTTATGACCTAACATTGTTTTAGCGCTGTCTAGCGAAAAAGCCGAGTAAAATAACAACAAGTAATCCTGCCTTGCCTTCATCAATCGTCATCAATAGCTTTTAATGGACTGCTCGATGCAGACTTGTCCTTCCAAAGAAGTTTTGGTGTCTAAACCACACAAGTTTCAATTTCAAGTCTTCCTTCTCTGCTGTTGAATAATTCTTACGAACACTGTAAGTATTAATTACCTGATGGTAAGCGATTACCGACAGATAAGCCGGAAAAAACAGACAGATAGACAAAAATTTGAAAAATGCCTTTTTTGATCTAAGTATCGAATCGTACGTTCACATGAATTAATTAAAAATAAATAATTTTGAAATTATAAAAAGACACATCAATTTTTATTATTTGTATAGATTTACTAGCGGACCGGGTTGCCATAATAATAAAAATGATTTTTCGGGGTTGATCGCAGAGGGTTGAAAATTAGGGTTGTGTGTATTTTTAATGCTATATATTTATGTATTTTTAATGCTATAAATGAATAAATACAAAAAAAATATCTAAAAAAATAAAAATTTAGGAGTGGACTACCCTTAACGTTTGGGGGATGAAAAATTGATGATACGATTCTCAAAACTACCCGATATGCACACAAAGTGGAGTTGTACTACAAACACCGCGACACGAGAATTTTATACATTAGATAACTGTCTGGCTGGCTTTTTGTTCTTTTTTTATGGAATAGGGGACAAACGAGCAGACGTATCACCTGATAGTAAGCGATTACCTCCGCCCATGGACACTCGTAACATCAGAGGTGTCACAAGTGCGTTGCCGGCCTTGGGGGATGGGGAGGGGGAGGGGAATGAGGGGAAGGGTTGGAATATGTGCCTCCGGTATCCTCACTCACTCGGTGAAACACAGCGCAGGCGCTGTTTCACTCCGGTCGAGCAGGCCCATGCATGCCGAAGCGTGGCTATCCCACGGTCTTTGAGCTATTAGTACGTGAGGCTGACCTGCTCAAGCTATTTGCATATTTTGCTCTATTTATTCGTATAACAAGTATTCTTTCTCCTAACCTTTCTCGGTTTATACAATTTATACATTTCCTATTTAATCCAAACCTGCCGGTTCATGATAATAGCCTTGCCTCCATTACCTGAGTTACTAAATTATAGTTTGATACATTGTGGGTGTTTGTTACGCCTTTACTTACCCCTTTTTGGGCTATAGCCGTGATGGTATGTAGGTACATGTGAAACTGAGTAACAATATCTTTTTATCTATTTATTCTTCGGTGGTTCTAATGATGATTTTGAAATTTAAAATTGAATTATTGATGGTATTCAATGTGCATGTTTGATATTTTATGCATGAAAGTAAAATGCATGACTTCCTTTTTTTATCTACTTTGTCTGTCTCTCCGCGGTTATAGTAACCGCGAGTAACGCCACGGGGCATAGCTAGTCTAAAAGAAGTAGCTTAAGTTACTCCGTACATCATTAGCTATCTGCCGGAGACCAGCCGGAACAAAAAGACAGATAGACAAATATTTTTTTTAAAATAATGATATTTTGGTATAAGTACCGTGTATACATAATGTGCATTTAGTACCTAATTATTTTAATTTTACAAACAGACACTCCATTTTTATTTATTATTTTCGATGTATAATGTTTCTAAGTTTGTTTGTATGGTTGTATGGGGTAATCTTTAAAAGTACTGATCCGATCCTGAAAATTATTTCACGAACAGAAAGCTACACTATTCAAGAGTGTCGTATGCTGTATTTTATTATGATTAAAAAAAATTCAGTACAAAAAAATGTATATGTAAATCAAATCGAAGAAAAGAGGTTGGTTAAAGCCCAACAAAAAATAAGTAAGTGATGGCAATAGACAGTTTAATACATAAAACACGTATATATACGGTAGAGTCTCAAAAGCTTTGAGGGACTTTTAAGGGTGTATGTTTTAAAACGAAAAAAACAAGCTAATATCCTAAAAACCTGTGCCAGATGGAGAACCGACTGGACCAGAGAAACAGCCCTGGGGACCCACCAGTGTTAGGAAAGACAGAACATTTCTGTCTTATGGAATAATGTGCAAACGAGCAGACGTATCGTTTGATAGTAAGCGATTACCACCGCCCATGGACACACGCAACACCTGAGGTGTAACAAGTTCGTTGCCGGCCTTTGGAGGTTGAGGAGGGGGATAGGGGAAGTAGTTCTGGTATGGGCCTCCGGTATCCTCATTCGCTCGGTGAAACACAGCGCAAGTGTTGTTTACACCCGTTTTCTGTGAGGTCGTCGTATCACTCTGGTCGAGCCGGCTCATTTGTGGCTAAGCGTGAGTCTCCCTCTGTATAGCGAAGTCAAGTGAAGACATATGATTTCCTGATGGATAGACTCGAAGTGGCTAGTAGACATCGGTTGAAGAAAGGGACGCAAGAATGTTGTCTGAATTATTAATAGCTAGACGGTTTTGACTTAACAAGAAAATTAAGGATTAGTTTTGTAGCTAGAGTTCTTGTTAACTAAGGTCGCATAGTCGATTTCACTATATTAGAAAAAACAAAAAACGATTGACAGGAGACAAACTAATAGTCGATTTTCACGATCTAAATTCTAACATATGACTGATAATGTATTCGCCTAAATCTAACTAAACTCGTTCTATAGAAAAATAAAAATTGAAATAAGTAAATATACAAGTGATACATTGATAAAACAAAAAAATATTGACATAAAAATTGAAAATGGCTACCAATGGTCAACAAATCTACAGATAATAATACGCGTTCGGATACATACACCTACACAAAACACATACCATAAAACAAGCGAGGACTTGCCACTAGCTTCTTAACGCATTTAGTCATCGTTCCAAGTAAAAAGTAAAAATAACTTTGACCAGACTCTGCATCTTAGTCTCAAGGCCAAATCCTGACTCCTGGAGACAAAGACAAATATATACAACACTATAAGTCCGATAGAGATGCACAATATTGGTGTCTTCGTCCTTTGAAAAGGGAAAGTGGTAGTTACGCCGGTGGTGAGAGTGAGATAAAAAAATGACCGAAGGGCGAAACAAGATAGGTATAGTCGAAAGCTATAAGTGCGAGAGGAATGGCAAATAGGAACCGGTTAATTTTGAAGGGCTCGCGACCGTGGTCCACACTGAAGCTGTGTTAAGATATAGGCGATTTTATTTATGGTTATGTATTGATTTAAGATTTTTATAGTCTTAAAACAAACGTAGGGTGAGAGAGATTAGTTTGTACTTGTAATAGATGAATTGAATAGTGTCGACTGGCAATCGATTGGCGAGCTGATCAAATATTTTCAGAAGTTTCATTTATTACATTTCTTTTTGATATTTTTTTTACCCTATATCGTTTCAGTTAGATAAGAATTATTCTTATGAAAAGTATAGTATTTACACCAGATATCAGAATTGTTTAATAAATATATGCACATTCAGGCAAGATAAATCCTGTACATATTTAAATAACCAAGAGAAAATATGTATAAAACACAACGAAGGCTTACAATTCGGTAAAAGCGACAGACAACATTATTGACTTTTTAATTTCAACTACCTAATTGTTCAAGTCAACAAGAACAAAATCCCTAATTTTGTTTACCACGGTATTTAGTATGACATGAAGGCTGTCAAAATAGTTCCTAGCACTAACTAATTTGTTCTAAGAATTTTGTGTAATCTGTAAACATAACTGGTTGTTTTTTTTTTAACTGGTTAGGTTTTTTTTTTAGTTTTGGCCGTTAAGCTAGCTGTAAAATTGGCCAACGCAATTTTCACACTTTATTTCTTTTTGCATTAACGCCTTTGTCACGGTTTTATTGAATTAATTCTGATTTTTAATGTGAAGTGAGACAAATCGTTCAGTTATAATACAGTAATTCTTAATGATCTTACCTAGATTTGGATCGTAAAATTAATTTAAATTATCAAGCATTTTTTATTGTAATTAGCCAAGGCTCATAGGCTTATAAGGTTAAATATTGAATCAGTTATTGAAATAGTGAAGTAGGATGTGAACGAATGACTGCGAAGCCCCAATTACTTTTTATCTTGTACATCCAATTAGAGGATAGTTTTTTATATCCTATAATTGTTGATCGATTTTAAAAGTTTTAAGCCGTTTGAAAGTTACTTTAAGTACAAGTTACTAAATTTTATTTAAGTAATAGGTAAAAAGTACAAAGCTAGTTAAATTTTGATTTTGTATATTTGTAACAGCAAAATAAATTACAATAATTATTTTAAAAATATATGACACACCTTTTCTATTTTAAAAAAGGAGCAAGGAGTTTCGAGTCTATAAAAAACAAAATTAAATTTTCAAAAATGGAATATTTGACACTGTTGTTAGAAACTTTTTAGTCTATTCAAATGCACGTGTACTTGTTTATGGTACTTTCATAGGCTCACCTAATTTTATTACCTAATTTTAGAGTAAGCGTGTGTTGTACAAGTGCAAGCAACTTGTAAACTTTACTTGGAATCGCTCCTCTGTTCCCTCCCTGCCTCCTCCGATGCTTGCACTGAGGGCTACGCGGCCGGCTGATTCGCAGGAACGGGTCAACTCAGCTCAAGGTCAGCGAAGATGAATAAAAGTGTTGTGGAGAAGAATAGGTCACGATGAGAGGAATTAGTGCATTTTAATGTAGGAATCCACATCAACAAAATTCTTAAAATTTATGGAAAATCTTTACGTATTTTTTCATAAAAGTGATATTAAATTTTTAATTCAATATTCAGAAAGAAATTAAAATCACCTTTTCAAAGATTTTTTTTTCAGCCTTTTCTATATTTTTACCTGACTGCGAAACAAGGAGGGGTAATATGTTGAGAGTGTATGTATATATGTGTGTATATTTCTTTGGCACGCTCTAGAGTTTAAACAGTTTTTCGAAGTTTTTATGTGAGTGGTTTGGTGGGTACATCAAAATAAAAAAAAATATACGTAGTCGGTTTTTTTTAATAATTCATTACTGGTTTATAAACTAAATTTAGTGTTACGTTACGTCTTACATACAATATGCCTGCACTGTGTTTCACCGAGTGAGTGAGGATACCGGAGGCTCATAATCCAACCCTTCCCCTCATCCCCCTCCCCATCCCCCAAGGCCGGCAACGCACTTGTTTTGCCTCTGGTGTTACGGGTGTTCATGGGCGGCGGTAATCACTTACCATCAGGCGATACGTCTGCTCGTTTGCCCTCTGTTCCATAAAAATAGGTTAACAATATAGGTACCGCACGTATATATTTAATGGGTGTCTGACTAGTATCAGATCCACCGAGGATCTTTATAGGTTTTTTTTTAGGGTTTAAGACTGTCTGACTAGTATCAGATCCACCGAGGATCTTTATAGGTTTTTTTTAGGGTTTAAGACTGTCTGACTAGTATCAGATCCACCGAGGATCTTTATAGGTTTTTTTTAGGGTTTAAGACTCAATCATATATTTTAAAATGTCACATTTGTATATATTTTTACACTATACCTATGATATCTTTATTCCTTTCTAAGATGAGACCTGTATATCCAGCAGTGGCTACTACCAAAGGCTGTTTTTGAGATATTTGAAGTGAAACCTTCTTGAGGGGCGTTGAGCACTTTTTGGGTGAACAAAAATCTTATGAGTTCGTGTAACTGATTTGATGATTTTAATTTAAATATTATGATATTTTAATTTTCTAAAATACTAACAGTCTTTATGACTGCCAAGATTTTTTTAGTACTAAAAGTGTCGGAGCACATCTCTGTTCTCAAGTCAACATTTACCAATAAGTATTTGTGTACACACGCACACGGACACTGCTAGTGTTCATGTGTGCGGGTGTCGTACACGCTGCACAAGAATGCAACGCGTTGTTGACACAGCCAACTTCGATATTCCTTTATTTATTGCTATAAAAACCTTTTGATTTACCTGCATATCACTATAAACTCTAATTTAAGGCGATTAGATTTGATTTCAGATTGTTCGTTGTTAATCTTAGGTTGTCCTTTTAATGTAGCTTGTCTATCTATAACTAATGGATTATGGCATGTGTGGGTATGAAAATAAGATGACTTATCGTTTGGCGAGCATTCGTATTATAAGCTTAGAGGTTTCTTAGACTAAAACGGGGTATATTTAAATAAGGATTTATGCGTAACGTCTGGCGTTTTGGCGAGATCAGCGGATAAAGGATCGTTTCGAATGAAAAAAGTCCGTGATTCGGTTTCCGATTGCGAAATTTGGAAGTCACAATGGGTAACAGCAGACAGGCCGTGAGGTATCACCTCCTTGGTTGTATTGACAACTTTGTTTTTTAGTAAAAACGTGATCATTAACAGTTTTAGGAATTACTTTTTTTATTATTTTCCGTCTGGATTAAGATAAGATTTTAGATTTTGGTTGGTTCCTTTTCGATTCAGTTATTTTGTAAAAAGTATATTTGTAAAGAGTTACTTTTTACTTTAGAAATTTCAATATTTGTAATTCGAAAAACAAATAACATCATATAGAAAAAGGAAGTGTATATACAAAATGAGAAAGTAAAATTTAAAGTTTGCCCGCATTACGACAACAGATTTGCCCCCTATAGTGGGCCTTGAGAGAAGATCAATGTAAGCAGGTTTAAAATTGTTGTCCACAAAATGTGAGGGATTAAATCTCTATCTATCCCTTCAGGGATAAGATGTCAGCACTTGCAAAGTTTTGTAAACAGACTTCAATAGTTCCCTGTAGAACATAGATCTCTGCTTAGAAAAGAGTCATGTAATATTATTCATCATCTTCCTAGCCTTTATTATTCTCAAGATTATTTGTGGTCGGCTACAAGTTCAACCAGCTTTACCTGAAATCAGTTTTTACACCGACTCACCTGGCATCTGACCTCGGGAACCGTGAGGGGGACTGAATTCAAAGGTTGAACTTGTTGTCAGTATATTCGAGGGCACTGACTTTCCAATAACGATTGCCATAGATGTTCATGATATCCGGAACCGACGGCTTAACGTTTTCTTTTTTATGGATAAGCTGCCAAAATAACTCTGCCCTGCCTGATGGAAAGCACGAGCAGAATCCAAGACAATGCAGCACGGTGCCCCACACTATGGCGGCCTGGTGAGATGCTTTTTCAGGCCCCGCTTAAAGGACCCGGGATCTAATGGGAAGGAAACACGTGCGCTGGTAGTGAGTTCCAGGTGCTCTCTGAGACATGGGCGGGAAACACCGCCATTTGTAATATTATTTTCTTTTAGAAACAAAAGCCTACTATATGATTGGTTCCTCTGCATATGCACGTAGGCAATCTTTTATACGCCATAACTTGACTTTTAATGCTGCTAAATTTAATATGCAAATGAAAAGCGAGTGTTAAATTTCTAAAGAACTTAAATATTAATGTTTCTTTTTACACATTACAAAGTGAAAAGCTTATAAAGGCGAGGTTTAGAGTTATTTTGTAGTCTACATGGCGTACTCTCCTGATTTTTGTATATTTATACTTTAATTTTTATTTGTACACTAGCTGACCTCGCAAATGTTACTTTGCCATAGAAAAAAATCAAAAAAAAATTATAAAAATATTTAGGTCTGGTCACTCTTATCATTTAGGGAATGAAAAATAGATGTTAGTCGATTCTCAGAACTACTCGATATGCATACAAAATTTCATAAACTCGGTCCAGCCCTTTCGGAGGAGTTTGGTAACAAACACCGCGACCCGAGAATTTTATCTATTATACTAGCTGACCCAGCAAATTTTGTTTTGCCATAAAAAAATATATTTAGGGGTTGGTACCCTTATCATTTAGGAGTATGAAAAATAAATGCTACCCGATTCTCAGACCTACCCGATATGCACAAAAAAATTAATAAAATCGGTCCAACCGTTTCGAAGGAGTTTGGTAATGAATACCGCGACACGAAAATTTTATATATTACATTTAATTGATACGCGAAAATAACCGAATATCATTCTGTCAGTTCATTCTCTTCTTCTTCTTTTGAGGAGATGGCAACCAGCCGGATCAGTTATTTCTGCCAATGTCAACTATTTAAAGTCTTCAATCTAAATCTAAATTTTCTACCGTGGGAGAGCCACGCTTCGGTATGCATGGACCGGCTCGACCGGAGTGATACCACGGCCTCACAGAAAACCGGTGTGAAACAACGCCAGCGCTGTATTTCACTGAGTGAGTGAGGATACCGGAGGCCTATAATCCAACCCTTCCCCTCATCCCCCTCCCCATCCCCCAAGGCCGGCAACGCACTTGTGATGCCTCTGGAGTTACGGGTGTCCATGGGCGGCGGTAATCGCTTACCATCAGGCGATACGTCTGCTCGTTTGTCCCTGTTCCATATAAAAAAAAAACTCGAGTCTTCAAGTCTTCGTGGTGATGGAATTAGTGATAAAAAATGTGAATGACATGAAATGGGGACCGTCTTCCACAAAAACAAAAAACGACCTCCCAGTTCATTCTCTTTTCCTTTTATGTAATTACAGTTGATTCAAGTTTAATCTGGTATCATCACTAACATCATCAACAGCTGGAAATAACACTCTCTTGGTAGATCGTTTTTAATTTTTTCCCCCCACAATTTCATCTAATCCATATTTTTTATAGTTTTTATCATCATTTTCATCACGGCAAAGACTTGAAGACTCCAATACTTAAGATTTGAGGACTTTAAATACTTGGCATTGGAAGAAATACCTGATTATCTGGTTACCATTTCATCAAAAGAAGAAGAAGAAGAATACTCTCTTTAGAAAGAAGGTTCTGGCCTAATTTATTAGTTATCATATTTATTGTGCTTATTTCTTTCTATTCGCACAGAGACAGTTCTCATTTATATATTTTTATCATAAATATAAAGTTTAATATGTCTCTAGAATTTGTATTCCAAGAATTATTTGTAAATTCATAACAGTACTACGATTAATAACAAGTTACGCTCAAATGGATGTATAAAGGATAAACAAAGAAACAAGACCTGTTTCGTCTACATACGTACCGTGGAACCTGTCTGTCCTATCCGCCCTTAATTAACGACAATCACTATGAACAGATGTAGCCTTCTTTGGAGGAAAAAAAAACAAAAAGTTGTTTGTGATAGGTGATCGTTTAGCGTTGGTTTTTTAGGGTTAGTGACGTATTTTTTTTTCAGTGGTCAAAGAGGAAAAAAAATTTGAATAGTTTTCGATGTCGTAGGTGTGATTTAGTGATGATTTGCATACTAACATGCAAAATGATTGTCGATACATTATGGCAAACTTTCATGGGAACTTTTTGTTACGACTGTCGTCTTATTCACAAAAACATAATTGAGTAAACTAAACATTTTTGTGGTACAGAGTCACAGTGTTTTGAACTTTAATATTGCAAAATATAATACAACTTTTTTTTTACTGAATAATAGGCTAACGAGCAGACGTATGCGATAACTGCCGCCCATAGAATCGCTTACGCAGCACCAGAGGCGTCACAAGTGCGTTGCCAGCCTTTGAGGGAAGGGAAGACGAAGGGTCGTAACCTACCCCTCCCGTTTCCCTTCCCCCAAAGAACATATCCTTCGCTATCCTCACTCACTCGGTTGCACAGCGCAAACGCTGGTTCACACCGTTTACTGTAAGGCCGTGATATCGCTGTCCAGAGCGTGGCTCTCCCACGGTAAAGCTATTGACTTAATTTAACATTTATTTTGAATTTTCAGAGCCATTTCACCATTTATCGTTTCTTGACCACAGTTGTCTGATGTCAGAGGCTGAAGACTGTCCAAATAAAAAATAAGAAAACATTTAAATTAATGAAATTAAATTCAAGAATAGATTTATTTGAAAGAAATTATTCTCTATTAAAGGTGGCCTTTGCGTTTCCAAATCACTTGATTTATGAAAAATGGTATATTACCTAAATACTCATCATATCGGTAGCTTTATATCGCAATCTCAGTATACTAAAAAACGTATATAGCAAACGGAAGTAACCCAAATACTAAAAACCGGTTATCTAAACATAGACAAGACTATAAAATAGATTGTCATCAATTCTATTACAAAATTAAAAATTCAAGATCCTACGCCAACATTCTTACTACAAACAAACGGGTTATGTAAATCTAAACTTACGTCTAATGAAATCGAGAGTATCTAAACTATGATGCATCTACGAAACACTTTCATTAAAGCTTTCCCACCAACATTCGACCATTAACCCGTTCCGATACCATCGCATCCAAAAAAACATAATATTAATTTGGGATCGCCACAAAAAACGAAGATACCAACAAAAAGCTAATGGCCAAAAAAAGAAAAAAGGTTCTATCTTCAAAAAGTTTAAAAAAAAAGAAAAAGCCCGGCAAAGAAAGGGTTAGGCTGCTACAGGTTGATTCCATTGTTGCATGGTCAGTTTTTTATCTGTATTTATGACATTCTCGATAATCTCACTGACAGCAGTATGTTCATGTTACGAATAAATTGCAATGTAATGTGTATTTCATTTTTTTTTTATAAAAGGAAATATGTGCTAGTAATGTGTTGAGGATATGTTTTATTACCATCCGGATATCGATACTTGTATCATAGCGATTGTTTAAATATATCCCGTCATTTGCATTTTTGTTAAGTTACACTCTGTTACATTTGTTTTGTTCGTTGGTTAGTCCAGTCTCAATTAATTGTTTTAGTAATTGATAACGATGATGGTGAAACTCTCTGATTAAAATTGTTTATAGAAGTTCAAAATACCTCTAAATCTAAATCAAACCAGAAGATAAATAAACTATGTGTTTTTTTTATGTAAGTCTTCAATCAATCTTATTCTAGTACAAACCAGCCGTGCTTAACATCTTGTAAAAATAATAACTACACTTTGTTTGAAACTCTCAACTTTCTACATACATCGTATATTTCCACACCATTCATTAGATAATTAACTAACTTACGTTTAATTAATGCTACTTTATTTTTAAATTAAATTCATTGTAAACATACGACGACTTGTCTTTTTTTCTGTTCGGAATATAGAACAAGATTGAAAGTGTTGAAACTTGCAAACTTATTAATATGCAATAAGAGTGCCAATCGTATATTTCTTTTCGCCTTTTTATTATTGTCTTTTCAGCGATTTTATGTTTATTTCCTGATTACCGGTCACTGGCATTTGTTAAAGGAGATTGTGTAAAATACAATTGAAAGAAACAAGTTATATTTAGGAAGCTTTTTCTCAAGTACATTTACCCGACTGCTAAAGGAGGGTTATGTTTTTCGAGTGTATGTATATACACCCTAGTGCCTAAATGTACTGTAGTATTTCTATGTGATTGTTGTCAAAATAATAGTTTTAGTCGTGAGTGACACTGGGTAGGTCAAAATGAAAAAAAAAACCAAAATAAAAAGAATCTTTTTTTTCACTTCTATCTATGTTTTCAGTTCTTCAATGGATTTAGTAAAGATGGCAGATATTGACGCAGCCGGGGGTTATTTTTAAAAAGTAATTCGTTACTTGTTTATGAAGTGGTGTTGTCTAGTAATTGTTTGAGTGCATAGATGGCGTTAGTTATCGCCACAGCGTTTTACATTGGTTAACTTATTATTGTTTTAAGTACTTAAAACTTTACTATTTACAACAGGTTTTTTATGGAAAACTATGATCCCGCCCCGGTTTTGCATGGGTAGACATTTGTATTTACCATAAAATTTAAACATAAATTTTAACACGCTCTTAGCAAACTTTCCAAGCTTAGAACACTTGACCAAGTTTCGAAGTTTTTATACGGATCCCTAACTTTTTTACAAATGTAATATAGCCTATGTTACTCTTCTATTTCTATTTTTTAAAAGACAACTCCCGCATTAGGAATATACATTCCTGCGTCACGGGGATCTTTACAAACATACATGAAACGGACACAAAGTACACCCAGTCTTAGAACAACAATTTATGGATCACACAAAGTGTTGTCCCATGTGGGATTTGAACCCACAACACTTGGCGCAGTAGGAAGTGGTGTGGCGACCACTGAAACCACTAGGCCAACCGTGTAGTCTCTGGGATGATTTAGCTTTCCAATGGTGAAATAATTTTTCAAATCGGTCCCATAGTTTTGGAGTCTATTCAATGTAAACAGGCAAACAATCAAATCTTTCCCCTTTATAATATTAGTATAGATAATTATAATTATGAAAAGATAAATAAACAAGTTGAAAGAGACGACATTCTTAGTAGACTTTTCTGTTGTGAGGCCTTTCCAATCACACCACCGAAAAAGGATTTTTAATGTATGACCCTTTAAAAGTGTCTGTACTCTGCCTGGTCGAAAGCATGAACGGAACGCAATGTGAAGCTATGAATGCAGGCAATGCAAAAATGCAGCATGGTGACCCACACTATGGCAGTATATTGAGATGGTTATACGTCATTGGGTAACGAAGCACGATAGGGCGAGTGCTGTCATTTTAGGTTGGTTTTCTGTGCGAGCGGTTCGGCAGAGCCAGCCCGTTTGTGCCTTGGTTTATTTAAACCCAATATCCTTCCTCTCTACTGCTACTAGTGAACGCGATTTTGTTGAATGTGGTGTCATTGGATTCGTCAATCCAAAGTTTTTACTTTGCCGGTTTAGAGTTTTTTAATTTTATTTTTGTTTTGTGTAGAAGGGAAGTTGAATACGGATAGAAAAGTCGTTAAATTGAGAAGGCAATGGTAGGAGGAGTGTTGATTAGGGACCGTAAGGTACAGCTCGAGAGGGACGCTTCGGCACGAATGGGCCGATTCGACCGGATTGATACTCACAGAAAACCGGTGTGAAACAGCACCTGTGCTGGGTTTCACCGAGTGAGTGAGGCTACTGGAAGCCCATTACGCAACCCCTCCCACATCCCCCCTCAACATCTCCCAAAGGCCGCAACGCTTGTGACGCCTCTGGTGTTGCGGGTGTCCATGGGCGGCCATAATCGCTTATCATCAGGCGATACGTCTGATCGTTTGCCCTTTATTCCTTAAAAAAAGAAGGTCAGGATCATATATCTGAACTACAACTTGCTGTTGCCAGGTGGTTAGAACCTTGTTACTTTTATTATTTTGTTGTTTACATATTTAAAATTACAATGACTGATAGATTTAATAACGCAGAGTTTTAAACAAATCAGGTTAGAAACGAAATGTTTGTATGATCTGAAAATATATGTTTCGGAGTTTGGGTGCTTTCTACGTGTAATATGTATGTATATACAAAATAAGTTATACATGTAGCATAATGTAGATGTCTGGTACCCATAACACAAGCTTTCTTTAGTTTGAGACTCGATGAAGTTGGGTTTCAGGTGTCGGTAAATTATTAATATTATTTTATCAACTAATACTTTTAATTTTGTTAGTCCAAACTAGGAATACACTTCAGAAAATTTTATCCCTAGAGGGGTAAAACAAGGCGCGATTAGTTCTATGATAGTTCGAAACACGAAATAAGACATAGTGAAACAATATAGCAGTAATATAATTGATTTTATTATGGTAATGACTCAAAAAACAGTGTATATCTACGAAATACCTACTTAGATGGTAGTAAATAATTATAAATTTACGTTTTCCCACGTAACTACCCTATGCGTCACAACAATAATTATAAAAGACTTAAACAATATCGAACCTTATTTGAGCGGAAAATACAGCTCTTTATGGATTGACAAAGGGCTGTAAGGGTGAAGACGAGTTTGTCCGAAGATTGTCGAGCACGGCCGATCGCCTGCAGCGAACAGGTGTTCTATCTATACATCTTGATGACCGGACGCTATGGTATACAATGTCTTGATACTTCAAATTTTACAATCGGCTTAATTATGCTCAGTTGAAAACGCTGCAGGACCTACAACAGATGCTGAACGACCTGGCTGACTCGTCTGTGCGCATCGGCCTACGGATGAACTTGGACAAGACCAAGGTCATGTTCAATGAACATGTACTACCGGAACCGGTTGCGGTACACGGTGCCGTTCTCGAAGTTGTTCAAAAATATGTATACCTCGGGCAGGCTTTGCAATTAGGTAGAAACAGCTTTGAGGACGAGGTGAACAGAAGAATGCAGCTAGGTTGGGCAGCGTTTGGGAAACTTCGTAGGGTCTTCTCATCGTCGTTCCCACAGTGCCTAAAGACGAAAGTCTTCAATGCGTGCGTCCTACCCATTATGACATACGGAGCCGAAACGTGGAGACTTACGGTTCGACTAGTCCATAAGTTCAAAGTCGCTCAGCGATGCGGAGTATATTCCAAGGGTGAAAAAAAATATTGTTCTTCCTCAAGTATCTAAACTCCACGGCTACAGTATACATCTCACGTGTATGCAGGCCAATGTAAGGGTTAATAAAGAATGTCGGTCGTTATATCTGTTAGTACTACTAAAATATATACAGATATAGATACTTGTACATTGTACTTTTCGTCTGGATACAGCAATAAATCTTAATTAGTGGCGGTCTAAAATTAATATTTGTATTTCTGGGTATCTTAAGCGCTTATAGTTAATGTGCTTTTTTTTGTAGTCACGAGCAAACGAGCAGACGCATCGCCTGATGGTAAGCGATTACCGCCGCCCATGGACATCTGTAACACCAGAGACGTCACAGGTGCGTTACCGGCCTTTGGGGGATGGGGAGAAGAATGGGGATGGAGGAGGAAGAGCGATTGTGGTATGGGCCTTCGGTATCCTCACTCACTCGGTGAAACACAGCTGGGTCACACCGGTTTTCTGTGAGGCCGTGGTATCAGTCCGGTCGAGCCGGCCCATTCATGCCGAGGGTAGTAGAGCCACGCTGATTTCAGTACGGCTCAACTGCGGCAGTACTGCTCTTTCAGAGAAGACCAACTTTAAATGACAGCATTTAGTGCTGTCGTGTTTCGTTGTTCGAGACCGAGAAGCATCTTAATAGGCCGCCATACTCTGGGGCGCCATGCTGTATTAATGCATTGACTGCCTCGGTGGCGTAGTGGTAGCGTATGCGACTGCTGTGCTTGAGGTCTCGGGTTCGATTCCCAAATGTTTGTATGATCTGCAAGTATTTGTTTCGAAGTTTGGATGTTTTCTATTTATAATATAATATATGTATTTACAAAAAAAGTATATATGTATTTATATCAGTTGTCTAATACCCATAACACTAGCTCTGCTTAGCTTGGGACTAGATGGCGTTGTGTGTTAGATGTCCGAAATATTTATTATTATTATTGTTATTGACTGCATTCGCAGTGAGTATGGTGACAACTACTCTTGGCTTCTTCTCATGCTTTTCAAAGTAGAGAAGAGTAGCAGAGTAGTTTATTTGGCAGACTCGTATACAAAAACGTGTATTTTTATTTAAATGACATGTAAAGTAACGTCAGTCATCTCAAACGTGGTCTGATTTGAAATAAGACAGTGCCCGACAGCTGTTTTTAAAATACGTACAAACATTTTATATAATAATTACAACGAACATCCATAAAATAGATGCTCATCAAACAACTATCTGCCCTAGGTGAGAATCGTAATCACTTTTTGCAAACATATATGAAACGGACACAAAGAACGCCCAGACTCAGGACAATAATTTGTGGATCATAAAGTGTTGTCTCATATAGGATTTGAATCCCCAACACTTGGTGTAGTAGAAAGCGGTGTAGCTACCGTTTATATCACTGGGCCAACCATGCAATGTAAATATACTATTAGACCATTCAAATTTAAGAACTATTTATTCCGACTTTGGCCAATTCTATTTATAATATTTAGATTTTTTTTTAAATTACCATATTTCTATTTATTGAAATTTTTTATTTGTATTTTTAAATATGTTTTACTGCAACACTCGACTGAAGATAAACTGCAGAAGTAACTTGACCGAATCTTACCGAAAATGATCAAACCGTATCCGCAGCAATTAAAATTGATTTTATAATCATTCCCGCAAACGATAATAGGCGTGAAGATAGAGGTGAAACTAAACGCCTATTAATGAGCGTTTAGTTATCAACGAACAGTGTCGTCATCGCCGTGACGTCATGCGCGGCTGAGCTTTTAGCCATCCGACGCGCTCTTATTCATTATAATTATTAAAGTGATTTTCAGTATTTTTAGATACGAGACTTTCAATTTAACTAACTGGTTATTACTTTTGCTCGCGTCGTTACTCTGGTCGCGTGTTTATCGATTATCGCGATATATATAATAGCCTATATGTTATTCTAATGTATGAAGGGTAAAGTTTCATGTAAATTCATTCAAGTTCAACCTCACAGGTTGGATGTTTGTTGCGTGAAACAGCAACAAACATTCATCCTCACAAACGTACGCATTTAAATAGTAGTATAGGATAATAGTCATACTTTGGCTCACATGAGCTCACAGAAAACTGGTGTTAAGCAATGATTTCGTTGTTATTCACTGAGTGAATGAAGCCTTTGTAGTACGAAACTGTCCATAGAACTGTGTTTTGGATATTGACAGTATAATTGCTATTAATTTATCAGCATTATGGTGAGTGATGTCTTTGATTCATCAGAGCGAACACTGTGATGCTCAAAACGTACAGTATGACTGCTGAAGTTCACATACCTTCAATAGGTGAATGGGTATATAGCTACTGAATAAAAAAAATAACATCCAAAAAGCTTGATAGAAATGTTAGTTTTCCCTGAAACTACAATGGATTTTTATATGATACAGTAAAAATATAAAAAGAACAAAATTGGTAAACGGTTACACGTGAAATTTAGAATATAAGTAGTACCTGCGATGGGTAGGGAGGACAGACGGCAGGAGTAGGGCGAATGGTAAAAAATATACATTTGATGGAGTGTAGTTTATCTTACAACTGGGAAAACAGGCTGAAAAAATATCGTGCGCCAAGGAAAATATTCGTAAATGAAAAAACAGCAGTCTCTCGCCAAGTGCCGCTTAGGGTTGTCACGCGGACGTTTATTTTCAACCCAATTTGAGAGTTATCTTCTGTCGCAGGGCTCGTCCGCGGTATCTGGTGTCAAATATGCTTCAGAATTCGACAGCCATAAAAACACTTAATTTTACTTATAGCCATTGCGGCTATTCTGTTATATGTTCTATTTGACGTAAGTTTGTTAGTAATCTTGATCTTGATGACATTTCATTAAATATTACATATATTAATTCATTAGTATTATATATCATTGAGAGTTAATTACCCAACATTAACAACCCACTGCTGTGCTTGTGTGTCCTCTCCTCCTCTGTTTTTGTTATCTAGCTCCTCTTGTAGACCTATTTTGAGAGTATATTTAAACCTTATTTTTTTATATTCTCAAAGAACATCTGAGATTTTAATAAAGATCTCAAAAAATTAAATTCATTTCCTCTTTTATCAACGACTTTTGCAGGTGAGCTTTTAAAATTTCTTTCACATTTCTTTTATTCAAAATTTAATTGACTATAATCATTATGAAGTTACTTATGTAAGTAAAAGTGGCAACCCTATTGAATGTAGCACACGGTATTTTATACAGAGACAGTAGGGACACCAGCACGTTAAATGAGAGTAAGCAGACCTCTAAGAACTTCAAAAAACTACAACAGATTCATGAATTTCAATATTTACATAATTATATATCAAGCATTGACCCACAGAGTACCTAACAAAAAACAGGTGCACCATATATTACTTGTGGTGTCACAGTATGGTACATATCACAATTTCTCGAAAATTTATTTATTGTAACTAAAAAATAAGTGCGGGTCGGACTCACTCACTAAAGGTTCCGTATCATTATCTATACATTTCTAGCTTTTACCTTTGGTTCTTATCAATATCGAGCAAAACGAGCACAAAAATCACATTTTTTGGATGAGAGTCCCTCAATTTTTATTTTGTTTTTGAATACTTGTTGTTTTAGCGACGTCAACTATCTAACTATTCATGAGATACAGCATGGTGACAGACGGATAGACGAAAATGAAGTCTATGTAATAGGAGGCTTAGTAATTTATTTTATACAACAATTAGATAAACAAAATAAAAATTAAGGGACTCTTATAATATTACTTTGATCATCCTATAAGGCGAAGCCAGTCAGGTGTAAAAAAAAATTGTGGAATAAGTACAAGTGAATTTAATTCTAGAATGTATTGCAAGAAGTTCCATCAAGCACCGACAATCGAGAGTATAAATTACTTAGTAATAGGGTCCTGTTTTACCTTTTTCGTACGGAACCCTAATAAAAGGGAATAGGCAAGTGACAGCGTTCGTGCTGTCGTGTTTCGTTGGTGCGAGAGCGGGACCGGAGGCCCATGATGCAGAAGCATATCTGACCACTACTCTTGGATACTGGTTATGCTTTCCATCAGATATATTTGAGTAATTTCATACATAAAAATAAAATGGGTACGGCTCAGCGCCCGAAGATTTATGAAATCATTTTTCTCATTTATCTTACTTTGTTTTAAGTTGACTAGATGTTAAGTCAGAGGTCGCGGGTTCTATTCCAACCACTATTAATACGAAATGAAACAAATAAAGAGGATATTGACTTTAGAGTTAGATGCTTAGAGCAGTATTGTATGGTCACATTATTTTCCTTTTCCCATTTACGATATGAATATATATTTTTAAATGTATTATAGATAATGAGTCCATAGGTTTGATTACAATTAAACTTATTAGTACATGATTACGGCTATTTAAACCTATTTCTGATTGTTTGCTGATTATTTCAGCAACTTAGAGAACAACACTATTACTCGATGCCAGCTGAAAAATTATTATAGTTCTTGGAATATAGCATGATCTCTATGACATATGGCTACGAAATCAATAAAGTAACTTTAAGCAAGCGTTTATTCTATATATCACTTATAATTTCATTCTTTATGTGTAAGTTATATCAAAAATGAAGTGCAATTCATTTAACATGTAAAAATCCACACGTATATAAATAGACACGTATAATATCCCTAATGACAGCTGTCACAAAGACCAATCTATTTTTTAAAGACAGTAATTTTTAAGTCAATCTTGGGAATGTGCATTCAAATCTCTGTTGGACAGTGTTTATAGAATTCACCTTCATTTTCTTCTTTTGATGAGATGGCAACCAGCCGGATCAGCTATTTCTGCCAGTGTCAAGTCTTCAAATTATAAGTCTTAAGTGAATTAAATGGGGACCGTCTTTCGAAAAAACAAACAAAAAAAGATATCCAGAGTTTACCTTATTTTTCTACACTTTACTTTTAAATGTTAAATAATAAATCGAAGTGATGTCTCGATCTCGCATAAAACTAAGTGTGTGTCATGCAATTTTGTAGTTGCTTTTCACAAAGAGAGTGAGATTACTGGAAGGTCAAACTCCCTAAATCTGGAATTCAAGGGCGGCAACGCACTTGTGACACTTAAATTGTAGGTGTAAATGAAGAATAAGCGGGGGTGACATGCAAAATGTGATTCACCTACTTGTTTGCCACCTATATAAAAAAGGCTATATCAAGTGCCTACTTAGAAAAAAAGTAGTGCGTAACATTCCAATGTCAAATCGACGAAACACTGTAAAAATGCGATATGTTACAATTTCAAAAAATTAAACTACAGTATATCATGCAGTGTTTCCATACTTTTAGTAAAGGTCATATAAACAATCATAATTACTGATCCAATTTTCGACACATCGCCCAGAGTGGGGGTGGATGGGTGGCATAAGAAGCGCTTCCATTGTTATTCTTCGTTTACCGAGCTCAATATTTTCCGAGAGCCTAAAATAACACGCTACAGGGAGATTTTAACCAGTGTTTTTTTTTATCGTGACGCGACGTCGCTTCATTTGATGTGCCTATTATCTTAATAATCTTGCCCTGGAACGCTCGCTGGAACGTTCCAGCCCTAAAAATTGGATATATTTTGTGTTTTTTGGCGATTTTCATTATAGGTTTTAAATTGAGTTCTAGTTTATATTCTTTGGTCTGTTGGTATTATATTATAGTCTACAACTTTTTTCACAAAGTACGAGTCTTAGTTTTTCGGTTTTGGATTTTTTATAGATATTTGATAAAAAATAAATAAAAGTTCTTACAAATTGAAGATTGTGGAAATTTGGTCGGGCTCGTTGGATTAGGCAGCACAGAAATGGTCGTTGTGGGAAGTTAACCGACTCGATCGGAGAGAGATCAATCGTAATACTAACAGCTTTACGTGCTCTCCGAGGCACGGCGGTTCAGACCCCAAGCTGCAAACTCCGAGCTGTTATAAGTATTTATATAATCAGAAAAACTCAATAACACTTTTGGCCCTACCCGGCTAGACCAACGAGGCAGTTTGGGACATATAACGTCATTAACAACCATCGGCATGCACGACTGAAAGAATAACCAAGAACGCCGTTTATCCCGATCTCTGGCAATCCGCATCCATCCGCAGCCAGTTACTTTCTTCAAATCTTCGACACATATTTTAGAACATATATCATACGGAACACTCACTGATCCATCACTACCTTCGTAATTACACACCAACAGAAGACAAATACCTACTAAACATCCACTTTAGCGTGAAATTGCCAATTGACAAATTAAATGTTTTATAAACACCAATAACTTATAATCATACAGCTACTGTACTTATTTGTGAATGTAGAGGCAGTCACGATCTAGCTAAACCAGCAGGAGGGTTCTCTATTCACCTAACTACCGGCGACTGTAGTTTACGTACAGTTAGAATCGGTAATGAGATCTACTTTGCCAATAAAGATGCAGCCACTGACGCAAGGCGAGGCGTGAAGAGCGAGGTGACCAGTTACCTACGAATGACTCATCATAAAAACCTCTTTGGTGAGTGGTTGAGGAAAATTGCTTTGAACAGGGAATTATTTCTGTCGTATACATGACGCAGTATAAGCTGTACCGAGGTTAAGGATAGGAGAAAATTTATAGTAGAATACAACGGGCTATTTATGCGTTCTTTCTTTTTAAATTTTTGAAATGGTTGTCTTAGACAAATTCAATTAGTTAGTCGTATATTTCAATAACTACAAGGTAAAGTTTTGTTATTATTTTATATTAGTATCGCTTATTCCCGATATTTGATAAAGATAACGCGACAATGCTGATTCTGAATCGTCAGAATTAGCACGCACATAGACTAAATGTAATTTTTGGTGCAAAGAGTATTTTACTTTATGTTTTATATTGTGACAATCGATTGTCTTTTTATCATTATTTGTTACATGCAAAAACTGTATCTACAAGGATCACTTGACAACTTTTTTTTTTACCTTTGGAAACCCCCTCGGGCCTTCACCCCACCGGAGTTTGCAGCGGGGCGGTGTGTCGGAATCGAACCGACTACAACCACACGGTGCGCCTGAGACGGGAGGGATCCGGAAACTGCTTTCTTACGCCATCCGGACCCCTCCCAGCGCCTGCCCGCACTGAAGCGGGCACCGTCATCTGATGGTAAAACCTCTCAATTTAGGCTACGTACGGCACGCGCGCAGTCGCCCCCTCGCGGCAAGGACCACTTGACAACTGTCCTAGCCCGTCATCAAGTGTGCTCTTTCACACGGAACAGAGTTATCTTGTGCTCTAAAGCCTAAATATTAAAAGGTTTATGAGAGCCGATGTGCTGAATCGCTGCTGGTAGACAACTCCCGCCTTAGGAATATACTCCTGTGTCGCGGGGGACTTTACAAACATACATGAAACGGACACAAACTACACCCAGACTCAGAACAACAATTTTTGGATCACACAAAGTGTTGTCCCATGTAGGATTTGAACCCACAACACTTGGCGCAGTAGGAAGTGGTGTGGCGACCACTTAAACTACTAGGCCAACCGTGCAGACACGTGATGGAACTTTTTTATAAAGGGTCCTAATAAAGGTATTAAGAGGCATATTTAGTGCTAACTAATTAAGATCAAGGAATCGAGAAGTCTTGACTCCAAGATTTCTTGTTTAGTGAAATAATTTTTGTTCAAAGTGTGCCTTAGCTTTTTTAATTTATAGTTAAAGAGACGGAAAGCTTAAAACAGTTTGACCCAGTCAATGAAGCAAAACAGGGAGGATATTGGACCGAAACCATCTCACGTTTATAGTTTTTATATTCAGAAACATACAAAAACGGTACTTTGTACTTTTTGTACATCAATTAGTACTTGTTTGCAACCATTTTAGAATCTTATTTTATGGTACAGGACTGAAAAAAAGACCAGTTAAATCTGCATTCTGAATAAAATATGTGCTTAATCTAACATAGATACATATGTAATATATACGTATCTCTTATCAAGTTCGTTTTTAACACGTTTTTATTTGTGACCTGCATATTTGTTTATAATCGACCCACAAACTCAACAACTCGACTATGATATTTACGCATCTTAAGCATTAGTTCATACTCTCACCTCATTAACTCGACTATTTAGCTTATGTATTTTTTTTATGGAATAGGGGCAAACGAGCGGACGTATCGCCGGGTTTAGCGTCGCCCATGGACACCCGCGACACCAGAGGCGTCAAAAGTGCGTTGCCGGCATTTGGGGGATGAGGAGGGGATGGGGGAAAGGTATAGGCCTCTGGTATCCTCAGTTACTTGATGAAACACAGCGCAAGCACTTTATTACACTGGTTTTCTGTGAGGCCGTGGTATCACTCCGGTCGAACCGGCTCATTCGTGCGAAAGCGTGGCTCTCCCATTAGTTCATTGTACTCATTTACTGAAAATCTTTTGTGACTCAACCAAATCCTTGTTTTGTTCTAAGTATCATTCATTTGACTGAGGTAGCGTAGTGGTAGCGTATGCGACTGCTGTGCTTCAGGTCTCGGGTTCGATTCCGGGTCGACCCAATATTCATATGTTTTGCTAATTTTTTTTTTAAATTTGTGTATTTTCTATGTATAATCAGTACATATTTACAAAAAATTATATGTATTTATATCAGTTATCTAGTACCCATAACACAAGCTCTGTTAAGCTTGGGACTAGATGGCGTTGAGAATATATCTATTCCTGGTACGAGAAGTGTCTTCAAAAGAAAATGCATTTACTGTACACTCACTTTTAATTAACTTTAACATTTTTTTTGTTAAGTAAGACTGTTAGTTGGAATAAACGGAAAGATAAAAAATACGAGCTACTTTTTGTACCCGTTGCTTTCGAAAAATCAAGACACCTGACTAAAGCTGTATAATAAAATGGTAAACTTACAAATTTTCCGGTCTTACTTTGAAAAATTATTAAATTTTTATTGGTTGACCAATCTACACTTTCATCAGTCGAGTTTCAAATCGATTTTTGCATAGTGTCTCCGGCTCGCGCCTCGTGGATCGATTCACCGCGCGTGGACTGTCACGCACGTTCTGCCTCTGATCCCGATGCCCACTCGATTGGATATCGATTCAAATTTTTCTTATTGGAACCACTTTTTTTCAAATCTTTTGTAGAAGGCGCCAGTTTTTTGGCTCGCGTCGCGCTTGTCTCGAAGCAATCTCTTTGGTATATTCTTTTTTTATAGTTACCTATTGTCGATGGCCAGTGCAACGGCTTGTTTTTGGCTGTATAGAGACCGTTGGTTTTTAATGGTTGAATTAATGTCTGACGGTAACCGTTACTGTTTTCTTTTTCAGTAAGATTTAGTAAGATTAACTTTTTATAACATTTTCGCTACGCAAAATATAAGAAATTTTAGATAACTTTCGACATTTACTTAAATAAAGCTAAAAAAATAATTAAAATGAATAGAAACTGAAACTAAAATAGCTTTAAGAAAGTCAGAAGTATTGAACTGATTTTCTTTGTAACAACAGTGACTAGTCTGAGTTTCCACTTCAATTAAATTATTTTGTAATTTAAAAAACACAAAATATATTTACTAGGTTATTCAAGTGAATTTCATGATTTCTTCCTCAAAAACCAGAGTATTTTTTTCATTAAAGTTTGACTTATGAATGAATTTTTTTTCATTCCGCAATCCTCTTGGATGATATGAAACTAGGGCTATAGATAAGACCGTATGTCGCACTGAAATTGAGTAAAACCAAACAGAAATCTAAACTACGGCATGTCCTCAATGGGCCATCTAATGGTAACCATCATAACCGCTAATAAATGGTAAGCGTGCTTCGTTTATTTACATGAAATAAATGAATTAGCGCTAATATTTTTAACTATTCTTATCCACGAAATATTTCCGATTAATAACCTGCATTTATTGTAATAATTAAACTATATAATAACTATATATCTATAACAAAAAAATATATTTAAATAGGCTTGAAAACAGTCAAACAAATTTTCAAAGTGAAATTTAAAACACTGACTAAATTGAGCTATTCAAACGCCGCCATTTTGCGCGCGCTTTTGACACAGCCAATGACGTCATTGTCATNTTTTTTTTTTTGTTTTTACGAAAGACGGTCCCCATTTCGTGTCATCCACATTTCTTATATTTTTTATCATTAATTCCATCACGACGAAGACTCGACGACTTAGAATTGAAGACTTAAAATACTTGACATTGGCAGAAATAGCTGATCCGGCTGATTGCCATATTATCAAAAGAAGAACAGTTTTTATTGCTATAAAAATCATGGAAAAGGTGACTTTTCTCACAAAGACTACTAACAACAGTTTGAAGTTCGACTCTTATAATTTCGATGAAGTGACTATCGACGTCACATTTCATTTTAACCAATAATGAGCATTTCGAAAGTTTTAATTTCCCTCCCTTGATTTGCACTATTTTCTGGGTAAGTATTTGAGACAAATAAAAATTTAAATACATATTCCCTATTGGAACTTTAAAATATTATGTAAATAAATACAACAAAGTACATATGGGCTCACACATACACACCTAAAAATATAAAGACACGCACTCACACATACATTATTTGTTACCATCATTTCTGAAACATTTTTCTATATAAAATATATTTTACCGTGGGAGAGCCATGCTTCGGCATGAATGGGCCGGCTCGACCGGAGTGATACCACGGCCTCACAGAAGACCGGTGTGAAACAGCGCTTACGCTGTGTTTCATCGAGTGAATGAGGATACCGGAGGCCCATACCCCAATCCAACGCCCCCTATCCCCCTCACCATCCCCTTTCCCCCCAGGCCGCCATAGTGTGGGTCACCATGCTGCATTGTTCTTTTTCGCATTGAGGATGGTGACCACCACTCTTGGATTCTGCTCATGCTTTCCATCAGGCAGGGCAGAGTCATTTTGGCAGCTTAAATATATATAAAAATATATATATATATTTATATGTATTTGACCAGTCACTCGCTTGTGAGTTACTTATTTTCATAATCACAAAAATTTCAGTTTAGATTTGTCTCTGATTTTCAAATTCAAATTCAAAATCATTCATTCGATTATGACACTAAGTGACATTTATGAACGTTAAAAGATAAAAATCATAGATCGACACAAACAGCCGCCACAGATGTACTGTATCGTCAAGGTAAATAAGGTGAGAACACTAAATCCACTGTCTGCCTGTGTCGGTCCATTACCTCCAGTTTTCAAAATTCTTCTATACTGGCAAAGAAACTCATGACCACACACACACAACATTTGTTTCTATAGTTTATGTATATATATAACTAAATAGTCTCGTAATTACTACCGTTGTTTCCCTGTCGTAAAAATAACTTAGGAGGTCAAAAAAAATCGATCAAAAGTTCGATTAGGTACACGTTTACCATCAATATATAAATATCTTTCTCTTCTCTTCTTTCGGTGGGCTTTTAATAAACCTAAGTCTAATTTTGATATATTTTCATTACAATATTGGCAAAAAATCGCGGAAGGTAGTTTAAAGCCGAGCCCTTAAAGCCCGTTCGCTCGAGGTTTATTCGGCAGCAGCGCCTCGGGCAGTCACCTGTCTTGGTTCGCTCGTTATCGTCACGCGACCACTCCTCACGTGAAGCGCACTCCGATTACTCACCATATGTATTAAAGACACTGATGAGGTACTGCCACTTAATGCTTTATACAATTTACAAAAAAAAAACGTGTTCTAATATTCTAGACTGTAATGTCCGTATAAGGAGTGTCACCACTCTTACTCGTCTCGTGGTTATCGTAAGAGTTGAATACTGGAGCAAACATCGCAGGTCAACAAGAGAGATAAGACGGTGTGTTATGCTATGAAAAAAAACTCTCTTTAAAGAAGAGGCGTTTATCCAACAGTTAAGTATTAGAGACTGCTGATGACGATAAATACTCTTTTTTTTTATTTTGCTTACCGAAAAGGAACACTGATAATACGGTACTTAGTCTTGCCATAAATATTGTTACAAAACAAACAAAATTTTTACAAACAAATCCAGTTATTAAAAGCAGCACGCACTCATTCTACAGAAAAAAATATTCACTGCTAATCGTATGGATTGTTTTAGGGACTCATTATCATGGCGTTTAGAGCACGCCTTATTCTCTAAAACTGACCATAAATCATAATCCAGAGGATTAAAATCAGGACCAGATGGCGGCCAGTCTTCAGCTGTGATGAAGTCCCGAATTTTTCTTCGAAACCTTTCCTACGAATTCTTACTGCTTTGATCGCCTTATTCGTACGAACACTTCGTAGACGGCTAGATCTTTTCTGTACCAGACAGAGGAGGTTTTATTGTACCTATCAATGACCTTGTACACAATCGTTTGACTAATACTAAGCGTATGGAGGATTTTAAAAATTGTATTTGGCTCCATATCTATTTTGGGTATTGCAATCACAGCCATTCGGTTCTGTTTATCATCCCACTTCATTTTAATATCTCAAAATATTTAACATTATGTTCAACAAATCGTATAAAAATGACCAAATTCCAAATTCAAAATTCAAAAGTGATATTTTGTTTATTTTTAATTTTAACTGTATTTATCCGATTAAGTAGAAATAAAAGAATACTTAGAAAATCAAAAATGTGCGGGTGGATGCAAAAACTTCTGCTGTATTATATATATAATTACAGTAACTATGGTAAGTCCAACCACGACGAATAGGCAATCCTTAATTCCCGTTCATATGATTAACTGTTTGTCCTGTACCACAATTGAGAATATAATTATACTTAATTGTGTATACGACTTTCTACTTTCGTGTATGGACTATATGTATACTATATAGTCCATACACTAAAGTATATGTATATATATGCATTAGTCGATTGGCAACGACAAATGAAGTTCGTTAGCTTGTTTCTTTTTTCTAAAATGTTTCGAGTGTCCTATTTTACATCCGACTGACCAAAAAGTTCTCTTAATTTTTTTCATCATAAAATTTCATCAAATCATCCAATTAGTTCTTAGTAAATGGGCTGTAATTTTAAAGCATACTGTTACTTCACAGAACTCATAAATGTTGTAATTACATATTTGTCTGTAATAGGTTTCCTTACCATTTGAAGTAGAAGGCTGATGTGCACTTCGGTATTGTAGAGTTTGGTGGTTAAAAACATTTATTTTCTCAAAAGATTACAATAATAACTTACTGAGAAAAATATATTTATTTTATTGTTCACCAGATAACTTCGTACTTAATTAAAAGCTAGGTAGTTCGGTAGTAAAAGTGGCGGCTTTATTGGTCAACGGCAATCTCTTCCAGGCAATTGAATTAATTAATTTAATTAATTATTTCCAAACCAGGGTTGCCTGGAAGAGATCACTTGTAACTGGTAACGTTCATAGTGTAGTGTCTGGTGCATTAGAGAGTAATTTATAAAAGGAAAATAAAGCAGTATAAACATATATTGATATCAATACTATATGAAGTACTGGTGACATAAATATATGGTTATATATACATGTAATGAAATGGCATTTCATTAATTCAAATTTGCCGCGCTTTGCGCGTTTATTAGTTGTTGTGGCGCTTAGAGCGGAATGACGCGTGATTTAATGGCGGACGATGTTGACATTTATTTCTATAATTTCTGTTATAAAAACTGGTAGAAAGATAAACGAAAGGATATAATTGAGGAATCGATATTAGTGAACTTTAAATGTTGTTTCTTTGTATTTTTCAGGTGAGCTAAAGTGTAATTGTCATAGTTGACCAATAATTATTGTAATATTGGAAGGGTGTGATAAATAAAACAAAACTTTGTATTTTTCAGAGAAACAATTTATGGTTTATTTTTGAAAATCCTTAATGATATAAGTTATATATATATATATAATAAGCGATATTCATAGATATTATACATAACCTGGAATTCAATACTGTGACCCAACTGATTATATTAACAGTTGATTATGGATTATAAATATAGTTTTAAACAAAAACATATTACCTAGTTAGCGTAGTTATTAAGGTATTTGTATGTTTTTTTATGGTTAGGTTTGTAATACAAATATATTTAAGGAAATTTTAAGTTTTGTATGTTAATGAAAAAACAATTTAAGTTTATTATAGCCTACGATTTAGTGACATGTCGATTGACCGGAGTGATACCACGGCGTCACAGAAAACCGGTGTGAAACCGCGCTTGCGTTGTGTTTCACCGCGTGAGTGAGTATACCGGAGACCCTTTCTTTTTCACGTGTTGAAACCTCCTCGGGTCTTCACCCCACCGGGATTTGCGGCGGGGCGGTGTGTCGGAATCGAACCGACTAAAACCACACGGTGTGCCACTCTGCGCCTGAGACGGGAGGGGTCCGGGAACCGCTTTCTTACGCCTTCCAGACCACCGGAGGCTCATAATCCAACCCTACACCCCATCCTCCAAAGGCTGGCAACGCACTTGTGACACCTCTGGTGCTACGGATGTCTATGAACGGCGGTAATCGCTTAACATTAGGTGATACGTCTGCTTCTTTGTCCCCTATTCGATAAAAAAATTATCCGACCTGATATTTTAGTTACGTTATGGTCAGTTTTAGCCACCCATTTCTCATCATTTTACGACGAATCGACTCCATCATAAAGTAGCAAAGATCCCAAGATTTTTTTATTATAAAACGCAGACATAGAACAAATAATCGTAATCACCGCACAATTTTTGTCTTGGATGAGAATCGAACTTATAACCTCTGGCTTCGCAATCAGGATGACTAACCGCTAGGCCGACAGGTCTGTCAGTAACTATGTCAAATTACCGTGACGTAGTAAGTGCTCGTTGATGACTGCCCAATTAAGGATGAGCCTTAGAAAGGCTGTCAGTCATTAATAGATTGATTGGGTGAAAAATGGCAAACGACCGCCTCTTCTGATTTCAGTAATTAGAGCAAATTATTGACTAGTTATTACATTTGGAGTGAAAGTTAAATTGCTGATAACTGTGTTTCATTAAAGTGGTCAATAATAACCACTCAAATGTTGAAGATAAATGCTCTAAGAACCAAGTCTAATGAGTTACTGGAACTGACTGACTGTATTGACTGATCTTGAATACTGAATACCTCGATCAGTAAATACAGTCAGTCACTATTTCGTCTTTCTGAGTAATGAAACCTCTGTTGAATGTATGTATGTTTTATTATGTATGTATATTTAAACAGGTATTAACGATATTAGAATTTTATATTTATGTCAAAAAAGTACTTGTGCCGGCCAAGTGCGAGACGGACTCGCGCACCGAGTGTTCCGTACAAACCTGTAGGTATATTGTATGATGTAACTAAAAATTTATGCTTTTTGCAATTTTTCACTTATCAGTGCTACAAGTCGTTGCTTCGTACCCAATTTCAAGATTCTGAGTTCACGGAAAGTACCCTGTAAGTTTGGATTTCCTTGCAAGTGTCGAAAATTTACAGCATAAACGTCTTATTATATGATGTAACCAAAAATGTATGTTTTTTGCAATTTTTCCTCTATCTGTGCTATAAGACGTTGCTTGACGTTGCTGCTTGTTTTATGACAATTAAAGATTCTGATTTCACAGGAAATACCTGGTAAGTTTGATTCCCTTGCGAGTGTTATTGCGTTGGCTTAGAAATTCGATATTCTCCAAGGGACAGTATACCTGAGTATTTGATATGAATTTCAGCTTGACACCTCCACGCGTTCCTGAGAAAAAGAGTCTTGACAGACAGACGGACAACGAAGTGATAACAGTATGTTCCACAGTCTGCATGAATTAGTACTTTAAGGGTTTCGTGTTTTCCTCCTGAGCTACGGTACCCTAAAAATACTTATTCATGCACACTGTGGAACATACTGTTACACATTAGAGAAAATTATGGTTGTACTAGAAGAGCAACTAATAAAAATAGGCTTCGGTAGATTTAAAGCTTATTACCTAGGTAGATTTTTGTCTTATGTAATAAAACAGGTCAAGACGTATATACAGTGCAAACAGCAATTTATACCAATATCATAAGTATGAAAGTCTAACTATTTTTCACATTTTCACGGCTAAAGAGCTGAACTGCTTTGGATGAAGTATTACAGAAGGAAATAGGCCACTTTTTGTCGCTATAATCGACTTATACATGGGTGGAGCCGCGGGTGAAAGTTAGTACAATTATAGAGTGAACTGCTGGGCTAATCGAAAACGGTATAAAAATACCTATGTAATGCATTCACTGTTGGATAGACAAGACAAAAAACATCCGTGTTTTATTTGAAGGGAACTTAGATAAGTTGTTAGCAAACGGACGGACATTTAACACAATTGAAAGGTTGTTCAGAATACCGAGTCCAAAAAACAGCACTTAATTAGGCATACTGTATGGAAGCGTGCGCTTTTGATAAGTCAAAAAAAAGTGTAAGATAGTTTACAGAAAATTGACTAATTTGCTTTCAAGCTTGATAAATTGTATCTCACGAACTAAGTCACCTACAGCGCGGAATTTAACGTTTGCATCGTATTGTAACTTACTTCTTCTCTATCGTGTTATTCTTTGCACAAGCACGATGTCGTGGTCCCGTAGATATGTCTAAGTCGTGGTATCAATGGACAAAGTCCTGCCGAAAGACTGCCGAATACGGTCAGACACACGTCTTCCGATTGTAGTCCCATTTAACCTGATCGATCCATCGCATTAATGCCCTTGCACGGAAACTGCAAGGGCATTAATGCGAGTCCTTTCCACCTTTTCAATTTCAGCCAGCCATTATGACGTTTAGAGAAATGCACCCACATCTTATTTTACTACCATCATGTAACACGCCCACTCAAACTTCTGTCAATTACCAAGCTTTTCAATCTTTCTCAGTCACGTGTTAGCTACGGTTTTAATTGAATATTAATTTTTCTAAGGAGCGTCTGGCAACAGACCTCTACAACCCTGAGTGCGTGCTGAATTCGTGCCGAATAGAACCAGTAATGATTAAATTTAAGGACTGACTTCTCCCTTCTTCTGATAACAATTGTCATATATGTTCGAACTCGATCTCGACTCGATCGAACTCGAGACCTCTTCGAGAAATCGGCAGTCTCATACACTGCCGGTAGACCAAGAAGGTAGTGTTTTCATACGAACTCTTACAAATATAATAATTATAAAAGTCTATTTATTTTGTTGTTGGTTTGGTAATAATGATAATATTATATTCAATATCTATGTTTTAATCCATAACTGGTAATGGAGTTGTACGTTATTCCTTGAAAACACATTAAAAAAGCCCTATATTAATATGACCTTAAGTTTCTTTTTCACAAATAGGCCTCAGGAATTACTCAGAAATATGTATATTCTCAATAATACCTACACAAATAAAATATTGATTTAAGATCGTTGGTTACAACGAAGAAATCCCTCTCCACAATATATTATCTTGATTTCTTAGAACAAGAATGGCAATATACCTTTTTGTAGTCAAGATATGTATGGTTAAGAAAATAAATCATTCAAGGTATATCCTACCTACATATTTTATTGATATATAGAGTTTGCTATTTTATAATATTTTGGTAACAGGATATTATAATTATTTTCGTGGAAATTAACGTGATCAGTTATTTAAAGGTATTACACACCTCTGATTTGCAAGACGTTTCCACCAGATTGCACTCGCCGTGCTCACACGCACTGACTGGCTGAGCGACGCACGCCCTCCGTCGTCGAATTCGCGAAGTAGAAGGAACTTTTCAGCCACAAAGGGCAATATCTCTTTGACTATCCAAATAATCGTCTTTTATTCTGTTTGTAAGCATTAACGGCATAATTACGTAGGTTCTGCGCTAGAAATATTTTCGTTATCATTGGATAAACTGCGCTTGCCCTAGTACAGATTTAATTCGCTCTAAATAAAAAATACATGACAATAATTTAGTCATCTTAATCTGTCAGCGGCCGTTACAACATATCATCAATAACATTGGTTTAATCTGTCAATTACATGTGTCTTGTCTCTAAATCTCAAGTCGGGGTGTTCCAAAACAGGTGCAGTGGCCTTAATTACCTTTAAAGTTTTGAACCGTAACTGTTTCTCGACGTTTTCGCACGCGCGACGATTATACCACAGATTAAAGAACCACGAGCGGATTACTCGCGCCAAAAACTGTGACAGTGACAGTTAATTTGGCGGGAATCGGCTTATATAGCGGACTTATAGTTTGAAATTATATATTTTACGTGGAGTAGTTTAACACTAGCTAATTTATGGCTAGTGATACAGTCAACTATTTAAATGTAAGGTTAAATTTGTTCTCCATAGTCAACATTCTACAACAATTTTATTCGAATACACTTTGATCTAAACGGGTTCATACGAAGATGATAATCGATTAGATGTTCCGAAAGTTAAGCGTAGATAGATTATTCGATATAATCGCATCGAATGAAGTTTATATAAAACGTTCCCTGGTATTTACCGGTAGCTTTCTAATGAGGTATGTGGTGTAGTAACAGATATCACATGTTACTAAATTAGTTGGATTGAAAATACATAGCTAGCTTAGCTCAATTAAAAAATAATGTGAATTAACCGATCCCATTAAAAGAATGAAAAAGAAGATATTTTATTATGAACGAATGAAAGTAATTTAAAAAATAATAATATATTTATTTGCTTTATTTAGTCTGCTGAAAAAACGCATTAATGCTATAAAAACCGGTCATCTAGTTGCCATGAATGATGATAGAATTATTTAGGAAAAAGGATAGGCAAGAGGCTAAAAAAATGAAGTACCTAGGAACAAAGAGAAGTTTAAAAAATAAGATGAATGAGGTTAATACGTCTTTAATAGTTTCGCATAGGTATTTCCGACATAAGATGTGGGAAATACCTATGCGAAACTCTTGAATATATTTACTAATATAGTTTAAAGGTACATAAATAAGTATGTGTGTGGTATATGTTATACTAATGTACCTTTTTTTTACGTTTGGGAACCTCCTCGAGTCTTCACCCTACCGGGGTTTGCGGCGGGGCAGTGTGTCGGAATCGAACCGACTAAACCACACGGTGTGCAACTCTGCGCCTGTGACGGGAGGGATCCGGGAACCGCTTTCTCACGCCATCCGGAATTACTTAAGTGCCATGTAACAACCTAAATGAATTTATGTAGTATGAATAATTTTTATGTAGTGCATTAAAAGTAAATATTATTCATTTCTTGTTCCTTAATTTTAATTAATTTTTGTCACGGAATATTTACCATAAACTAATACATGCTTGTCGGAATGTTTTGTACGTAACATTGTATATGTTCTCATTTAATTGAATGTACAAATAGTTATGAGAAAAAAGAGGACAGAAAAATTTTTTTTTGATCATACACATAACATTGTAGGCTATGCGCACAGTTACATGAAAATAATACCGGCCAGTGGAGCTTCTTGGAACATAGATTGATATCATCTCTATCATAACGTATACATAATCAAATCAAATAGCGTGCACTTAACTAGCTTCTTACGACTTCTAACCCTTTCAAATTAATTTGAAGAAAATGGATGCCAGACACCAAAAATATATATATCTTTCATTTTAATCGTATATCTCGTTATACCGTTCGCACCTGCATAGGTCACGCTTTGTACAACGGAAGCCCATACCGAAACGTCTACTGGGCAAAACTGTTAAGTGCCTTCAATCATTATTCAGCGGGAAGAAAAACAATGGCCACCAGACAAATGGGAAAGGCCAATATTGCATTTGTGAAAGTGTACAAGGTTGTACCAAATAGGTTCACAAAAATTATGTATACCAATTATAAAAATATTTGTTAGACGTTTCTGGTAATTTTATTAACCGACTTCGAAAAAGGAGGAGGTTCTCATTCTGACCGTTTTTTGTTATGTTTATTACCTCAGAATTTTCGACTGGGTGAACCGATTATGATGATTCTTTTTTATTTCAAAACTGGTGCTTTTCATTTGGTCACGTTTTATTTTGGTTCAGTTCTTGAAGTCAGTTTTTTTTGTTTGTATCTGCGTGTTGGCATCTTCCTTTCGTTTAAGGATCGTAGCTTAAGCGTTCTTACAATATTTGTAAAAAATTAAGCGAATCCAAAAATAAACTTCCAAATTGACTGCCTCAGTGGCGCAATTGTACTGTATGCACCTGCTATGCTTACGGCCTCTGGATCGATTCCCGGGTCGGACCAAATGTAAAATATGTATAATCTGGAATTATTTGTTTCAGAGTTAGGGTGTTTTCTCTGTATAATATGTATGTATTTACAAAAAAAGTATGTATGTATTCATATCAGTTGTCTAGTACCCATAACACAAGCTCTGCTTAGCTTGGGACTAGATGGCGCTGTGTGTAAGATTGCGGAAATATTTATATAATTCAATCACCACTCATCTACTAAAATATAGTATTAGATTAACAATCAACTTTTAAGCTTATTTAGTCCGGTTTGTTTACAAAGTATCATTCTTATCTGAATATGTAAATATTTTTACAGCATAGAGTTTGATGCAGTAGATGCAGTCTTACCGTGGAAAAGCCACGCTTCAGCATGCATGGGCCAGCTCGACCGGAGTCGTTTGCGCTGTGTTTCACCGAATGAGTGAGGATACCGCAAGCTCATAGCCCTCCCCCTCCCCCATTCTCTTCCCCATTCCCCAAAGTTCGGCAACGCACTTGTGACGCCTCGTGTTGCAGGTGTCCATGGGCGGCGGTAATCGGTTACAATCAGGCGATACGTCTGCTCGTTTGCTCCCTATTACATAAAAAATGCTAAAGGCAGCTGATCGGGCTCCGTTGTGTGTCTTGGAAGAGGCTTATGCATATCAGACTTAAGACTAAAACCTGTCAAGTTACATGTATAGCTATTACTTGTACTATGATATATTAATATTTAACAATTTTAAAAGTCGTTTTCCTCATAAGAAATAAACACACAAGAAACAGTCAGGTTTGACCTCCACACACACAGACGCACAAAGCGTTGTGGCAACCGCTTAAGCCTCTACCCGTGCAGTCATATGTATTGACTGCCTCGGTGGCGCAGTGGTAGCGTATGCGACTGCTGTCCATGAGATCTCGGGATCGAATTCTGGGCGGACCACATGTTTGTATGATCAACGAACATTTGTTTCAGAGTTTGGGTGTTTTCTATGTATAATATGTATGTACGAGTATTTACAAAAAAATAGTATTTATGTATTCATATCAGTTGTCTAATACCCATAATACAAGCTCTGCTTAGTTTGGGACTAGATGGCGTTGTGTGTTAGATGTCCGAAATATATATAAAAAAAAAATATAAATGTTTCGGATATCGGACACACGATGCTATCTACCTTTAAACTAAGCAGAGTTTGTACTATAACAGATAGGTTGACTCATAGAATACTTTTTTGTACACATAGAAAAAACAATATAAATATTTGCAAACAACCCGCCCTTGGCTAGCGTGGTGACGTATGGCCCCAACCCTCTCCAGAGAGGAGACCCGAACCCAGCAGTGGGATAGTATGGGTTGTTGATGATTGATGACAAAGATTTGGCGCGATCCGTGAAAATAACGCAAGTCCTCAAGCATATCATTCGCAGACGCTGCCACTGCGCCACCGAGGCAGTCATACAAAATGTGTAAATATCTCTTTATTTCCGTCTTACTTCTCTAGTCCTCCTAATATATTCTCATTTTTTAATCTTAATTTCTTGAATTGCCTGATTGAAAGCTATATGCTTACTCTGTTACACGATTAAAACTATATTTTTTTAGAAAATTGTGGACGTTCAATACATTTTAGGTGTTTAAATCCATATTGTTCGCAATATAAAGCAAAGGTCTTCATTGTCTCTATTTTATCAGTGATTTTGATTGATAGTTGTAAAATAATAATTCACTGTTGTTAATTGCAGTCTTAGATGGATTATATTTATTGTTTTGCAAACAATTTCCGCACGAAGAAACTACTGTATTTATAACCTTCGCAAAGTTTAATTCATGTGTGTGCTTGGGAATACCCAACGAGTCCAATTATGAGGGATTGAAACAACCCTCCATATCGGTGTCTGGTGATGACGGTTTCATGCCGTCTGTCGCGAAAGCATCAATCAGCAACAAACACAAGCTATATAAACAAGATGTATCTAATAGAAGTTATTGACCTATTTATATTATGTACTAAAATTTTGATTATTAGCGCATTATAATGAAGTTAGTTTCCATTTGCAACAATATAGCAGTTTGATAATTTAAGATAATTATACAACATTTTAACATTTTTTGTGACAGCCACACTAGGCAGAGCCCGTGCCGTGGCTATAAAAATACAATTATCTTATGTCTAGTACTAAAATAAAAATATACAATTTATGTATTTAAGATTTTCAGCATCATTCATGTAATTTTAAATAAAATGCAATATACATGATGTTTTCGGATTAAAAATCTAAATATTTGAAAGTTAATTTCATTGTCTGAGATGATTCTCAAATAACAGAACAAAGCAACTTATTATCTTTTGCCATAGATTTGCTATAATTATCTAGTTTCCTATGACTGCTTGCTTGTTAAATATGAGTGAATACTTTTTGTAACGAAACAGAAAGAACTGTGACCAGTAGCGCTCGTTCCGCCGTGCTGATTTTAAACTAATATAAACTGGAAATTCCAAAAGAAGGCATTATTTGACGAGAAAACTTAACTACTGACACCGTTATGTCCATAGCTATATGATAAACTGCAGACTAACTTTTAAACTTGCGCGTTTCATGATGTAGTATTTATCTTCACGGGAATTAACGCGATCACTTATTTAAAGGTACATATTTCTGATTTGCCTGACGTTTCGACCAGGTTACACTGGCCATGGTCCCAGGCAGCCAGCCTGTGACCACGGCCAGTATGTAATACCTTAATAAGTGATCGCTTTAATAAATAAATAATAATAAATAAATATTTTCGGACATTTTAACACACAACGCCATCTAGTCCCAAACTAAGCAGAGCTTGTAGTATGGGTACTAGACAACTGATATTATTACATATATATACCTTTTTTTTGTAAATACATACATATTATACATAGAAAACACCCAAACCCCGAAACAAATATTTGCAGATCATACAAACATTTGGTCCGACCCAGGATTCAAACCCGAGACCTCATGGACAGCAGTTGCGACGCTACCACTGCGCCACCAAGGTAGTCCAAAGAAGAATCCCAAATAATATAAATAGTAAAAATAATTAATTTGCTTCAGACTATGTAGTTCTTCTATTTTCTGGATCGAAATATTCTCGGTTAGCTTAGAAAGTACTGTATTACTAGTAGCTGACCCCAATATATCTTGGGAATATTAAAGACTGGGAAAACGATTTGTATGAAACTGGTTTGTTATAGTTGTGTTTCCAACGTGAATCAAAACCTATTGAAGTTCTAGAAGAGGTTAATCTACTATTTCCGTTTGTTAAGGTTTAGGACCTCAAGTAATAAGGAATTGTTGCATAAGAAATCACTCTTCGTCGTTCTGCTAAGCTGCTTGAATCTCACATCATTTTTCAGGAATGTGTTTAAAAAACAAATAGTTTGATGTTCCTGAGCTGTTTCTGCAGCCTGTAAATGAATATACTCGTACAATCATCATTGCACGAGCAAAGTTTAAACTTGTTTGGATATGTAAGTTTTTTAGGTTTTAACTGCCAATGACTCTCCTCTACCTGATAGAAAGCACGAGCAGAATCCAGGAGTGGTGGTCACCATTCTTAATGTGAATAAGGACAATGCAGCATGGTGATCCACACTGTGGCGACCTAATGAGATACTTTTTCACGCTCTGCTTAAAAGACCCGTGTTCATATTGGGAGGGAAACTAGTTCGCTGGAAGTGGTGAATACGAGAGTGTATGTCTACCACTTTTTAATCCTCCTAGTAGTATATTATCGCAAACATACATATATTTAAAATGGAAACGTAAAAAGTGATAAACTTAAGTAGATGCAGGTACATGAAGTAATTGTTTAAGTGCCAATTGCAACCGCATTCAGAGTCAAGCCAACCTCAAATCTAGAATAATATTTTTATGATTCATAGACAATTACTGTATATTTCCGTACAATTTGTGTACTTTGGGTGTTTGGCCTTTTACGCAAGGACAATTCTTTCTCTTTTATTTCTTGCAATGCATTCTAAGAATGCATTCAACCATACTGACGTTAAGCTGCTGCATTTATACATTAAAAGATATTTTAACTTTTACCACTATTACAGAATACTGTAATTACTATATCACATGTACTATGTTTTCTGTAATTTTCTATGTTTCGGGTATTTTAGCCGACTGCAAAAGAAGGAGGGTTATGTTTTCGAGTGTATGTATGTTAAATATGTATGTATATTTCTTCGGTACGCCCTAGCCTAAGCCTAGAGCCTAAATGGCTTATCGTATCTTTATATGAGTGGTGTCAAGAGATTCGTCTTAGTCGTGAGAGCGACGCTGGGTACATCAAAATAAAAAAAACAATTTAAGGATTCCTGGCACCAAAAAATAATCACAAAAAAATAATGTTTTCAACATACATTGAGTGTAGTTTCAAAATACATATATATATAACTTATATGTTTTTTATATGACATTGACGAAGTCGGGTTTTATTTTTTAAATAATTCATTACTAGTTTACACTCTTAACTGAACCGTTTAGATTGTGTTGCAAATATCTATACCTCCATACAAACTTATTTACATACAACATTAATGGAATATGAGTTTTTAGTCGTATATTATGCTTTCACCTCTAAACTGCTCAATCAATTGTCATGAAATTTTACATACACGTTCTGTCAGAGACACAGAAAAAGGTATAAAGTACTGTTAGACGAGAAAAATGTAGTGATAATAAGGAATATATTATCACTAGTAAAACAGCATTCAAAAGCTAATCAGATCGTATTTTTAAAGATGTTTTGGGTAGTGGTACCTTATTGCGCCAGTTCATTGCAATCACAAAAGGCAGGCGTATAGAGTTGTTAAAGTGACTGGGTCGATATTGCTCTATTTTCAAAGCCTCCGTATCTACAATCTTTAACTGTACTACAGTAATTATTATCTTCTTGATGGAATAGATTCGGCAAATATAGATGCCCACTCACATTCTCTTGTAGCGTCAGCATATAAATGAGAAAGCTTAAATGTGCTTTTTGAATATATTTTTATATTTTCAAATCTAACATATTTTGTTGACGTTTCTTGCAAATTTTACGAGTGATTTAATATGAAATACGATGGACATAATTTCTAAAGAATAATTTATTACTTCTCTCAAATAAAAATTACAGAAATCGGTTAAATCAAAACAAACAATTCAGGAAAGTGATGGCCTGCGTGAGAGACTGGTTTCTGTACCAGGTAGATCTGTATGGTAGATAACCAGCTTCTCCTAACTAGAGCTAGAAATTTGTAACAGGATGCCGTGGAAGCGTGTGCTCTTGAATTGTCTAATGAGCTCTCAGTGTTGCATATCATATTAGGTTGCTGTGAAGTCTCATCTTCGTTATATATTTTTTTCTATTGTCACTTATTGTATCTGTATAGGAATTTATTTATTAGAGACATGTGTATATACTGCTTAAGTATTTATATATATAATTATTTTATATAAATTGCAAATAGACTTTAAAATATTAATATGGATAGTACGTTTACCTATACTTTGTTTTGGGGGCTTAATAAGAAGTTTATTATTTTGAATCTTATATTACATTTGATATTAGTTTGAAATTTGTGAATTCGTCTACTATTTACATACTCTCTATCCTACTTGCATTAAGAACTTATGTTCTGTACATATAATTGTATTTTGCCTTAAGGGAAATAATGCTCCATTTTATATGCTGACCATTCACGAGACGCATGCGCGTCAGAGCACGTAAGGAGATGGGCATGACGTGCACAACCTCCGCATCGCCACTGACATTACTTCATTAAAATTCTATTAACGGAAGCATTCTCCAATAGCACCATGTAAAAAAAGCCTTAGTTTTATCTTAATGCAACTGAACACCGACCTTATATTATGCAGACTACGTTCAAATTTGATTGTTAATTTCCGATCGCACATCATGAGGCGTCATTAAAGTATAGTGAAAACGAATTTATAACTTACTGTGATTGCAATAAAAGTTAATTTTGTTTGAAGGAGCAGTGGTCAATCATGAAAAGCTACGAGATAGACAGGTAGTTTCCACGCGATTGCAAATTGAGGATCGGAAGTCGATTGGTTTGAAAAAACTCAACAAAAGTAGAGGGAAAGTCTTATGTTTTGTTATGTACGTAAGTAAAGGCCTTTCAAATTGTATTGGATTGTAATACGTGATCTTGTTATTGTCGTCTTAGAAGACACACGCGCGTGCACACACACATACTCACACACATCACTACAAATCAAGACTGAGTCATATCTTTTAAAATTGAACTAAGTAGGTTCAAGAATTTATTGCAAAGAAGAGTATAACGGCACATCCACAGAAGATAAGTTATTTTAAGCATCCTTGGCAGTTTAGTGCTGTATATTTTAGGTCTGGGTCCCCAAGGTCAGAAGATCAGCTCTTAAATATTTTTTTTATGGTATAAAAGACAAATGAGCAGATGGTGAACGATTACCGTCACCCATGGACACCCGTAACACCAGAGGTGTCACAAGTGCGTTGCCGGCCTTTGGGGTATGGGGACCGGGATAGGGGGAGGGATTGGGGTACGGGCCTCCGGTATCCTCACTCACTCGATGAAACACAGCGCAAGCGTTCTTTCACACCGGTTCTCTGTGAGGCCGTGGTATCACTCCGGTAGAGCCGGCCCATTCATGCCGAAGCGTCTTTCACTTGGAAATTAGGCCAAGGTTAGTACTGTGGAAAGGAAGATCCGCAAAACACGTAAGTTTTATAAGTATTTATAAGTATACTGCACTTTTATTAGGGGTGGTAAGTTTTAAGGGCTTACACCGCCATGAAAAGTCACTCCAGTCCTTGTTACGTGGTCACCATTGGGTTTGAATCCTAACACTTTTTATGTTAAAAATGCCTTATGTTCATGACTTGTGTGTTTCTTTCACGACGGTTTAGGCAGACATGCTTTTGGTTGTTCGTTTTCATACTTGCTATATTATTGCTAAGTATATCGTAGTAACATGGTTCTTTTTCGTTTGTTTATATTATTCTGTATATAAATAGTAAGAAGGTCAGTGAAAAGAAACATCTAGATCATTGTTACAATGCTTCCTATATGTAGGTTGATTCATAATAGATATCATGAGTCAAATTACTACCCACTTTAAAATATTTTGATTCTTTTAATGTAACCGAAAATTTGTAATGTAAGTAAGTAACTTGACGACAACTACTTACATTTTAAATGATTCCCTCGGAAGACTTAAAGAATGTATGAAAAGCAGTGTCTGAAAGCCTACTTTTATTTTAAACATTAACGGAAATAAATACAACAGTTATTATATAATACTGACTGCCTCGGTGGCGCAGTGGCAGCGTATGCGACTGCTGTGTTTGAGATCTCGGGTTCTATTCCCGGGTCGGACCAAATGTTTGTATGATCTGTAAATATTTGTTTCGGAGTTTGGGTATTTTCTATGTATGATAAGTATGTATTTATAAAAAAAGTAAAATATGTATTTATATCAGTTGTTAAGTACCCATAATACCAGCTCTGCTTAGCTTGGGACTAGATGGCGTTGTGTGTTAAATGTCTGAAATATTTATTTATTTAACATACACAGCGTTAGTTTTTGCCGCTAGCGTGTACGTCGGTTTTCGCCGTTAAAGAGTAACTTATATCTTTCCTCTGCCTCGTTGCTCTAGCGGTTGACGTATTCGACTGCCAATCAAGACGTCTCGGGTTCGATCCCGGGTCGGGTTTAAAAGTTTTATTGAGTTTTTCTGATTCTGAAAATACTTAATAACTGCTCGGAGTTTGAGAGTTACGGGTCGAAATCCCAGTGACTCGGAGAGCACTTAAAGCTGTCAGCCCTGCGCCTGATCTCAGCCCAATCGTTTCTGTTAACCGTCCCATCGGATTATGAGAGAGAGTGCACACACCTGTGCACTTTAATATCTCCTACATTGTTGGCTGGTGTCCGTTGAGACTAGCCGCCGTGGCCGTAACCGGCTAAGAGATCATCATGTCCTACCTCAAGAATTAAAGTATTGACATGCCATTTACATAACAGACATACAGGGTATAGATTAAAAAAACGGTACATAACCCCATTTATCTTTGATTTGCTCATAGCCCAGTTGCACTCGGTGATTAGAATCAATCACCGAGGGTTAGTAACGACGGCGCGGTCAGAACTTCGATGGGTGACCGCTGGTGGCATGTTACCATGAGCGTCTCCGTGATTCGGAGGTCACATTAAGCAGTCGGTCCCAGTTGTAATTATAGTATAACAGTCTTGAAGCTTAGTTGGAGGCCTTTGGGCGGCTTAAAAACATCCAACTGCAAGATTACATAGCCACAACGTATTCTTGTCAGTCCCCAACCTGCAATCGGCCAGGATGGGGACGTATGGCCCTAACCCTCTCCTGAGAGGAGACCCTATGATGATGATGATGATTTTTGATGTATAAGTTATGTACTGGTGATGTGTACAACGCTAGTACAATATTACCAGGTCCCGACAGATTAGTATCAACTCATAGCGCAGTAATGCGATATACTCGTATTTTGTTATAAAATACATACCTGTTTGATAAAGTTAAAAACAAAGTTATCACAGCTAGACAGGCTTAGAAAGTTATGAAGTTATATTAAAGCAACTTATGTACTTGGAGAAGTAACAATTAAAATGATTTGAGGAGGAATTTTTGTGGAATAGGGGGCAGAGCAGACGTATCGCCTGATGGTAAGAATTAACGCCGCACACAGACACCTGTAACACCAGAGGCATCACAAGTATGTTGCTGGGCTTTTAGAAAGGAGTACGCTCTTTTCTTGAAGGTTTAAAAGTCATATTGGTCCGGGAAGACCGCAGTTCATTTCTCAGTTTTGTTGTAAAAGGCCAAAAGTTTCTAATGAGAGACTAATGCTTCGAATAATAGATATGATAATTATTACGTACACACATTCGTAGTAAAGAGAAGCACGAATTTATAAAAGCAACAACCTGTAAAAATAACTACAAACGTACCGAACGAATTACCATACGATTTTAACCACAGATAACGTATTCATAACAAGCTGAGTACCGCGCCGTCACCCGCGGTTTTTTTGTACCTTTACAAACCCAGGTAACAACGTTGGGCAAAACTAATCAAAGAAAGTAGTACAAGTTACTGCTTATTACATTAGCAATCTGCCGTCAAATCGGTACAGCCGTTCCAGTGATTAGCAGGCTAAACAGAGAGACTGACAAAATTGTATGAAATGGTATTTTGACATACGTACCTGAGTATACATTTAAGAAAATCTGTTATTTTTTATTACAAACAGACATTCAAATTTTATTTATATGTATAGATAATAATGTTTTACATACATAGCTTATTGAAATTTTGCAAAAATTCGCCAAAATCTGATGACGATAAAATCACGACAACTGCGGGCGAAGAAAACTACGAACCACAGATGTGTTCCTATTAAAATTCAAATTACAATAAAACAATGCTTCGTGTTTATTTCCTGAAATAGAAATACAACCAAGGTTCTTTCATTCATCATCATTATCGTCATCTCAGCTGTAAATGTCCACTGGTGAACATAGAGCTCTCCTGAGGTTCACCACAACAAGTCCAATGCTGCCATTGAATGCAGACGGAAGACGCAGCGATGACCTGGTGAAGGTCGCAGGAAGCCGTTGGATGCAGGCAGTACCAGACCACATTCTGAAATTAAAAGCTTTTTACATTTATGAGCCTGCTAAAGTAACTCTACTCTGCCTGATGGAAAGTAGAAATAGAATCCAAGACTAATTGTCGCCATACTCATTGCTAATGCTGGCAATGCAAATTATTACCGTGGGAGATCCACGCTTCGGTAGGAATGGGCCGGCTCGACCAGAATGATATCATAGCCTCACAGAGAATCGGCGTGAAACAGCGCTTACGCTGCGTTTAACCGAGTGAGTGAGGATTCCGGAGGCCCATACCCAACCCTTCCCCCATCCCCTTCCTCATTACCCAAAGGCCGGCAACGGCAACTGTGACGCCTCTGGTGTTGCGGGTGTCCATGGATAGCGGTAATCGCCTATCATCAGGCGACACGTCTGCCGTTCTCCCGCTGTTTTCTATAAAAATTATCATTATATTTTAAACTGTCTTCTTCCTCTAGCTAGCATATATTTAAATGTTTTGTGAAGGTACGTATTTAACAAGTAACGAATTGTTAAAACACCCGACTGCGTCAATATCTGTCATCTTTATTAAATTCATTGAAGAAGTGAAAAGAAACGATCTTATTCCTTTTTTTGTTAATTTTGATGTACCCAGGGTCACTCTTACGACTAAGACGAAGCTATTGATACCACTCACATGAAAATACGACAAGCTGTTTAGGCTTTAGGACGTGCCAAAGAAATATTCATACATACGTTGTAAACATATACTCGGAAAACATAACCCTCCTTCTTTCGTAGTCGGGTAGAAAGAAAAAGACACATCTACTTTCTACGGAGTTTTAGTAAGAAAATACTTCCTTGTGCTTATAAAAAATACTTACTTAATTGTGTAGGGAAATAAAAAAAAATGTTTAAAAATATTTAAAACATAAACTTATGAAACCATTGAAGACATCACCATAAATCTTTTCTCGAAGCAAACCCCTTGGTTTGGCACGAGCCAAAGGCGCGTTGCCAACAAGCTGGCATTGGCGTTTCCGCTAGCCAGGACGCCGGTTCGACCCCTGATTTCGCATACACGGGAACGTACTCTTGCCACGTTCAAATTTCAGCTTCAAGAATATTTTTGATACAGATGATTTTTATATTCAATTAGATGGGCCCCGTCGCGGGGCAAAGCTAGTGAAAAAAGCCTAAGTTACTCCTTATATCACCAGCTAACAGCCAGTGAAAGTCACGTTCAAATCGGTCCAGCTATTCCAAAGATTAGCCGGAACACACATACGAACAGACACACAAAAATTGTAAAAAAAAGTGGTTTTGGTAAATGTACTGTATACACACTTAAGAATTTGGTCAAAAATTAAAAAAAAACCATTCAGCACTTAATCGACTAATCAACCGCCAATAATGCCTTACATTATTTTGAAAAAAGCTGATACTCTTGCACTGCTCGACCGATATTAACAATACATAACTAAGCACCATCGCATGGTAAATAGTTTTCAAATTTAAAAAAAAACCGCATCGAAACCGTTTGAGAGCTACGTTGCCACAGATACACAAAGCCAAATAGACAGGTAGACATCGATGTCAAACTTATAACACCCCTTTTTAAAACGGTTATATTACAAGTAGAAACTCGATTTTTTTTAAATTTGTATAGTATGAGAAGATTCCTTGACTACACAGATGGCGTTGTGGATGACGGACATCTTCATTATGTTCTAGTCCGGACTTATCAAGATAAAATTCATATCAAATACAGGTCCTTGGAGCTGTTAAAAAATAAAACTTCTAAGCCAACGCAATTAAAAGATACAGCCGTTTATGCTGCAAATTTGCGACACTCGCATCGATCTTGAAATATTGTATGAAGTAACGTCTTGTAGCACCTATAAAGGAAACATTGCGAAAGCCATAAATTTTTAGCAACATCATATAATAAGCCGTTGTTGCTGCAAATTTTCGACGCTCGCAAGCGAATCAAAAAACTATAGGGTACGTCTTATGGCACAGATAACGGAAAAACTTTAAAGTAGCGATTGGACTGTGACGGGCCAATAACTTTAGATTGAACGAAGTCTGTCGGGTCAACTAGTTTATTATAACGATAAGAATTTAAGGCCCATCCTATAAGACTAAACGAACTGTTTTAACTACTTAACAAATCATCAAGAAATTATGGTATACTAGCTGACCCCATAAAGATATTGTGTGATATCTTTATAAATTGTAGCCTATGAGTTATTCTGATGTATAAGCTATATTATTGTAAAGTTTCATTAAACTCATTAAGTAGTTTTTACGTGAAAGAGTAACAAACATCCATCGTACTTACAAACATTCGCGTTTATAATATTTGTAGGATCCAATATCACTGAATCTTTTCATGGCCGATATTTTTTTTTTTCATAAATTGTTCGTATTTTAAGACGTAGCTAGCCATTAGCTAGTAAATCTGAGTTTGAACGTCGGCCCTATTTATCAATGTTATTTTTTTATGCTATAAATATGTATACGTCTATATATCATGTCATAAATATCTATTAGTTATACTTTAAACTCTGTAATATTAATGATTTCTAGATAAACTAGGAAAGCAAAAATACTGATCTTTTAAGTTGCTCTTACGGCAAACACTGCAGCTTTTCTTAACACATTAGTATTCAGTTTAAAACTAAATAACTGTCTGGCAAACTAATTCATAATATACCTAAACAAGATACTAGCGCTTGTAGCTATTTTACGACATGTAACTGATGATTATTCATTAAACTGACCAGACCATGTAATGATATGATACGGTATGTAATACGAACACTCGACCACATCCTGGCTTGATCCATTCTTATTTATTAATTTAAAACTTCATGAACTTATGTACATCGGCGGATTTAATGCCTTAGGCATTAAATCCACTAGCCTACCTTTGGGAGGTGTAGAGATATAGGAAGGTAGGTGCATCGAGGTTATAGTTGTCCGGAACAACACACAATTGACATAAGCTAATAGTTATAGCAGTATTACATGTAAACATATACAAACATACATTCATAGATATATACATATTCATATACATCTTGTGCACCGATTTTTAATGAAGATATTTGTCATGATATAAGACATGGGGTATTTTTCATGATGAAAATAGTACTCATTACAATTATTTAATAATTAAAAATAATAATAATTAATAATTATAATTAATTAATAACTGTTAATTCTTCTTCACTACTAACAGACGTTTTTTTGTTCTAAATTTGCAGGATGTTAGCAATAGAAAGATATAAGTATTAATAAGCTGTCTGTCTGCTGAACTAACGCCTGCAGTATTTTCAGACCGATACGACTTCGATCAAGAAAAGTGATTACTCTTCCCTCAAAGGCCACGCACTTGCAAATTCTGAGTTACAGGTCTACATGGGTAATAAATCTTTCAGTGATCTCCGTTTTCCATACGCGCGATTCGGGTGACAGAACCAGTCTGCAGCAGCGTAGTGCGGTACTGTTAGCGTGCGCTCTTTTAGAGGCAGGAAGAAAACATCGGGGTTCGTACTCAGGAGGGGCCATTAACAGCCATAGATAGATGGCCCGAGGTACGTTGTAATTTCAGGGATTTCCTTTCTACAGTATACCTGGTTCCCCGCTTCTAGTATCCGAGACAACGTTCGGTTTTGGTCGGTTCCAGTCTGTCATTACCTCCAGTACCTGGTATCCATGGGAAGTTACGCACAGACAAAAAAAATGTAAATGGTCAGTGCAAACACTTTGCGTTAAGTGATTCATCTGCTTGTTGACCCCATATGTCATAAATAAACTAATTTTGTATGACATGACGGTTATTGCTGCTAGCTGTCCTCCTTTTTTGAATTTCTTTCTTTTCTTTATTGTTTCATAAATATACAGGTACAGGGTTTGCTCCCTAGGTTCCACACTAGAACTCCCTGTGCAGTGGGATAAATAATTATTTTGAAAAGATTACCAAACTTTGGCTGTTGGTTTAGGCCTGCCAAATTGACTGTACTCTGCCTGATGGAAAGCATAGGCAGAATCGTAAAGTGGTGGTCCCCTTACTCATTGTGAATAATGCAACAATGTAGCATGGTGACCCTCACCAGGGCGGTCTAGTGATGCCTCTGCATGTTTAGGCCTCCGGTTTCGCACTCAACAACAAACAACTTTAGGAATTTTAGAAATACTTCTCACTTATTTTCTTACTTGTTACTTATCCTTTATTCTATTTACACGATTTTATTGTTATAATTAACAAGAGATTTTTGAAATGGTCGTGAATATTAAGCTAGAGTTTGGGTATGGGTTTCATACTCGTCTATATATGCGTCCGTTTAAGATGTGCTATCAACGTCATCATCCCCATCCCTTAAAATTCACCGCTAAATAAAGACCTCTTCTTGGACAGGAGGACCTTCAGGGATTTCCCTACGAGGGTGTACCTGGTTTCACAGCTTCTAGTACCCGAGACGGTGTGCGGTTTTTAGACGGTCCGACATAGCAAACTAACGATAGTACCCGAGGGATTACCGTACTAACAAAAGGGCGTCTCGTTAGAAAGATGTTATCATTATTTTTTGTTATTGCTATCGAAAAGACCATAGAGACAAACGACCTAATTCAACTAAAATGAATCATCTAATAGCAAACATTTAAAAAAAATAATTTTAACTCTATAAATAAAATGTGGAAATACCCAGTCTTGCAACAGTAACTCCAAATTATATATTCAAATGCTCCGTCCAGTAATGATATTAAACTACATAATATGTACGTACGTTGAAAATATAGACATAAAATGTTCTGTTTGCTAAAACAATTAGAACTTTAATTATATACATTTGCACTTTGCATGGGAATTAGTGATTAAACTCTTCGTTACAGATACATTTCAATAACCAAAATATGACTGAGACTATCTACACAAATAAATAGACATAAGTGTCTGTTTTTAATATTAAATTAACGCCTTTTTACTAAATGCATATGTATGTATTCACGGTACCTATATCAATATATATTTTATTACAATTCTGGTCTATCTGTCTTTCTATTTGTTCCAGTTAATCTTTAAAGCGGATAGACCGATTTTGACGGGACTTTCATTGGCAGATGACTGGTGTAATAAGGAGTAACTTGGGTTACTTTTTTCGACTAGTTGCGGTTGTAAAGGTAGAAAAAAACCGCGCTTAAAACCGCGAGTCTCAGCTAGTGTTTTATATAAGACCTAATTTTTTAAATAAACAATAGTGAAAAGTAGTAATCCATACTAATATTATAAATTCGAAAGTAACTCTGTTTATAACCCTTATCGGCTAAGTCGCTGTACTGATTTCAATGAAATTTGCCGTTAATAACTTTGATTCTTGAGAAAGGACATCTCTATTCCTCACCGCGATAATCGATATATACAGAAGGCGAAGCCGCCAGTACTCGATAAAAAAAAATAACACATAAAAATATGAATGAAATAGTGCATTTTAAACCTAACTTAGGTACGGTAATATGTACTTACAATTAATAGTCAGCGATTATTTTTTTAAATTTCATATACCCAAGGCACTTGTACAGTTAAGACATATCTCTCAGCCTGTCAAACTGTTTAGACTACAAAGACGTGCCCTAGAATATAATACACGCAACTCACTATCATCGTAAACGAGGTTTGTCCTCGGAAAGGAGGTTTTGAACTGATAACAGACGACATGCTGACCCAACGGTTAGGTAGGGCTGTTTCAAGATTTCATTCTCTAGGAAGTGTTTTCCTAGACTTATTTGCACTTTACCCCCTTAGTTGATTCCTACCATACTTACGCGATAAATAGGAATGATCTGGATCAGTACTCAGACTTACAATTAAATACAGTCGAAGAACAACTCCTCGTTATGGTTCAGTTGGGTAAAAACGGTTTAAATATAAAATTACATATTTTCCAAAGTTGCTTTCATTGCATAATTACCTTAATTAGAAATTAGCTTTTTGATAATTATTAAAAGATTGCGGAATAAATTAAAAATTAGACAGACGGTTGAAAATAATCTTGCAATTGTTCTTGCACTTCAATTTGAAATTGTTTTTCAGTAAAATATCATGCAATCAAATTTTGTTTCTTCAGTAAAGAAGATTGTATATAACTGATAAGTTATTAAAAATGGGCGATTTGCCAAGATAATGTAAAGAAACTTAGTTTAAACTAAATGTATTTAAAATCAACACATTTATTTGACGTAAAATCAAAGCCAACAAAGGTATAACTACCTTTCATTTAAAAATATTCTAGAAGTATATAATATATACAAATAATCAGCTCCGATTTAAAAATTTAACAAATTGCATAATATTTATTTATGAAAACTATACCAAAAAAGTGTACTACTACTCCTACTTTCGTCATAGATCGGTAATTTATTACTATTTGAAGCCATATCAAAATCTATTCACCTCTTTAAATACACCCTTTGATTTTATTTGATAACAATGGCCCATGAATTGTTTGCTTGAATCATTATTTACCGTTGGTTACAAAATGACAATTCATAATTGCCTGCCTCCGTGGCGCAGCGGTAGCGTATGCGACTGCTGTTCTTGAGGTCTCGGGTTCGATTCCCGGGTCGGGTCAAATGTTTGTATGATCTACAAATCTTTGTTTCGGAGTTTGGGTGTTTTCTATGTATGTTATGTATGTATTTACAACAAAAAAGTATACATGTATTCATATCAGTTGTTTAGTACCTATACAAGCTCTGCTTAGTTTGACGTTGTGTGTTAGACATCTGAAATATTTATTATTATAATTTATTTATTTATAATCTTTGAGGTAAGGGTGTATTTTTAATCACTTTTATAGAGCGCACTGAAAGCGTTTAATACGCCCTTTGCCTATTTGAAGATAACAACGTGAATATATGTATGGATAGCTTTTTAACGCGGCTCCGCCGGTGTATATGACCGAAATCGCTATATAGAGTAACCTGTGTGTATGTAAAATTTCATTGAAATCGCCGGCTTATCCGTAAAAGTATAACAAACAGACAAAATCACTTTGAAATTTAGAATATTAGTATGAATAATTATTGATAAGCTTGAGAGTTAATCCCTTAATCCCTGTAACACGCCCACTTCTGTAACTCCTGTAGAGTAAGAACAACAGCAGCAGTGATCAGCGAACATACCAAGTTGTGACACTCAGGAAGTCCCAGGAAAAATTAAACTGTTTCGAAACCCGTAACGAAATAAATCAGAAGAGAACTGAAGAAGTTAGAAATAAACAAACTAAATTTTGATAAGTTTACTGTAAAAACACATCATTCATTTGAATTACCCTTGGTTTGATGGGGGTATTCCCGATTGTGTGATGAGCCTAAAAGAACAGTAAATTAATATTAAGCATGCTTGTATTCAAAAATACCTATGTTTTTACAATCATTCGCCATCCACTGCTGAACGAAGATTTCCCCCAAGGAGCACCACTATCCCGGTCTTGGGCAGCACACATCCATACTATAGGTACCTGCCACTTTCGTCAAATTGATAATCTATCGTACTAAGTTTGCCTAATCGCGGTATCCACTCAAGCACATTCTGGCTCAAAGAATATACAGGTAAATAAATAAGTATAGACAATAACAGGTGGGTATGATTATTAGGAGTGGCATCACAAGAATCTAGGCGTAAAGGTAATAGGTTAAGTATTCTGGAGGTGCCAGGCATTTACATAACAAGAAATTATTAAAAACAGGCACCGAAGTAAAGCCGGCATTCCGCGTAAGTTCGAAGTCTGACTAACGAATATTATTGATCTAGTTTGGAATTAGCATTAAAACCTGACTGCGTCAATAACCAACACTTTAATATAAAATATGTTTTTTAAATAAAACATATAAGTTATACACATATTTGTAATCAACATTAAAAATTCTTTATTTTGATACCACACACGATAAATTTTGAAAAAAAAATTTTTTCATAAACTTTTGGCTCCAAAAATCCTTTATTTTGTATTTTTTAAATGAGATGTTCTCACATAAAAATACGACAAGCCGTTTAGTCTCTAAGGCGTGTCAAAGAAATATTCGTACATACATACATACACTCGAAAAACATAACCCCTCTACTTTTGCAGTCGGCTTAGTTTCTTTCGTCTTTTCTACTCGGGGTTAGTCCAGTTAGGAAAGACCGAACTCATCCGCTCCAAATCTTTTGTACTTGCAAAAGGGTTATGTAATCTAATTGCAGAGTACATGATTTCATTTCACATAAGTGTGTAAGGTATGTTGATTTATCATTATTTATGTTTAACGTTTCTTAGTTATGCTATATACTATAATGTGGTTCCGATTGTTATGAACATATATGGCAATCGTCATTTCAATACTGACAACTAGTTAAGCCTTCGAATTCAGATCGGTCTCAAGCTGGCGGAGGTCCGACTGCAGTTGCTTCTTGAAAAAACTGTTATTCTGGTAAAGCCGGTTGAAACAGTAGCCCATCCTAAATAATTTTAAGTTTAATATAGATAGATAGAAAATTGGGAGGGGTCTGGATGTCGTAATAAAGCGGTTCCCTGAACCCTCCCGTCTCAGGCGCAGAGTGGCACACCGTGTGGTTTTAGTTGGTTCGATTCCGACACACCCGGTGGGGTGACGGCCCGTGGGGGCTACCAAGCGTAAAAAAAGATAGATGAATAATCATTGTATTTTATTTGTAAACCAAGGTTTACAAACAATATACAATGAAAAGAAAAGAAAAAGTGATGTACAAAGGGCGCCTTATTGCTCATAGCAATTTTCTTCTCAGGCAACCTTTGGACGGGCAAGTTTTATTCTAATCTGGTCTAGTCTAGGAAGACGAAGATGATGCGATATAATTGTAATATCTTACATAGATGTTAGATAAAATTACGTCAGCTGGCGGAGTTACGTGTGCCATATACTCAAACTTCAGTTTGCTTTATTGCCGATCTCTAATGATTATGGCGGAGCGTTTCATCAAGACGTAACTGCTCAAGTACGATTTAGCTTTCAGGTGTTTCAAAAGCAAGGGGTATGGAAGCGTATGATGTTTCATAAACATCTGTAAAATATAAAAATAGTACAAATTTGAGTGAGTATGCCTAAAGTTTAAAAAAAAACCGTGAATTAATCAAATTTCTAACTCATTCGTTCTAATCTGCAAAAAGATTTTCATTTTGTTCATTTCAGTAGTGACGTCACGAGCAGACGCTATGACGCGCGAGTTGTGAGTTCGAATTGAATACATTTATATTTTTAAACCGACTTCCATAGATTTAAGATGCCCTTATCACGCATTATAATACCAATTAATTAAAATTAATAGAATTCGGTATGGACAACAATTGACATATTATAATTTAAGCCGGTCAAATTGAAACCAGGTTACTTCACGCTTTCATGTGTTTGTAAACAGAAGACACTTCAAATATTATAGATAAAATATTTCTTAAATTAGCCATCATAGTATAATTATATTACCAAAACGTGGTATTCAAAAGTTTGAAAATTTGTGTTTTTGTCTTCATAGATTCTATTGTTTTTTTGTGACAATTTAAAAATAACGGTTTCCTTCTATAGAATGGAAACCGTTATGTTTAAATTGTCAATTACAACCAAAAAATGTAAAATGTGAGCAATTATTTCAATAAAATAATTGGAGCGATTGGTGCTGACAAACGAAATACAGGCTTTGCCTAGTTTTATTGCAGAAGATAAATCAATTGATCTGTGAAATATTGCCAACATTTTTTGTAATATAGTAAGTTCTTTGTTTTGGAAATAAATTATTATTATTATTATTTCACTTCTAAGTCGTGAGTCATTGACTAATATTCTAGATTCTTTTATATTCTGAAATGCACATGCAACATACAAGCAATTATCTATTGTCCAAAATTATAAACTAAATTATACCAAAATTAATTTCACGTTCGTTAGTTTCACAAGTATCTTGTATTTTTTTAAACATAAATCATATTCATTTGAGTTAACTAATCTTTATTAATGTACACCTCTCTACTATTTCATTGTACATGTAACTAATATTAAAAATGCGAACGTAAGTTTATTTGTGATGTACCTTTTACGCCTTAACTGCTGTATCGATTATTATCAAATGCATTCACATTGCCAGATGTAAAAAAGGATTAAGTGGCATTGGATTTACAAAAGAGTTTTTCATAAAAGTAGAAAGATATCTTTCAGACGGTCTATTAGCTACAGCAAGTGAAGCAGTGGTCAAAACTAGTAGTAAATAAGAAAGAGACGGTATATATCAAAGTTAGAACCGCAGAAAGTCCGGTAGGTATGTACGTTTTTTTTACTGTCTAGCGCATGCGCAAGTCATTAATTTACGATTATGTCTGTGCAGACTGTGCTTACAGTTATTTGGTTATATGTCACGTTTCATGGCTGTGAGCATGCTGAAAGCATAACACTACTACATTTGGATTTTTTGTATATCTACGTCACTATACAAGTTAGGCAATAGGTTAAGTTCGTAATGTTTATTTTATGGCCTGTTTTCCTTCACCTTAATCTTCACATAGGACAACACTGTGTAATCCACTAATTGTTGTTGTGATTTGAGTGTTCCTTGTGTCCGTTTCATGTATGTTTGAAAATAATTCTGATTACCGTTCAAATGATTTTCACATAATTACTTGTCTTGAGTTCGAACAGAATCAACGGCTTATTCCGGATCACTAGCCCCTTTTTTTCACGTTTGCAAACCCACACAGGCAGTCAATAAACCGGGGTTTGCGCTGGCCATCATTGACGCGGGCGCCATCTGCTTTTAAAACTCTCTATATAGGCAACGTACGGTCACGCGAACGTCGTCTCCTCGCGGCTGGCCACTGAACCGCATGAAGTGGGAAACCCATCCCGTTCATCCGCGAGCACACAAATGAAGCGCTGGTAAGCGTGCCTTCGCCACCTAGTAGACAAACCTAAAATGGTAATTTACAAATACAAAAACTAGTTGAAGTATTGTCTTACATATACTTTGTCCTATTAAGGCACACCAAATGACTGGCCTCTCAAGATGATCTACATAAGACTAGACGGTATTCAGAGAGTAATAATAGAGGTTGATTGTGTGGTTTCTGATGAAATCTGCAAATGTGTTGAAACTTCTATCGACAAATATATATATTTGGAGTTACTAACGGAACTTATAGACCTCCTACGAAGCTAAACTTTAGTTATTAGTAAAAATAACAGTAATATTTTTAGAACACTACTAAGTTGATTCGTTTGAGAACCTGGTTACAATTATAGAAGCACCAAATACAATTAGTCGTAGGTTTTAAAGGTCGTACAGCCACGCTGATTTCAGCCCAAACGGGCTGGCTCGTCCGGGGCGGTACTACCCTTGCACAGAAGATCATCGTTAAATGACAGCGTTCGTGCTGTCTTGTTTCGTTGGCGTCCAATTACAAAACCGGAAGCCCAATGATGCAGCAGCATCTTGAAAGGCCGCCATGGTGAAGGTCACCGTGCTGCATTGTTTCATTAAATGCATTCGCAATGAGTAAGGTGACCACTACTCTTGGATTCTGCTTATGCTTTGTATCAGGCAGAGAAGAGCCATTTTGGTAGGCTCATCCATAAAAAATAGTTTACTGTAGCAGAGACAGGCTTGTTTATTTTTATTTTATGGAATAGGAGGCAAACGAGCAGACGTATCGCCTGATGGTAAGCGTTTACCGCCGCCCATGGACACTCGCAACATCAGAGGCGTCACAAGTGCGTTGCTAGCCTTTGGGAAATGGGGGAGGAGTTGGAATATGGGCCTCCGGTATCCTCACTTACTTGGTAAAACACAGCGCAGGCGTTACATACCGATTTTCTATGAGGCCGTGGTGTCACTCCGGTGGAGCTGGCCCATGCATGCCGAAGCATGGCTCTCCCACGGGTTTGGGATTAGATATCCCTGTACGAGATGTGACACATCTTATACCTGTCATTATTTTAACTATTAATTGTGAATTTAAACTAACCAGGTAATGGTCCAAAAATGTCAAGTGGATCAAAAAGGAAGTGGGTCCACTAGCAAATGTCTGTTCCAACTATAACAGCTTTAAAAGCTAGATCAAAACAATGTGTGCCATAATGTCGCCAATAACTAAAAGAAAATACTTAAAATAGAAATTACAAAATATCAGGCTCTATTTACGGCTATTTGACTCGTTCTTTCGGTCTCAGGTTTGATTCCAGAGTCGGATCAAATGTTTGTATGGTTTGTAAATGTTTGTTTCGGAATTTGAGAATTATCCTTGTATTTATATTATAATAATCCGTTACCGGCCTTGGGGGATGGGGAGGGGCCCCATCCCCCAAGGCCGGCAACTTAAGACTTTTAAGTTGTAGTGCCAGTGTTTGGATGGCTTTAAATGTGTATATATAAATACGTTATCTGAATACGCCCGAATCTTTTCCACCTGTCACAGAAGAACCCAGAAAACTTCGTTAATAAAATTACAATAACACGTATAAAATATATAAAAGTAAATGGTCATTTGAATTTCGAACATATGCGTACACGCATATTTATGTGCGATTTCCACTCGTGCGCTGATTACCGATGCATGTCGAACGATTTGATTGGTCGATTACGATTACTTTTAACGGTGATTGGTTAATCGCCCCTAAGGTGCTTGTTGGTTTTATAACTGATTGTATTTGATTCGTGTTATGAACCGACTTTATAGAGGAGGAGGTTCCTAATTCGACTAAATATTATATTGTTATAAATTAACAGGACAAAGCGCCGAATTTTGTAATTTAAGTATATTAGTACTCAGCTTACGTGTGGGCTGCTCCAGACCGGGACGGTTTCTCGCTCTTTGGGGAGGTCTTCTCACAGCAGTGGACGGCAGTAGATTGAACTATACTATGGTAAAATAAATAAGTATATATTCAGGACATCTAATACCAAACGCCATCTAATCCCAAACTAAGCAGAGCTTTTATTATGGTATGTAAACTGATATGTACATATTAGAAAAGAAAGTGCTGATGTATCAGTACTTTATTTTCTATTACGTCCACATTATACATAGAAAACACCAATATTTGCAGATCACACAAACTTTTGGTCCGACCCAGGATTCGAATACGAGACCTCATGGACAGTAGTCGCATACGCTACCACTACGCTACCGAGGTAGTCAAATCCGATGGTAAGCGGTAATCGTTCGGTATGTGAGTATTCCTAACATCACTATTTGACCAAACTCATTGTCATCATCAAATGTTTGTATGATCTTCAAATATTTGTTTCTTAATTTGAGTATTTTCTATGTATAACCGATAACCATTGGGGTAAACAAGTTCTTAAGTGGAGACCGCATCTCGGCAAACGTAGTGTAGGCCGTGCACTGGCCAGGTGGAGTGACGATTTGCGCAAGACGGCTGGCAGGACCTGGATGCGAGAAGGTGAGGATCGAACTAAGTGGCGTGCAATTGAAGAGGCCTATGTCCAGCAGTGGATTGCGATAGGCTGATGATGATGATGATGATAATATGTATGTATTTACAAGAAAATATATATAAATATATTCATATCAGTTAGTACCCATAACTCAAGCTCTGCTTAGCTTGGGACTAGATAGCATTGTGCGTTAGGTGTCAGAAATTTTTATTAATTTATTTAATGGTAACAAAAATAAAAAAATACATTTTTTCCTGAGAATGGAACCCACTGCTTCCGACGGAGCAGTCCCCGTCACTAACCAGTAGATCTACATGGACTCGTTTCACTTCAATTTATCACAGTGTCTTTTTAATATAAGCTAAAGCATATTTATTTTAGAATATATCAGATAATTAAGCATTCACTTAAGCGTTTAATTGACTGGTGTGAAAAGCTATCACAAAGTACTTTCTCTTCTAAATAGCGACACCGACACATGCCGATCAAAGTTTGTTAAATCACGACCGAGTAGTGATAAAAAAAAACAATAAATAGATATCATATTATATTCTTAAAAGCAATTATTTTCGCACGAAGCACCTTTTCGTTTCTCTTGAGTTTCTTAATATCCAAGTAGGTATTTTGACAAGTTGGTTCGCGCACTTGCGGCTGCCTCTCTTCATTACCATCAACTCTCTTTAAAAAGACAATTCCTGCAATAGGAATCTACATTCTGTGTCGCGGGGGACTTTACAAACATACATGAAACGGACACAAGGAACACCCAGACACAGAGCAACAACTTTGGGCCACACAAAAGTGTTGTCCCATTTGGGATTTGAACTCTGAACACTTTGCTCAGAAGAATGTGACGGGACGCCAACCGTTCGGTCAGTCAGTCGATCTAACTGCTTCTTAGATGGAATAAATTATCGACGAACGGCTTAATCTATTAAAAGGTAGACTTTGTGAAGTTGTGGTAAGTTTATGATAACTTAATTATCTATATATATATTAGCTAATATGAGATTTAACCGATAATGATTATTCTTCACATTGATTGTGAATATCATACGCTATTATTCCTAAAAGTGATTACCGATACGATATGCACGTGGGCGAAGTCGCGTGAAAAAGCAAATGAGCTTATTGTAAGATGAAAAAAATACTTGTATCTTGCTGATATTTATATTCTCTAAACTGCCCTAAGTAGATATTCTGTGTCGTGTGGAACTTTACAAGCACTCATGAAAGGAACACCTAGAGTAAGTACATCAATTTGTAAATCACTCAAAGTGTGGTCCCATAACTACCTTACTAAAGAGAGGCCTTTGTTCTCCAGTGCACTATTAAAGGCTGTTGATAGTTAATGATTTTGTCCCTATTGGGGATTGAACCCACGAGCCTGCATAGTAGTAAGCAACGAGATGAGTGCTTTAACTGTTACGCCATCCGTGCAGTCACATAACATTATATCTTTCTCTAACGACTAGATCAATCGTTTCTCCATTCAGAAAAGTTCATGTCTAAAGTGAACTTAACATCAAGTTTGAGATAATTTACAACGTCACGACCTTGACCTTGAACGACTTGAATTATGATTGATAGTTACAATTTTTTCTCCTATCCACTTAGTAAATTAATTGGTAGACAAATATCGCCTGAGAAACTTAGCTTGTAGCTTTGACCTCATGCCACTCTTATGTGTGAAAATGAGTGTGGTTAAAATTTATACCATGGGGGGGCATGGGAGATCACTGGTCTAAAAACTGCCTCTGTAGTGCAGTGATAGCGTACGCGACTGCTGTCCATGTTGTCTCGAGTTCGAATCCTGAGTCGGACTAAATGTTTGTATGATCTGCAAATATTTGTTTCGGAGTTTGGATATTTTCTATGTATGTAGTGTGTATGTGTAACGCATAAACAAACATTTAGTACGATCCGGGAATCGAACCCGAGATCTCAACACGAGACTTACACTGCCACTGAGTCAATGAGGCAGTCTACCATTAACTATTGGCTACTTCTTATCTATATATAATATATATTTTGTTCTCAACTAGCTGACCCCGCGATTATACCCACAGTGTTTATTGCACCGCGGGATCAGCTAAGCCACGGGGTAAAGCAAACCTAGCCTAAGTTTCTCCTTATATCATCAGCTTTCTGCCAGTAAAAGTTCCGTCAAAATCGATAGAGCCGTTTCAGAAATTAGCCGGAACAAAGATATAGACAGTCAAAATTGTAAAAAAAAAATTTGGCATGTGTACCTACATATGCATTTAGTAAAATAAAAAGTGATTGTTTAGTATTTCAATGAGACACTGCAATTTTATTTATTTGTATAGAGTATAGATGTCCGCCCCTAATGACTAATGAAGTACATTATGTAACTACATAAGTAGAGTTACCATTACTTTCCCATGGCTAAATCGGTAAGGCCTTTATTGGCAGTAGCTACTGGCTCGCTGCCAGGCTTCGCTTGACGAATTTATGTGCGTACAGCACAGATCACTGATACAAAAGGCAATTTTTTATTGTATTTATTTTGTACTAATTTTATTTTATTATTTATTTCTTTGTGTATTCTCCTAAGTTATTTTTGTGTATTTTGTAAGGGGGAAAAGAACAGGAGTAAAAAATAGAAATCAACTCATAAATTAGGCTTTTAGTAAGCATGTAAACGCTTAAAAGTAAAGTAAAGCTCTAGGAATTATAGTAAGCGCAGTATACAAGGATGAAAATATTTAATTTGAAAGGAACTCCTTTGCAACATTTCAGTGCCTAACCCTCAAGTTTCCACATTATATTTACCTAAAAAATGTAACAAGTTTTACAATATTTTTCTCTAATATACATTAAATTAAATGAATAGTTATGTATATGTCAATTTATTCAGAAAAATAATCAATACGATAAATTATAGATTTATAAGTTTATATATACATAGGTTTGGATGTTTAAGAGATGTACAATGAACTTGACAATATCAAATCACGTTATGCATGAGTAAGAGAGCCCTTTTACTCAATCATGCCAGGAAATTAAATTGCAAATCTCCGTTAAAGCATGCAAGCAAATCTAACACACATCTAGTATCACAGCAGCCGATATTAGCGGTGTATAAGTAACAGCGCACACTATAAATCCGTCAGTATCTGGCGCGTCGCCAGTGCGCGCCGCACTTAGCACCCGACACACAAGCTTTCCTTTAAAAGGAATGCTTTTTATTTTTTGATGTTCATATGTACTTGAAATTATTTAATTTGAGTTGACTTAAAAAGAAAATTAAATAAAAAAAGAATTAGACTATTTTGTGTTGTGATAAAACATCTGAACGATTGTGATGATCACGGTCTTGAATCAAGAATAGAATATAATTAATTTTATTGTAAACCAGTTACATAGCATGCACCATGTACAAATGGCTGCCTCATAGTTTAAAAGTAATGTCTTCAAGACAACCTTTGAATGGAGAAAGCAACTGTAAAAAGAAGAATTCATTGGAAATTTTCGTGCGAATAAATTATGTAAAAGAAGTCAGATGATTTAAATAAAAATAAATTTAAAAAAAAATTGAGAATTGAGTAGAAGCTCAAAATCAGATCACGAAGGTTACAGACGGTTCCATTGACGGACGACGGCCACCCAAGAGACCTGCAAATCAAGAGTCGCAAGCACGTTGCCGCTCTTTGTATCCCCACCTTATCCCCACTTATAATTAAGGGATTTTATGCTCCGATAACCTCACTCACTTGGCGATAAGTAACAAAAATAGTGCATAACACTGTTTTTTTTGAAGAATTATTCTGGTCTTGCTCCCGTCACACCCTTCTAGAGGTATTTTTTTCTAAGTTTTCTTTTCAAACGTTGGCAAATGGTGATAGAAAGGATGCTTATACACGTAAAACTATTATTATGACCTAATAATATTATTGAAATATTATTACTATTATCAAGCTCAGCGAGGTAGGTAGGCCAAAACCTCCTTGCGAGGGTGGACTATTTCCAGCAGTGGACTGTTAAGGGCTAATGATGATGATGATGATTGTGATGATGTATGTAATAATGTTAATTTGTAAACACATAAAAAAACACAAAAATATTATTACTATTTTATGGATGCGAGTAATTTGCAGTATACGCGCCTTAAGTCATTTGTTGTTACCTTTCGTATTGTGTTCTTTGTGATTTAATTTTAAATGAGTAGTGATTGATATGTAAATTTTTGTTTCTCAGTAAGTGAAGGAAATAAAGATCTTAAACCACAAAATATACAGAGATTAAGTCAATATTTTCGAAAAATGATTTCTTTATTCTATTATTAACCAAAATAATAAGCAGCGAAATGAACGAGGCACAACTAGATAATAAAACTTTGATTTGTTAGTAGTTATAGTAAAACAATATTTACATGTAATTGATGGCTGAAGGCGTCGTACGCGCTATTCAGTTGTCTGGTAACAAAGCTTTTTGCGAAAATGTAGACAATTCATTTTTATTTGCCCTAATAGTTTATACCCTACACATATAACACACTTTTCTTTGTTGAACTTCCATCGCTTTGATTAAATTAATTTACGAACTTTTACGGTAGCCTACATCCTTCATCAGGAATAAATTTAAGGCCTAGGGCCTAATGTGTGTTTATTTTATATCTTCTCCATCGCCCTGTTGTCCGCGTTCGGCGTTACGATTAGCCCGCACTAATATCTAGTCACAACATCAAACGCGCTCCCCGTAGAAATCGTGAAATGGATTGGCTTGACCAGAGTGATACCACGTCCTCACAGAAAACCGGTGTGAAACAGCGCTTGCGCTGTGTTTCACCGAGTCAGTGAGGATACCGGAGGCCTATACCCCAACCCTCCCCCTATCCAACTCCCACTATCCCGCTTCCCATCCCCAAAAGGCCGTCAAACTTGTGATGTCTCTGGTGTGGCGGGTGTCCCAAGGGCGGCGGTAATCGTTTACCACTAGGCAATACGTCTGCTCGTTTGCCCCTTATTCCCAATAAAAAAAACAAAACAACTAGAAATAAACTCACTCTAGGCGCTGAGAAATCATGGTGACACGAGCTATCCATAAATTCGTCACTGGCTCGACGCCAGCTCTACCACAGTTATCGCCTTTAGCTCTGCATTAAGATATAGCAAAGCCATATTTGTAACTGAAGTTTATTTTCGATAATGGTTACTTGGTTTGTTAATACATGCATTTAAAGATAATACAATTAGCAAACTGAAGCCAATTATAGTTGGAATACTACTGACAAAAGCTTGTAAATAAAGCATGTATAAATAAGTAGTCAATATATTTTAGAAATTGACAGAACGAATTGCTCAGTGGATTAAGTCAGGCCGCTTGCTGAGCTGAGTGTTGTAGGTTCGATTTTCACATTTATTTAATAAATGAACCTTCCAGAGTAAGTATACTCTGCCTGATGGAAAGCATGAGCATAAACCAAAAATAGTGGTCACCATATTTATTGTGAATGCATTGCAAGAATGGGCCTTCGGTCTCACACTTACCAACGAAACACGATAGCCAGAAAATCTATCATTTTAGCTTGGTCTTCTGTGATTGGGCATTATCCGCCTCGTTCGAGCCGGCTCGTTCGTGCTGCAATCAGCGTGGCTCTACTAACTTAAACACTTTGTGTGATCCACAGAATATCCCACAAAGTCCCGACGACAAGGCCTAGTGCATGGCGGTTCTACCAAAATGGTAGTAAAATTATCATAGTAGATTCTTAGAAAAAAAATATTCAGTCACTTCATACAGAAAATAATATCAAAACCTATTACATACTTATGAAAAGGTATTAGAAGTCTGATTTAGTGAATATACTGCTAACTAGTAATTTTGTGAACGTTTAATGACAATACTTAATGATTAATGTATATTATAGTAATCGATGCTTATGATCAGAAGGTCACACATAACATGTGTTGATTTACTTTACTATCTTGTGGGTACAGTTGTTAGTGATTCTGCTATTCGATTATGGGTTCGATTGCCAGTTTCTCACCCAGAATAAATAGCTGTGTGATGAGCACGTTCATTTGTCCTATATTTGAGTATGATACGTATATATGTATATTTGTGTATTTTGTACATAAATAAGTATGTTTATCAGCATTTTTGATACTATAGTGCAGGCTTTGTACCTAACTGCCCTACACTGCATAATAAGAATAATAATAAAAACCGATTAAATATTCATATAAGTTGTTTAATTCAAATAGTATAAGCTCTGGTTAGTTTGGGACTAGCAGGTAGTGTATGTCAGGTGTCCGAAAACATTAAAAAATCGGTCCTTACTACTTGCTAAAAAGCTAACAGGTGAAGCCTATTTCATGATATATACGCTATCCATTACTTAGAAGTTACAAACTTCGGATATTCAATTTCAAACACATGCTTTTATAATAATGATTTACTAAAGCTTTATGCAAAACATATTGTGAATCAACCAACAACATTATTACCTTCATGAATTAAAACTATTTTTTTTTAATTAAAACCACACGTTTAAATATTAATTATCGTGCTGTCCACTTAATCCATTGCATAAACAAACTCGCAAACGAATCGCACAGCATCGCATCAATTAGGGGTGAGAGGGAGAAGGCTCGCGTCAAAGTTGAGACCCCCGCCCGCCACCCAGCGGTGCAATTTTTTTAACGGGCCACCCCGTGCCACCAGACAGTTTGGTGACGGTTGCAGCGGTATACTTTGGGCGATGAGAATTGGCGTTTGGTTGAGTTAGCAATCAACAAAAAATACTTCTAAAGTTCCCAATTTCTTCCATTACCGCTTGTTTCTTATCTTTTTGAAATTGAAATTAGGGATTTTATTATTTATATTTTTTTTGTACAAAACTAGACGTGTTATTGAACGAAAAAGTATTCTAAAATATTATAAAACAAATATAATGTAAATCCTTGATAGACCTCGCAATTACAACGATCAACCTTTTTAAAAATGGGTTTGAAAAGTAATAAAAGAAGCATTATTGTCCAATGTTTATACTTCTAGGTACAACATAGGTCGCCAAAAGTCCGTAATGCAGTTTTTACAAGAAGCGACTGTAAATAGGCCAAAAATTACCACCATTTATTGTATTTTAATAAAATATAGTTCAAACTAAACTTACTAGCGACTGATGTCCAAAATATTTAATGTTTTAAAAAAAAACAGCTTCAGGATTTAGTATTTTACATTCAATAAAATATAGCCATTCATTAAAACGCAATACACTTATGAATCAGGTTATGTTACTAAAAGTGCTCATATATACCGTGACCAACCTACATGTTCTTACTATACTTGCGTCCATTTTGACGTGGCGATTTTTTCCACCCGTCGTGTTTTCGTTTATTTCGCTGCACACACGCGCCGGCCGTCCGATCGATCCGCCGTCACTCACACACATAAAACCACCTATATAATATTTTCTATATATGCATACACTTTTTACCATATGCGTAGTGATATTGAAAAATGAATAAAATGCATTTTAAGGGCGTGGTTGTTTCCCCATTGTTTCGGAACTGAAATTAATGTGATATGACGCGTATTAAGTTTAAGTTAGTACTTACGCATCCATAGTCGCATTTGTTGGTTTGTTTCGTATAACAAGCAGAAATCTACCAGTATCTGCCTTAATTTACTTTCACAAGACAAGTCTACTTCTTTTAAGGTTTCTTATTAAGACTTCTAGGAAATAGGTGATAGGTATATGTTTATTTATCATCATTTTTCCATCCTTTTTTTCCAATTTTATATTGCAATCAACGTATATATGTATAATAGTTGGGAAGAGGCCGTGTATTATAAGACTGGCTTGCCTATCGCCAACACTTCCTGTAAATGTAAACCGTTCTACGGAAAATGGAGATGAAAGATTATAAGAAATAAAGTATTTTTATTCCAATTACTACGCAAACCATGTAGTAATGATTACTTGTTATTAAAACTCTTAGCGGTAAATTATAAGCACCTAGGTAACGGTATTCTTCTATGGGTCATCAACAACCCATAATATCCCACGGCTGGGCTCGGGTTTCCTCTCAGGAGAGGGCTGAGGCCATGTATCCTCACGCTGGCCGAGTGCGGTTTGGAGACTGGCAAGACTACGTTGTGGCTACGTAATCTTGCCGTTGGATGTTTTTAAGCCGCCCAAAGGCCTCCAACTAAGCTTCATGACTGTTATCCTATGATAACAACCAGTACCCACTGCTTAACGTGACCTCCGAATCACGAAGACGCTCACGGTAGCATGCCACCAGCGGTCATCCATATAGGTACTGACTGTGCCATCGTTGCTTACCCTCGTTGATTTTTTCTAATCACCGAATGCAACTTGGCTATGAGCGCCTTCTTATATGGGTAGGTGTTTCCTAATTTTGAATGCTCCGATTTAAATAGAAAACTGTCTTTTACAAATGCAGTTTTATCCACAGTGCACTATCCTTTAATATATCTAAAAATAGTCAAATTTTAAATATCAAAACGATTTTAAATATCATACTTAATTATTTAAAAGGCTGATATGAAAAAAAAACAAACAGAATTATTATTTAAAAAAATGGGAAAATGTTTTCAGTTGCCGTTGAACCTCCGGGTTAAAGCGGCGTCAAAACATTAAATTGATTATTGTATAGATATTCTATGGAACAATTTTAGTACTAAATTGAAATCTTACATGACCCCGCGCAAAAGCACGTGGTGTACCCTATGACGTCATTGGTCTCCACGTACAGGGAGACACGATGACGCACGCCACATCTATTCCTGTTCGGTTCTTTTATAGCTTACATGTGCAATGAGCCTGACGTCTAGAGTGTAACCTTTCCCTGTAACATGTAATGACGGACTTCCCAGGAATTTCTCAAGAAATTTCTGCATAGTTTTTGATGTCAATATGGGGTGTTATCGCCACCAAACATTACTCTATCTTAAAAGAAAGGACCAGCAACCTTTTATCAGTCAAGAACTACTACATTTTAGAGCTTGTGAAGGCGAGTTAGCTACGATTCAAACCAAATTAATGGTCGAAATTTTGTAGAGTTATATTAAGTACTTAGATTGCGCGTAATAGCAGGCCAAAGCCTATGCCCAGCAGTGAACTATTAACGGCAGTTTATGATATTATTTATACTGTCCGATCCATCCATTTAAGAATATTTTTCCTATCATTGCTTGCTCATCTTACCAACTTATCACATTGATTTCCTAGTCTTCCTATCTACTTTTTATAATGATACAGGGGGCAACCGAGCAGGGGTATCGCCTGATGGTATGCGAGTACCGTCACCCAAGGATACCCGCAACACCAGAGGTGAGACAAGTGCGTTGCTGGGCTAAGAAGGAGTACGCTCTTTTCTAGATGTCAGCTTCGTATATAGCAAGTTTTATTAATGTGCTAAATGATATAGATAAAATTTTGCAACCTCATTAACTTCTTGCTTGCTAAGAGAAGTTGAGACAAGACTACTATAGGTTCAAAGCGTAGATTTTGCAATAAGTCTTATACTACTTACTAAAGTATTCGTTTAATAACAATAGGTTTAAAATTAGTGTCCAAAATATGTTTGTTTAGTATATTTCTGCTTACCCTTTAATAATATAGGTGGTTGCATGTATATAATGCATCTACATATCAAGTATATATAGTGCATTATATCTACTTTTGTGTGTTGCCTTTTCCGCACATACAGCCAACAGGTAAACTCGATAGTTTCTCAGGAAAGGGACATATCTTATAGTAACATTTAGTCCGTGGGATTTTCCAATATTTAAGTTTTATCTTGTAGAGAACTATTCCTTTCCATTTCGTGTTGATAACTTTAAGTATATCCTACTTCGGTACTAAGGCTACAACATCCCCCCTGTATTGATGAATTAATAAGTCAGGACATGTAATTCTGTATACAAAGCTTGACTAAAAAATCTTCGTTTTGAACATATGAAGTTTTGTCTCAACTTCTCTTAGCCAGCAAGAAGTTTATTAGGTTCCAAAATTTTATCCAGATCATTTAGTACATTAATAAAACTTGCTGTACACGAAGTTGACACCTTGGTTTGATATGTAGGCTACTTTTAATTTTGAAAATGTTTTGTGTTCGACGACGTGTGTGACGAGACTCAGCTAGTAAGTTTCGTAACTCAAATTTAAAAATACCCATACGCAATCATTTATTCGAGTAATTATATGCCAAAAATGCCTTACATCATCAACTTAAACCACCGCAAGGAAACTGATTTTGAAATAAAAAAAACTGCATTGAAATCGGTCCATTCGTTTGAGAGCTGCAATCCCCACTGACAGACCCACACACAAGCAAACAGATATTATCGTTAAACTTATAACACCCCTATTTGTGCGTTAGGGAATAAAATTGACTCCATTTAGAGTCAATAATGTAAATAGGGGTGTTATAATATATATATAAATAACCTTAGGGGTGAACACATTATAAATGACAGTACAGTCTTTTACATCTAGTGGAATTGTGAAGACCCTAATCACCTGTACTAAATATGTTAGATATAGCTATGGCTCAGCAATATTAGACTAGTTTCAAAATGAAAGTGGAAATCTACTTTGTTTTGCTTTCCTGTTGACTTTGGCACTGCATGTATATGTTTTCATATTTTTACTTTAGATTTATTCAATTATGCTTTACTTAACGGTTACTTAAAGTTGGTCATAAACAATGAACTTATATTGTTTCGTTCCAGATACCGGAGGCATATAGGCCCGCAGGCCAATATTCTGAACCCCTCCCTCATCCCCCTGCCCATTCCCTTTGGCAACGTACTTGTGACGCCTCTGGTGTTGCGGGTGTCCATGGGCGGCGGTAATCGCTTACCATCAGGCTATACGTATGTTCATTCGCCCAAAAACAAATTTATTTTATATTTTAATTACCACGATTTCTATTTCCTATTTGTTATTATTTTTTATGATATTAAAACCAACGCTCATGCTAGGAATATATTTTGTGTCACAGGAGACTTCACAAATATCATGTATGTGTTGTCCCTAAGAATTGACCCTAAACCCTAAGCGCAGTAGTAAACGACAAGTTGATCCCTTAAACCGTGCCGCCCAATGCAATTTACACAAACAATATGGTTTTAATATAAGTGAATATTCACCAATCATCATCGAAATACCGAAACAACATCGATGATATTGTAGAACGCATTGTACAAACACTTCTCGCCATACATCGGGGTCCGATCTGCAAATTAGCAATTAATGAATGCAGCAGGGCAGGGAAGGGCCCCCCGAGGCCCCCTGGGTGACGGAACCCCTACTTTTTTTGTTACTATATAGGTAGCCTGCGCTGGACTCTTAGGCTATAACCTGCGTGAAGAGCTAGGGATTCGTCCTACGACATGCAAATATATGAATCGGTTTCGCAAGCAGCAACTGTAGTGAAGAAGAAGGGAGGTTTGGCCACCACAAATAGACCATTTTGATTTCCCTAGTCCAGTTTGAGAAATATACAAAATGTGACGGTCGTGAACTTTAATAACCAAGTTGTCGAGTTTAACTTAGACTAACTTATTTATTTGATGTAGGATTGTTTGACTTATTTTATTTTGGAAGTTCCAACAGTGATGTAACAAATTCAAACGTTTTACGGCACACCTCTAGTTAATAGTATTTTAGGGATGTGTTCCGTCTCTAATATTTTTGGTGGTCTATACCAATTAGAATAATACTGTACAAATTCTTAAATACAATGAAAGTATGATACCCTTGCCTTATGAATTTTGTTACAAAGCAAGTTTGTATGCTTTAACATTATTAAGGAATAAACCACTAACTTAAACATTTAGTGACAATAGTATTTCAGTTTATAAAAGCTGCATTCAACATTGTACGTTTGCAACACCAAGATATATCCTCAGATCAATAGACCGTTCACAGCCGTCATTTTCAGCTTTTTTCGCAGTGAGCCCGCAGCATTCGTTTTTTCCCTTGCCCCGTTGGGGGTGTCTCCCTATCCACCCACCACCCAATACCACCGTGCGCGGAATTTGATTAATGCAATGTTCACGATAATTATTCCTGTTACTATTTTTTGACAGAATAAAGTTTTTTCGTTCGACGTCCATTGTCTTTTTTTAACTTTTTTTTGTACTTTTTGGATGTGCTGTTTTCGAACGTGATACGAGATTGTGTTCTGTAGACTTTTTTATAGGAATCAGTGTTTCGTTCTTCAAATATCATCTTTATTTTGAAATGAATCCTGAAAATAATATCAGTGAGCCGAATTTTCGTTTATTAAAGCTTATCTTTATTGAAAGGCTTGCTGAGTTATAGAAATATTCGAGCTCTATATGCAATTAACAGATTGGAGTACATTGAATTAATCTTTATTAATTTGAATTATATAGTATACTGTATAATGGCAGGAACTCACTTGGCCTCGCTGAACGATTGAAGTTTCACTTATTTGTTTATCTTGGCTGAAAATGATTCAAATTCAAAATCATTTATTCAATTAAGACGCTAAGTGACATTTATGAACGTTAAATTATAACCACAGATGACAATCATAGATCGATACAAACCAACGCCACAGCATGTACTGGCTTGTCGAGGAAAGTTAAGTGAAAACACCAAAATCTACTGCCTGCCTGTGTCGATCTATAACTTCCAGTTTCCATAGTGCGTAGAGCTTTATGAGTAGAATCCAACTGGTATAGTACTGGAACTGGTACAGTAATAAATCCAAAAACAGATAATGAAACTCATGGCCACTGTTTTTAAAAGTCTTATTGTACTTCCACGTCATATGTGGCGACTTAATACAGCGCTAATTAGAGACACGCTACAGCGTTTTCTACCGAAGATACGTCAAAATACGGAGTAACGAAGGAAACGAAGAAACTACTAATCCTGAATCGCGCATTAAAAGTTCTCGCACCGATTCACATATTTACTAGTTCCCAAAATCAACCGTTGGGCGGTGGCCCGCCTGACATGATTACCTTGCCTAGTCGGAGGATCCTCCCTTTGTGATGGGGAGACTTGACACCCGTTCCTCCACAAATGACCCACCCAAAACCAAACCCAACTCGTTTTGCGCTAACCCCGATAAAATTGGCAAAATAGAAGGATAATGGTGGATAAATTCAGTCAGTCTGTAACTCAGGTTAGCCACACAAAAGTGAGATCTAGTTTGACCACCCTGTCACCCGGCCACGGCTCAGTACCTGATTATCTGACTGTATCTTATCAAGTTTATTTCTCTACGTATAACTTTTGATAATAAGGGGGTTTTGGGGTTTGGTTTACAGAAATAAAGACCATTAAAGAATATATCTGCACACAAGGTCTTAAAAATTTCTAATATAGAAGTTATTATAGAAGTTATAGTAGACTTTAACTTTGATTTCATTTCAGTATAAAATTTCTAATTCATGCTATCAATATTCGTTAATTTTGTTAAAAGTCATTCTACAAAACACAACTTGGCATGTGTATTTTACTTTTGAAAAGATAAGTTCTTTATTTTAAAAACACAAACTTTTAAACAAATATTACTAAACTAATGCCTGTAACGTTACAATCAGGCATGAAATAAATTAACTAGCTGGTTCACTTTGAAACAAAACATCCAAGTCCAGGTAAAGAGTACAAGTCTTATCTAAAACAATCTCCGTCGACAATATCCGGGCTGGCTCACTCCCGCATGCACTTCACCAAACTTTATAACCACACTTTTAAACGACCTAACTAACAAACCGTTACACGGTAAACTAGACTTTATTGCTAACTTGTTTCAGTTTGAATTAGCTTGTCTACAGTTTAAGGTATCCAAAAGTGTGTCAAGAAAAATAAGGCAGGTTCTGAAGGCATTTTATTTATTTTTGGTTTTTTCTTCACGTGGCATTCTGAATGGAAATGAATAGAGGAGTTGCTTTCAGTTTCATTTTCTTTGACGTGTTACTTTAAAGTAAAGTTTTACTCTTCATAAGCCATTCAACCGCATACTAGCAGCGCATTCAAACACTTCTGGACAAATGCTTATGGAAATATTTTTAAAATGTAATCAATGAACTAACTAACAATGAACCGTATGCCGTGGTCCCTCCATCCCCTTTCCCATCCCCCAAGGCTAACAACGGACTTGTGACGTCTCTAGTATTGTGGGTGTCCATGGGCGGCAATAATCCCTTACCATCAGAATACTGGTTTGCCCTCTATTCCATAAAAAAAATGCTGCTAGTGTTTATAAGCGCTGAAAATCAGTTATCATCAATTTCGTCATCAATGGTTTTTAATAGTTCGCTTTGGCTTCTTATGCCACCTGGGCAGCCGGTAAGTGGTTATGTGGTCAAGTTGTGCTTCTCTTGGTAGTGCTGTTGACCCCCGAAGTTTGCTTCCTTAGTCGGCTCTAACGAAACCCTCGGGAAGAATGGGGGTGGTAACACTCTGTATTCCGAATCTGACATCACACACACATTTTAAATAATATACACAGACAACCCAGAACCGAGTTGTGTGGCGAAGACGGCCAAGGTGACACGACCCCAGCTAAACTGGGAAGAGAAGTGGACAAAGAAGAAGAGATATATAGAGTATATTTCTTACATAGCGCGTTTCTGGTATTTAAAATGTACAATAAATCTCTATAAATAATAAGGAATACAAACGCAACGCTGACTTAACGAAGTACACTAAGAAAGGATAGAAAGCCGGCTCTCTCACACCCTCACTAAAAAATCATACGAACTATATGACTGTTATAAGGTATGTTAATCTATATCTATACTTATATTATAAATGTGAAAGATTGTGGGGATGTTTGTTACTCTTTCACTCAAAAACTGCTGAACGGATTTGGATGAAACTTTACAGTAATATAGCTGATACATCAGAATAACACCTGGGCTACTATTAGCCGCGATAACCAACATATAGGCGGGCGGAGCCGCGGCCATAAACTAGTAAGGACTGAATCGCAATACTACTTGAAATTGTATTTAACAAACCTTTCGACCAAATAACGTTTCTCATGGATACAGGTGGACATATAAAGGTCGGTACAATTTACATTGTACATATCATTAGCATTTCCATCAAATGGCTGGCATTTCATTACTTTAAAATGGTAGTACATCGTGTAAACTATACAATGATTATTACAGTCTATATTAATAAGCTGCACACAACAGCATGTCCACGGACGCCTTCTGTGTCACGCGATGGTGGCTGTACTTGGTGAAATAGACTTTAGTTACTGCGTGTATGTGTTAATATCGTTTAAAGATTGTAAAATCAGTATCGATGAGAGCCGTTTGTTAGGAATCGTTCTTATGTAAACCCCCAAAAACAGGATATTTTCTTGATGCGGGAGTTGCATAACTAAGCAAGATACAAGACATAATTAAGTTTATAAAAAAACTGCGGAACGGATCAGCAAGTCCCGTCAAAATTGGTTCAGCCGTTCCGGAGGTTGGCACAAGGAGACCGACACACTCGCTGCCGGCTGTCGTACGCTCCATGGCCGGCGGCGAGAGCAGTTTTACCGCGGTCGCGACCTTCTGCGAGGAAGTCATCTCGCAGAAGGAAGCAGCGGAGAAGGCCCGGTAGGATGATCTCCACTCAGACCCGATCCGCCGCCGGCGAACCGGGCGGCGGAAGCGCGCCTACCAGCGCCTCACGCCGCCCTGAATGTGGCCGCGGATGGGCGGGACGGGTTTTGCCCCCCATCCGCTTTACAGGCCAGCCTCGAGGGGGCGACGTTACGCTTGTGCCGTACGTCATTTAAATTGAGAGGATTTAACATCTTGAGACGGTGCCCGCTTCAGTGCGGGCAGGCGCTGGGAGGGATGCGGATGGTGTGAGAAAGCGGTTCCCGGATCCCTCCCGTCTCAGGCGCAGAATGGCACACCGTGTGGTTTTAGTCGGTTCGATTCCGACGCACCGCCCCGCCACAAACCCCGGTGGGGAGAAGGCCCGAAGGGGTTTCCACACGTAAAAAAAAGGAGACCGACACAAATTTCAAAATTGATTTTTTGACGTAAGCATTAAGTGAAAAGCTGTTAAGTTGATATTACAAGCAGAAACTTCAATTTTATTTATTAATATATATACTTAAACGCACATACGATTTGATTGAGTACATTTTGAAGGTTATCATCTAAAGTTTTAGCATATTTATTCATAACTACCTATTATATTGTATAGTCATGTTTGTTATTTATAACGAAGTTGGCATTAAAACCAGTGATTCTTTGGACAACACTGTTGCTAAGAGAAATTAAAATAATAATATTACTCGTTTAGAAATATTAAAGTTCTATTCTTAAAAGTCTGAAAATGCAATATTCTAACACTAATTCTGGTGCTGCTTCCCTCTCTCTAACTCTTTCTTTCCTAAAGGTAAAAGAAGCATTTCGAAGGCACGTAAGGTTAACGATAAAATGGTTATAATACTACAGTACAGTTATAATAACTTACCAACTAATTTATGACATAATTATGACATACCCTCAGGGCCTAGGGAATTACAAAATGGAAACACCTCCTGGCTCTTGGCATCAACTGAGCTGTATCCCAAAGGGGCCTCATACATAGATCAAATGACGGTGCTCGTCACGTAATATTTAACGTGTATGGGGATCGAACCCGCAACCTCTAGCTCAGTTATTAAGATCGGTAACCACTGCACCAACAGGCCTGTCATTTCACAATTTACCTTAATGAAAAAAATTAAGATTTTAATCACTTCATGCAGGAATTACCGGCAGAGGTATATAACTAGTAATAAAACCGATAAAAATAAAATAAATAAAATGTATTATAGTTGCGCCACTCACCTTGTCCCGACCTACCACAACAGGCCATATCAACTGGACATAATCTTTTATTTTTCGTTAGATGATAAAATTAGCAAGTATAGTAGGACCTGTTATTTGTTATGAAATTGGGGGCATACCTATACACTTTATACACATGTTTATATGTATGTATAAAATATGTATATATGTATAAAACTGTGTGTATAAAAGTAGATTTATAGACGAGTTTTGTTTATAATACCGAAACATATATATGCATATGAATGCGTTTTTTATACATTTTTTATAACAGACCTGTTTATGTTAGTAAAATTGATCACAGGTCTAGCGCGTGTTATAGCTACATTATTCGTATACGAGTAATGAAGAAGATAAATGTAACTTTATGACTAGTATGTACTACGCGAATACTATGCGAATACTACGAGGATATTTCATAAAAATTACTTGAATACTACGCGAATACTTCGTGAATACTAGCGAATTCTATGCACATACTACGCGTACACTACGCAGATACTACGTGAATACTACGCGGTTACTAAGCGAATACTACGCTGATACTAAGCGAATACTACGCGAAAACTGTAATTGACAGATACTCCGCGTATACTACGCGTTTACTACGTGAATTCTACGCGTACACTCTGTTCTACTGAAAAAAAAAACTCAGAAACAATGGCAGAAGAGTAGGAAGGGTCTCTTCTACTAACATTTTTAACGTATTAAGGGTCAAGCAAGTAGACGGGTCACCTGATGGTATGTGAATACCGCTGCCTCCGAACCAAGAGTCACAAGTGGCTTAACCGTTGTCATCCTTTTAACATCCCATCCAGGATCATGGCCAGCGGAGGTTTGGGTTCTGGTAATCTCAAACTCTTGGTGAAAAACTACCATGGTATTACCAATTGCCTTTTATATTCCACTGCTGGTCACCGGCTTTTGCTCCTTTAGCTTTTGCTATAATCGCTAATGCCAATTAGTACCGTGGGAGAGCCAAGCTTCCGCATGAATGGGCCGGCTCGACCGGAGTGATACCACGGCCTCACAGAAAACCGGTGTGAAACAGCGCTTACGCTGTGTTTCATCGAGTGAGTGAGGATACCGGAGGCCCATACCCTAATCCAACGCCCCCTATCCCCCTCACCATCCCCTTTCCCCCCAGGCCGCCTTAGTGTGGGTCACCATGCTGCATTGTTCTTTTTCGCATCGAGGATGGTGACCACCACTCTTGGATTCTGCTCATGCTTTCCATCAGGCAAGGCAGAGTCATTTTGGCAGCTTAAATATATAAAAAAAAAAAAAAAATGCCTCTATTCTCTTATATTACGGGCTTCTCTCACTTCTCTTATATTATATTTCGTTATGACCGCGTGACTTAGTGCTGTTGAGATGACGCCATTCCCATACAGTTGTTAGTTTTTTGACAACGTTTACGTTTGTAGAATAACAACTTTGCTAGAAGGGCTGCTTAAAAAAGAACACCATACTACGCTAGGCAGACGTGTTTGTATAGCATTTGTATCGAGTGTGCTTTTTTTGGTTTCTTTTGCAGTGTTTTTTGCTCCTTTGATTTGGCTTGTTTAATTAGTGTGAGTTTATTGATGTGTTAGTGTAAGATTACGAAAAAGTAACAATGATAATTTTGAAAGTCAAGACACATGTGCTACCTCCAGCCAATCAACCTTAGAGGTGACGAAAAAAGGAATGAATTCGAAAAGGCCCCGCGTCAAAATTTAAATTTTGCAACAATATTTACAATGGTTAAAAGAGAATGAATACGTGATTGTATTGTAAATAAATTATGGACATACGTTTAAACCTTCACTTCAATAATTGATGACGTAGACCCGTTCACTGGGCTGAAGTCGATGGCTTGGTAATGAACGACTTGAAGGCCATCGACTTCCATTGACCTGCGCTAACCAGCAGTCCATTCGCTGTGGTCAAACCAGGTGTATTAAAAATTAAGATATTTACATGAAGTACTTTCGTAGCTGAGAAGGAACTTTCATAAAGGGAATAATAATGAGATAATACAAAAAATTTAACACACCTTTATATGAAACCCTATCGTAATACATTCGATAAACGTCTTTTCTGGCATTGTATAGGGCATTATACTTGTTTGTAGTTCATTCCTTTAATGTTGTGTTCTCATTTTTCTCTCATTCTTTTTGTGTTTTTTTTATGTTATAGGGGCAAACAAGCAGTCGAATCGCCTGACGGTAAGCGATTACCGCCGCACATAGATACCAGCAACACCAGAGGCGTTGTAGGCCTCCTTTGAGGGCTGGGGAGGTGGATGGGGGGAGAGGTTGGGGTGTGGGCTTCCGGGATCGTCACTCACTCGGTGAAACACAGCGCAAGCACTGTTTCACACCGGTTTTCTATGAGTTCATGGTATCACTCCGGTCGAGCCGGCCCATTCATGCCGAGGTATCTCACCCACGGTCGGTAACAATAAAATTTAGTTTTGGTGCTGCTCTACGATCAACGAATTAAATGCTTCATGCAAACGAACTACATATCTATCTCTCATATCTCATATCATCTCTCTATTTTTTTTTATGAAGAGGAACTCTCACACTCACTACAAAGAAGTACCTCATACTTGTGCTTCTTGAGTAACATGTTTCTATGGCAGTCACCAGTCATTTAATCATCTTCTTGATTTACTGCTAGAGCACAAAAAACGGCATAATACTAACGTGCCAAAGGGCACTCTCTAGAAATCAATTTAGCATAGATAAAAAGAGTCTAAATCAGTGTATTCATTGCTTAAATTCAAGTTCTTATATTCTACGATTTCAATGAGTTATAAAAAAGCTTTTCAATTTAATATAATGATTTCGATAAGGTATTAATTTGTCACCTTTGCTTTCAAAATAGCTTTTTTGTCAGTCAAGTCAAGCAGGGGCAAGTCATTACACATCGTCACGCAGTGATTGTAACTGTACAATCAGTTAATAGATAGAGCTAATAAAATTACGTCTGACACCGCGCCATCCGATACGATTTAGAATTTTAAATTGTTTATCTGTGACAGATTTAAATTTAGAATCGAATTAAGTTTGATTTGAATTAGCCAGAATGGCCATAGAGGAGGTTAATTCAACCTCCATGGTCACCCATCCATTCACAGATAAAACTTCTACGGCCTCTCGTTAAACTGAGGTTTAGGTTCATTATACTAAACTATTCAGATAAATTGTTAAAGAATCTATTTCAGGTTTTTTATATGTATTTATTATATATATTATTATGTATTCTTTTGTTAGGTTTTTGCATAATTTTGATACCTTTTTCTCTTATGATGTCCACGATATGTAAAGGGGTGCTGCCACTCTATATCCTTAATCCATCACATCACAGAGACTTCTACCTATATTCCTTCATCGTACAAAAATAATAGTTAAGTAAGAAAGTGTTATTACAATTATTGATTGAACTGAATTGTATACTGATTGAATTAACTAGCAAACATCTACATGCTTATTAATTTTTGTATCTATATGTCAATTACGCTACAACAGTTGAAGAGAATCAGTTTTAAATGAGTAGGTACTTTCATATCTGACTGACAGCTCTTCAACTTATGATGTATTATTCCAGATTTTAATCGTTAATTGTAATATCACAGTAAAATTAATCACGACAGTACAATATTTAAAAAAAATATATATTAATCACTTCTGATGACAGTTCCTCAATTTACATTTTTTTATAAATTTGGCACTATTTAGAATTAAATTGGATAGCCATAAAAGTCGTTATTTATGAGGACGCAGATAACAAATAAAACCATTGTCCTAGAACCAGTTTTTTTGAGTAATAGGATTGACAATATGCATACGAATATGAGACCCAGTTCTGAATCCACCTTTTAGAACAAGTAACAGTGTAAGACCACCATGAACAACTTAAGAATATTCCAAACTATACCTATCTATATAACCAGCCACAGCAAGCCCAGCGACTAATATTACTCACTCAAAACTTTTTATACTATTTTAAAACATACCTATAGGTGTGCTATAGCTATGCGTATTATTCTTTTAGCCTACATCACGACTATTTTAGGTAGCCACGTGACGTCAGATTACAATAAGTAATGGATCTCAAAAAATATGAACACATTATTGGACTATTTGATTCGTTTGGAACCGAATGCGTTCGGATCGGACGCGCGAACCGGTCCGACAGCTTTTTGTGGGATTCCACCCTCATCCGACGACCTGACTACCTTTTGAGGTCTTCCTTACAACCATTTGAATATCGACCTTAAGTTTGAGGTGCTCAAAGCTTTATTTATAATGTGCCTCTCATTGTTTGACAGTCACGACCTAAGAGCAAGGATAAATGAGGATGAAGTTTTTTAGACAACTGTTTTTGAACCTTATATTTCTATCTTTAGAGCAGACTTTTGTTTTGATGTAGGTGATGAATAGTTCCTTTGATTTTTATCGTACATTTGACCCATCAAGCCTCATGTCCTGGGAATGTTCAGTAGGCGATTAAATACTTATTTGCCGTGATTGTAACGACGCTCGTTGAAATTTCTGTTAGTGTTTTTAATTGTTTAATTAACACTTTCGGTATGATGTGTATATTCACTTATATGCTATACTTATAACACTATTTTGGAGTATGTATCCTAAGATGAATCGTTTCTTAAGATGGTAGACATCTGCAATACCAGAGGCGTCACAAGTGCGTTGCCGGCCTTAGGGGGTGGGGAGGAGAATGAGAGGAAGGGTTGGTGTAAGGGCCTCCGCTATTCTCACTCACTCGGTGAAATACAGCGACAGCACTGTTTTACACCGGTTTCCTGTGAGGCCGTGGTATCACTCCGGTAGAGCCGCCCATGTATGCCGAAGTGTGGCTAGTTTCCGGCTCATTCGTACCGAAAAGGGGCTCTCCCACGGTAGAAAGTATTATTTCTCCTATTCCTACTCCTATGATTAGGAGTTATCCAGAGTTTTCTAATGGTGTTCTATAAGCTCCACTTATCCCGTATGTGTCAGACAATGATCTAAATGGAGACCAGGTTTTTAAGCCTGTAAGTAAATAAATAAATAAACATTTTGGACATTTAACACACAACGCCATCTAGTCCCAAATTTGAGTTTTGAGTTTGTATTATGGTACTAGACAACTGATATAAATACATAAATACTTTTTTTGTATGTATATTTTGTATACATTATACATAGAAAATAACCAAACTCTGAAACAAATATTTGCAGATCATACAAACATTTTTCCGACCCGGGGATCGAACCACCGCGCCACCGAGACAGTCAAAGTAGTAGGATAGTACATGCACGTAAAGACCGACCTATACAAAACCTACTTACGAGTGAGTACCCTATACGTAATACAAATCAGTTAAACATAGAAGACGCTCTCGTTAACTGCACGGATGGTGTAACAGCATAAGCTGTCATCTCGCCGCTCCTTACTGTAGTAAGTGGGTTCGATACGCACACGGAACACCACTTTGCGTGATCCACAAATTATTGAGTCTGGGTGTTCTTTGTGTTCGTTTCATGTATATATATACGTTTCATAGATATATTTCTAAAACGAGAGTTGCCTTTATTAAAAAAAGAAAGGAAACAATATGGATAGAATATTTTTTTACATACATTAGGTTAGAAATATGTGTTATCTTTTGTAACAGTAATTCAATCATTAATTGAATGTTCCTTGAAATCAACTTTTATACGGTTCTGTGTACGTCAATTATGAGCTCTGAACTCTTTAATTCTTCTAGTATATAAAAGTTTAGTTTATTTGATGGGCCCGTTGGTCTAGAGATTACTGAACCAGACTGCCAAATCAGATGACATTGGTTCAAATTCCATCCAGCACAAATTTTGTGAAATGATCATGAACTGTCGTTGTCCACCAACCACTTGGGTAAATAATGTAACGAAAAATTTTGGAGTATATCGAAATAAAAAAGTGATAAATTCCTTATTTTTGTTCCCTGTTTAAAGTATGTCATTACATCACGTATTTTTTTTTGTATGGGTCCGCATGGTGATCTACACTGCCTACATAGTGATGCTTCTGCATCATTGGGCAAGTCGTGGTTATCTACCCATTTTACTGACTCAAACTATCTTAGTTTAGCTTGTAGACTTCCAGGTCCGTGTGGCGTTATTTAGAACCTGTAGTTTCACCACCCCTATTCACCTCGTGGACGTCGGAAGATTCCGACTAGGAGAGTTAAATACGCAGGACAACCGCAGTGCGAAAAGAAGTAAAACTTAATACAGGCCCTTTTTTACGTGCATAAACTCCCTCGGGCCTTCACCCCACCGGGGTTTGCGGCGGGGCGGTGTGTCGGAATCGAACCGACTAAAACCACACGGTGTGCAACTCTGCGCCTGAGACTGGAGGGATCCGGGAACCGCTTCATTACGACACCCAGAACCCCTCCCAGCTACTGCCTGCACTGAAGCAGGCACCGTCTGCTGTTAAAAAACTCTCAATTTAGGCGAAGTACGGCACACGCGTAACATCGCCTCCTCGCGGCTGGCCTTTAAAGCGGATGGAGGGGAAAACTCGTCTCGACCATCCGCGGCCAAACTTAGGGCGGCATGAGGCGCTGATCGGCGCAACTTGACACTAGTTCTTGATCAAACCCTCTGGCCAGCGTTTAGTATGCCAAAACGTCCTTTCTGAGGAGACCCTGTGTCCAGCAGTGGAATATTGAAGACTATTGATGACTATAATGTTCAGGTTCCTATCATGGAGAACTGCCTTATAGGCTTTGTAATAATAGCTTTTGCCCGCGTCTTCGCTCACACAGAAGTAGATATTTTTATCCCCTAATTTACCCCCTTAGTGGTGGCATTTCATTTCTTAGTGCTCGCTTACATCATATTTAGAACCTACATGCAAAATTTCAGTATTCTAAGTTCAGCGGTCTAAGTTGATTTGATCTATAAGTATCTTAGTCAGTCAGTCACCTTCCGCTTTTATATATATAGGTTTATATGCCAGTGCACCATAATTGATTTTTTTCCTTTATAACACCTAATACCGTCATTTTAACTTCTCTGCTTCCTCTCGAAAGTGTTGTCGTAAATATATGTTAATACACATAAAATTGGCTTCAATGACACAACACATGCGAGAATCCCATGTAATTTGACATGATTAATGGGAGAATAATTGCCATAAAAACTAATGCCATATGACATGTTATGTTTATTATCGTTTTAGGGGCATAGACGAATAAAAAACTTAGTCTCATCGACAGGTTTTTGATTTATAAGGGTTATGGGGTTATAATTGTAGGTTTTGGATGTCATGTGTGAAATTTTGACAGATGTGTGATATTTTACCGTTAGTTGCCGACATCTACCCTATTTATGTCAACAGACATTCTTTTTTTTCGGTAAAAAAATATTGACAAGCTTTAGTAAGAGTGATTTACCAACATATTAATTCCAGACACATTTCATGTCATTCGCTTTTTTTATACTTTTTATCATTATTTCATTACGACGAAGATTTGAAGGCTCGAAGACTTAGTATGAAGACTTTAAATACATGACATTGGCAGAAATAGCTCATCCAGCTGGTTGCCATCTCATCAAAAGAAGAAGAAGCTTTAGTAATGTCAGGAAATCCGAAATATTGGAGATTAATTGTAATAATTTTCTGAAGACTACGCCATAAAATCGATATATAGTTATTATCGATATCGTTACTAAAAATATTGGTGCGTATTTATGGATCGATTGTGTCTCGTTGGTGTCTCGGCCGATGTCTGCCTCAATCAAGTTATTTGCCTTTAAAATCACAACAAGATATCAATTTATGTGTTCGTCCATAACATAAATAATATTTTCTGAACTAAATTTAAGACAGTGGACTGACCAGACAGATGCAGATAAGTGAATTCTTCTATGTTGAACTTTTACATTACTACCAGTCCGCTGTCTGCCCCAAACATTTATCCATTAAAAAGTATTCTTAGCAGAAACCAAAAATATTCAAGTCCCTTACATACAAAAACATTCCACACTCATCTAATTGTTTCCTATATTTCAAAGCTCTTCACATTATTCCCGATGCATCCATAGTCTCCTGGTGTAATGGCAGCGTGGTCATCCATCACCGTACCGTCCCGCGCCCCTCCTCACCCCGCCCCGGCCCGGCGCATCAATCTTGTGTAGCATCGCCTGCATGCTTATGCTACCTTAGTACTTAATAATAATTTGTTAGATCTTTTATCAGATTTTAAAAATAATTAGTTGATTTTTCTTTTCTTTTCTTCTCCTGTTCTGTCAAGAATGGCGGACTGTTGGTCGACATCGTGATGTCAACCATTCCTAATAATTTAAAAATACATAAAAAGACTTTTCTTAATCGTTCCATGAGTGATGAAGTTCTGAAATCTAAACAAATAAATAATAGCTTTCCACTAAATGCATATGAAAACTACACTAAATCTATATACGATACTTACACCAAAAAAACTGTCTGTCTCTTTGTTCCGGCTAACATCTGGAATTACTAAACCAATATTGTTCTAAACAGTAGGACTTTCACTGGCAGATAGCTGATAAGATAAGAAGTAACTTAGGATACTTTTTTTAGACCAGCTTCGTGTCTCTACGCTTCCCGCGATGTTTGTTGTACTGCGGGGTACGGCCAGCAATAAATATCAAACAAAAATACCCCTGAATTGAAAATTTCCTTTTAAAATTCAGGTACAAAGCCGTAAACAAGACTAACATATACTAAAGACATAAGAAGCTTAGTTATCTGCCAGTAACATAGAAATAATAAACTTACTTAATATAAACAAAGACCTGTAAGTACTAAAAAGAGAAGTGTTATTTAACTTTTCATCACTTATTTCGAAACTTCCTCTCCTTCGACACACAATGGCTGCACATTTTTAAAAGTCTCCCATCCCCAAGGTAACTTAAAATAATTACTTTTCGTCATAAATAAAAAACAGTACTTTCCTTAGTTTTTGGTGAATTTGAAGTTAAAGAAAAAGTCTGTCTCGTTAAGGCTGGCGGCATTCGGCATTGTTGCCGCACGCTGCACGCGACATTGTTACAGCAGCGTCATATTGTCTAGCGTTCATTACTGTCTGCCTGATAATTCTGTATTTTTGTACTAAATATATTTTTGAACATTTAGGAAAGTTTAAGACAGTAATTAGTAGTATAATGTTATTATTAGTTTGTATTGCTTGTAACTCGTTCCCTTTAATGTACGTTAACCACTTAGTTTCCAGCAAACTTTGTTGTGGACGATTTTCTTTTTATTTCGATTTGTCATGTTCTTAAGAATACATGTAGATACAAATGTATGTAAAATAAACTAGTTTTTTTATTTTTTTATTTGACTGCCTCTGTGGCGTAGTGGTAGCGAATGCGACTGCTGTGCAAGAGGTCTCGGGTTCGATTCCTGAGTCGGACCAAATGTTTGTATGATCTGCAAATATTTGTTTCGGAGTTTGGGTGTTTTCTATGTATAATATGTATGTATATACAAAAAAAAAGTATATAAGTATTAATATCAGTTATCTAGTACCCATAGTACAAGCTCTGCTTAGTTTGGGACTAGATGGCGTTGTGTGTTAAAATGTCTGAACATATTTATTATTATTTTATTAAACCTTACTTAGTCTACTTTAGACTAGTGGGGTGAGATCTGGTGATCGGTGTCACAGGTTTTTATACCTAAATCAGACACCAGCTCGTCACAATATATATATGAAGAACTATATACGAATTTGACGGCAAGGTTAGCACGGTGGTTTAAATGGTTGTCTCTCCGCTTTCTACTACATTGACTGTTGTGGGTTCTAACCCCACATGGGACTACATTTTGTGTAATCCACTAATTGATGTTCTGGGTGTTCTTGTTTTTAGTTTCATATGTTTATCCGTATATTTGTAAAATCTCCTGCCACCATGATGTATATCACAACGGCAGTGTTCTTTTAAAAAGAAAGAAGAAATCACAATATTAAGTACTGTATCGCTTGTGAAGGAAGGTTAATTCTAAAATTAAAATATAGCATTGATGAGAATGCATGGGTCGTAATTCCAACATTTACTGCATACATTGACACAGTTTAATAAAGTGTGTGCTTACACTTGAACCGCACAAAAGTACACATCGTAAAGTTTGCCCCGCCACGCGACTTCAGAGGTTTTCCATAAATTAACGCCCGACGTTGTCGTGACATTGCAGCCGTTCACACTACAGGACAGTGTTAGGTACCCTTCCTGAAGTGTACACATTACTTTAAAATTATATTAAAGATATAGTAGACGTCGAAAATGAAAACTACAAGTGTGAATTTCTGAAATCCAAGTAATAGGGATACAGATACTTCTGCTATGATTGGTTTTATTTGTGGCGACTTCCACATACAGCGGCAACAAAAACATATGACAACGCCATATACCGAAGATATACTGAGCTACGGAGTAACGTAGTGTACGAAGAAACTACCAATCCTGCATCGCGCAATAGCAGTTCTCGCGCCGATTAAACATATATACATCAACAGTAAGGCAGTGGCCCACCAGGCATGATCACTTCGGCTGGCCGGAGGATCCTTCCTTTGTGTGTTCTCTCCCACAGCAAGTCTCAGCCAGCCAGCAACCTCGGCTTCGACAGGGATACACCACAAGCAGGATGCGAGACTGCTCCAGCCTGCTTACCCCTACGGCCTCATCAGCGTCTAGGCACAGAACACTGCACCTTCGGCCCATGTAAGCAGAGCATCTTTCTCCCATCTACCAGCAGCCAGCCACTACACAGCAACCCCCCCGACTCACTGGGACGGCGGTATTCAGTTCCAACTCACTGGAACTTGCGGCACTCAGTTCCGACTCACTGGAAGTACTCACTCCTGGCACTGGCTAGCTCTGCAATAAAGCAAAGATAACTGACTCATCAACTCAACTTCCACGTACAGCGGCAACAACAACATATGACAACGTCATCTACCAAAGATATACTGAACCTTCGGAGTAACGTAGTGTACGAAAAAGCTACCAATCCTGCATCGCGCAATAGAAGTTCTCGCGTCGATTAAACATATATACAACTTCCTAACATCAACCGTTGGGCAGTGGCCCGCTAGGCATGATTACCACGCCTGGTCGGAGGATCCTCCCTTCGTGTTGGAGGAATATATGACCCGTTCCTCCACACTATTAGTCAAGAAACATATGTTTTTCAGCTCGGACTCGAACCAATTAAAATCACACGGCGTCTGGAATACTAGAAGCCGAGGAACCAAGTGCACCCTAGAAAGGAAAACCTGAAACTCCAGCGTACCTCGGGCCACCTACGGTTTATAGATGGCCCCCTCCTGTGTGGGAACTACGGTGTTGCCGTTATTGTAACCAAAAGAAAGATGGTGTTGACCTACACCATCTTTCTTTTGGGGACAATAACCTCAGGCTTCCACTTATAGAGGGCGGAGATCATTTTACGATCTCCGACACCTGAGTCGTCAGCAGTACTTGGCACGTTTCCGGGTCTGGCTTTAGATTTTTAGAACTCTACCGATCCTGCTCCGCCGTTTCCTTTGCAAACATAACTTGCTCGCAAAAAGAAACGGTGGAGTTCCACGCCCTCTTGCTCCGCAACGTGGCTGCAAATATGCTACCGAGTTAGGCCCATCTCTGTGGCCACTATGAGATCACGCCACGCCGGACATTCTGCCAGAGTGTGGAGCATGTCCCGTGCCCAAGATCTGGCCATCGCAGTGGTGGCACTCAGGTGTTGGCTCCTTGCAGTTCTTCGAAGCATCTTTTTCCAGTGATCAACTGCGTCAGCTGGTATTAGAGGGTCCCGTGATGCCTCTCGAGCCAATCCTTTATAACAGGTTTCACCGCCGCAATAACGGCGTGCCCAGCGCTCGGTTGACCCAGTCTTTCCTTCCATTCACTGGTAAAGAGCTGTAAGAGCTCTCGCCCCCAGGTCTCAGGTGGATTTCCAGCCAGGAGACTTGCCAAAGGAGATCGTGTGGTACACCCTTATGAGTCTGATGTCCAGCACTCATTGCGGTCGACGTATTAATGCGATATTGCTGACTTTCAGAACTTTCACCCATAATGTGGCCCTCTAAAGGGTTATGGATCACACGACTCCTGTGTAGAATCTCATGCAGGAGTAATCGGGCCCCCTCGTTTGGCAGTAACCATGCCTATGCACGCGTTGCGTCAACCACCTGGGGGACCAGACTTTGGGAGTGGTGTCCGAAATCCCATCGAGTACTAGCCCTGAATACCTCATAGAAGTCAAGAAACACACTATATAATTTGCATATCACCAGAGTACTGATAAAAACGTAATATTTATTGTTTATACTTATAAATCTGTCAGTTTCAGTCTCTACTGAGAATTGTTTTAATTATTTAGCAACAGGCAACAACCTTACAAAAAAGTACAGGTAAAAACCTTGCCAATTACGGATTTAAAGGTACCTTTGAGTTAATTATCTAAAATCTATTGACCTCTTTTCGGACTATAGCCATAAATTATATTTAAAACACATTTTTTTCTTATTTTGTTTCCAAATTATGCATTATTTTATTTCTATGTGTACAGAAAATAAAATACAAAATAGGAAAATAAAACAAGAAAATATAAAACAATTGTATTTGGTCGGCACTGTACCGATCTGTCAGTAACTTTTCCCATGCATCGCACGAAGACAAATGGTCGAAGTTGTAATACGCAAGAACTGCACCCCTCAAAATTTTCATTCGCCCTGCAAAAATTTGTGTTTCAACTTCTTGAAACACAATTTTTTTCACAATGGTAACACTTACGTTTTTCTTTGACAAGTGACGCCTGAAGCAAGAGTTTCATCAGTATACTTAATGAGTTTGAGGCTTTCTTCGTTAGTTTCATTTTCACAAGCTTTGTTTGAAACTTTGTGTGGTTTCTACTCATGGAAATGTGTTTTTAAATGCTAGATTTATTCAGTAGGGACACCTGCTAAAAATATATAGACTATCTAGACATGAGTACCACTTTGATGGTATTTTTTTTCATTATGAAATGATTTCTGTATCGAGTTAATGTAACGTGTGTTTTGAGTACTCAATTAGTTTTTGAGTTTATTTTATTATTATTCCTTATATTTAATCTTTTATATTTATAATGGAAAATAGGTTATTTTCCATTATAAGCATGAATTTATATTGATGTATGATGATATGAAAGATCACTCGGGACTTGTGGCTCAGCGATGACCGCGTAGGTTAACATATTACAAAGTTAAGCAACAATAGCCGGATCGGTCTATGATGGGTGACCATCCTTAATACATTAAGACCGGTGAAGATCGGTGTTGTCATGTAAATTTCTTTGGCAATTATTACGGCTAGTTGGATGACAAACAAACACAGTTGGATGACAGTGTTCATGCTGTCGTGTTTCGTTGGTGAGCGCGAGACCAGAGGCCCAATGCTGCAGAAGCATCACTAGGCCGCCTTGATATGGATTGTCATGCTGCATTGTCTGCATTCGCCACCACTCTTGGATTCCGCGCATGCTTTCCATCAGGCAAAGTAGTCATTTTAGCAGGGCCATACATGAAAAAATAAATTAAAACAAAAACCACTACAGTAATCGTAGTAGTCGGTTGTTTTCTAGCTCCCCCATGTGCAAGAGATCCGAAGGAATTTTCCTCACCTTCAACAAAAAAGAAGGCTCCGTTTCCCACTCATTTCATTACTCTGAATAAATAAATATATTGTAAATACATGAGTTTAGGTAAGTTCTAAATATATATACGTTAGTTATGCTTCGTATTTTTGTATTTAACAGCTAATTTGATGCACTGATGGTATCTAATCGAAAATGTAACCAATTAGCAGGCACAAAGACTAAATCTATCTAGAAAGAAAAAACAATTAAAACGCATTTCCACGCTTCTGATGCTAATCAACATTAGCATCATCCCCAGTAGGTATATATTAGTATATAAACGTCCATTTGCGCACTGATCCAGGAGTGAACAGGGAACAAATTGTGAAAGCTCATCACAAATTCAATCCCACTTCATTTGCTTTACTTGCGCGAGCCAATCAATTGACGAAAAAAATTGGCAAGTATTGTGTTGTTTGATAGCCGCGGGTTCCGTACAGGCAATATTTTGATGAGAGGACAAGTCATAGGACTACATAAAGTAGTTATGAAAAAATGTTACAGAAAATTAATACAGATTTGTTATTTATGGTGGGTAAAATAAATATTGTTTTAGGACATCTTTCTGGAGCACATTTATAAACGGCATCTTCAGCCTATCGCAGTGCACTGCTGGACATAGGCCACTCCAATTTTACTACACTGGTTCGATTTTCGGCTTCTCGCATTCAGCTCCTGCCAGCCGTCTTGCGCAGATCATCACCCCACCGTCTCACATCTCAATTACACTTGATTAAAAGTTGTATCACAACGTGTAAGACATTTTTATTTTAATAATATATTAGCTTTTAAGAGCTTGATTGCAAAAAAGTACCAAATATTCTTAATGTCTTCTTAAAAATAAAAAATGATAGAAAAAAAAAATTTGTTAACAATATTTACAGTGAATATTATTAATTAATGAGGAACCTCATTGGTTACGTAACTCTACTTTACAATATAGTCCGTCGATCGGCATTGCACTTTAATCCCAAAAATCAACAGAGGCGTAGGAAGGTAAATGGAATCAGTTGCATACGATAATTCTCATTCAGCTCATCTGTCCGTACTTTGTAATTGGTCACATTTATTCAAGAATTCTTGTTGAAAATAATTTGTTAATAAACTACTTCTTTTGAGCGAGGTTTTTGATCTTGAAGATATCATAGTTTTGTGACCGGAAAATCCGTATTTAACAATCATTTTCCGGTCTTCACTTCTTTTTTTAATTGAAACATTTAAATTTATTTAAATTAAAAAAAAATTAGGATCCGGTTGTACAAAAGCTTTCGATAAAATTTATACAGACTATATCACCCAGCCTGTATTATGAATCTATTGACACCTCATTTATCCAAATAGTTTCAGTGGCTTATACGCTACAGTAGAGCCAAACATACATACGCTGCCAGAACGCTTCCTTCTAGCTTTGGCGTAGTCGATTAAAAAAGACCAATGATTTTCATAAACAAATCACATTAAAGCTACAAAAATTAGTTGATATTTGAGTCTATATAGTGACAGTTATGTGGCCGCTGTACCTACAATTGGCCTAAGAATAAAGATATTCAGAGGACTATTTTCGAATAACGACTGTATAATCTATGCTAGTTACACCCCTTTGTGTTACTCGTTATTTATGTTGTACCAGTCAACAAAAACCACGTGTAGCGCCGTGAGACGAAGTTAGTTACATTTTTTTATGTATGGCCATGCCAAAATGACTCTACACTGTCTGATGGAAAGCATAAGAAGAATTCAAGAGTGGTGGTCACAATACTCATTGCTAATGCTGACAATGCAACAATGCAGCATGGTGACCCACACCATTGCGGCCTAGTGATGCTTCTGCATCATTATAGCGTATTTGCTACATCATTATAGAATTACTCCGGTCTCGTACTCAACAATGAAACACGACAACACGAACGCTGATTTTCTGTGCGAGAGCAATACTGCCCCAGTCAAGCCAGCCAGTTTGTGCTGAAATCAGCGTGGCTCCACTACCTTGAATTAATTAGAAGTAGCCTAAGTTACTCTTCATATCATCAAATATCTACCAGTGAAAGTCCCATTAAAATCAATCTAGCAGTTCCAGAGATTAACCGGATTAAAAAAACAGCTAGATAAAAATCCTAATAATTGATTTTTCACTTTCACATACATTTAGTGAAAAGCTGTTAGTTTTGAAATTACAAACAGACACTTCAATTTTATTTATTTGTGTAGATTTTGCTCAAATGAGGCAGCTATTAGAAACAATGATAGTATTCAAAGGGACTGTGACTAGTTCTAGGCTTTAGTTCTATCTTTAAACAGTTGAATGTTCAACTTAACAAAGAAATTGTACAAGCAAAACCAGCCGTCATTACTAGTATATGACAAAATTATAATTAATTCAGCCCACAATTTTCGAACGTAAGTAAGTGTACTTAACAATAATGGACATTTTAATTGAATATTCAATATGGACGGGAAATTATGCCGTCTGCAATGACATGCGACATGGAAAACAATAATGAAACAAGGAAAATTGCAGTAAAAAGAATCTTATTTAACATACATGTTGAATGGTTTTATTAGAAATTAATGGTCCTGGAAATGGACCTTACACTTACAGACAGCCAAAGGAGTAGATAATACTTACGTGAAGAGTATAAAAGCCTCTGTTATAGTCACGGAGTTTTAACATTTACAATAAGCGGTCTACGAGTCTGTTTATATCATGCCTCGGTGGTGAAGTGATAGCGAATGTGACTGCTGTCCTTGAGGTCTCTGGTTTGATGCCCGATTCGGATCAAATGCTGTGGAAACGTTTTGTTTCGGGGTTTGGGTGTCTTCTACGTATATTATGTACCTACATATGTATTTACAAAAAGAAATATATATAAATTGTCCAGTATAAGTTCTGCTTAGTTTGGGACTACATAGGGCTGTGGGAACGGGGTAGAATGTTACATTATTATTGTTTAAGACCAAAAATTTACAATTTTGCGTGTGAGAGCCATACTTCAGACATATAGGTTTTCTATTAGTAATATTACAGTTTCACTAAAAACTTGGCTTAAAAATTTTTTCGTAATGCTGTGAGTCATGCTACCGAAGAAAGACCCTACCACCGTTCAGCGTATATTCACTTGGAGAATAAGATTCTGCAACGGCTAAATATGAAAGAAATAATATTATTAAATCAGTGAGGAACTTTTATATACCTAGATAAACGAGCGCAATAATATCCATTAACAGGTATCGAGACCCGGATGAGAGCATTAAACCTTTTAATCTCAAAGGTGAAGAGACAACAGAATGTCACGATCTCAAATAATTATTAGTAAATTGTTGATATCTAACTCATACGCAAACATCGAACTCTTTCGATGTGGTCGAGGTAATGAAATTTGAGTACAGAGTTGTTTATAAATATTTCTAACATCTGAAAAACAACGCCACCTAGTTTCAAATTAAGCGTAGCTTGTACTATGAAAGCTAGATCGAGTGATATAATACTAAGAAAGTTTTTTAAATCTGTAAAATACATAAGAAATACGAGGCGCTCATACCCCAGTTGGACTTGGCGATTAGAAACAATCACTGAGGGTAAGCAACGACGTCGCGTTCAGTACCTGGATGGGTGATCGCTAGTGGCACGATTGTTATCATAAGCAGTTGTGAAGCTTAGTTGGAAGCCTTTGGGCGGCTTGAAAACATCCGACGGCAAAATTACGTAGCCACAACGTTGTTTTGCCAGTCCCCAACCCGTCCTCAGCCAGCCTGGGGACGTATGCCCTTAACTCTTTCCTACAAGGAAACCCGAGCGCAACAGCGGGAAATTATGGGTTGTTTATAAGAAATAAACTATGAAACATGTATTTGCAGATCATACCAACATTTGTTATGACCCGGTAATTGAACCTAATACTTCAGCACAGTAGCGCCAACGTAGCAGTAGAATATGTTATTTTATGAATTATGGGAGCCTATGCTGTACTAACCAGTTCATGTGTGGCTGCTGCTGCTGGATTAGAGCCTCCACTTATGTACATGCTAACATGGGATTTTAGCTGTTTGCTAACTACCTCAGACAGTTATTCATGAACCATTCTTTGCTGTTTTGAGTCTAGGTATTCCTTGGATCTATTTCATATACATATGTTTGTAAAGTCTCCCGCCAAATGGATTATGTGGATTAAATTCTGAAACATTTAATAAAAGTTCGCAAGTTTGAACTTCCTTCGTGCACTAGACTAGACTCTGAGACCCTCGCTATTGTTTAAAAGGTGAGCGTTCGACAACTTGTCGTGCCCTTTAATATTTAAACGTGAATCAGTAAGCAGTGGAGGCATACATTCAAATCAAATGTAAATTTAAAACATGAGGGAGGAATGTCACTCGTGAATGTGTTTAAAGGGTCCCGAGGTTGTGGTTTGTTCCGAGTTGTTCTAATTTTATATTTTAACATAGGTTATGTAAAGAATTACATGTTACCGGTGATTTTTTTCTCAAAATTTACTTATGTTTACATTCATCTAACTGTTGAAAAAGAATTTCTAAGATCATAACTATCGGAACTCCTGTAAATGATGTCAACTCAATTATTTTCTCCTTGAAGCGTTGGTAATTCCTAGTAATCGATAAAAATTGTAACAACAGTAAACTTTCTATATAATTTCTTTATTCCTTTGATTTTTCTAACACATGCAACAATAAACATTTTAAAGTGAAAACGCACTTTTTGATAGGAGAAAATTTCATGATTCGCGTTACCAACATGCTGACATGACATTTTCGAAATAAAAATTCATTGAGCACTTTTTGGCATGGAAAAATCTTATGGGTTAAAATTACATTAGCATGTCGGTGAAGCAATCACCGACATGCTAATGTAATTTTAATTTAAATATTATAAAATTTCTAATTTTACATATTAGTTTAACAAAAAACATTCTAAGCTATTAGTTGCCAAAAGTCGCCCAAGGGCGGAGGCAGCGTCGACCAGTATGGGAGCAAGCTGCCGGAAGTGCTCATCGAAGAGCTCCTACACCTACAATGGAGGATTAGGCCTAGATACTTCATCTGAGACCGAACCGGTACGAGGACCGAGACGACTTCAATGGAATCGTCAGGGCGCGGCCTACGATGGGACCCATGGATAATTGAGCCTCCGTCTTATCCAGGGCCACTTGTAAGCCCAGCGCCTTAATGCACCTAACCACCAAAGAAACAACCCTGGCGGTCAGGCGCGCCGCCTCTTGGAAGTTCGCCTAACTGATTAAAGTGTCATCGCCGTAACAAATTATGAGCTACGGGGAAGACGTCATCTAAGGACCCAGTCCTACCCCACGTTCCATAGGAGTGGTCCAAGGACCCCGTGGAACGCCACACGACATGGGTTGCCATCTCAAGACGCCTTCTCGGTCCTCGTACGTAACGGTACGCCCTTCTAAATAGTGTGCCACTAGCCGCCTTAGGTACTCTGGCACCCTGTGGTGCTGGAGTGCTTCCCAGTTGCAGCTAAATAGCAGACTATTGAATGCGTTGGCGATATCCAACTACACCGCCAACGGCACGCCTCTTCGGTCACGGCCCTCAGGCGCATTACGGCATCGACCGTCGAACGCCCCTCTCGGAACATGAATTGGGCATCCGACAGATCGGGGCTCACCTTGTGGAGGTGCCGGACGATGCGGGCAGAGAGCCTTAAACAATTTGCCCGCTTCGTCCAGCAACACGATGGGCCGCGACCAAATTAATCAGGTCCCGGCTTATTCAACAAGACCAGCGGAAGCTCTTCCAGCACTCTGGGAAGCGTCCGGACACCAACACTTCCCTGAGGCGGTATGTGACAATAACTAGTCTAACCTGTAGGTGCATTATCACAATTCCATTTTTAGGATTCCCACCCAACACTAATAAGAGTGTCGTTCATTTGTTCGAGTTAGGGAAAAATTTATCCGTAATGTATAGCTGTAATGTGTAGCCCTTGGACAGAAATGGATTATAGAAATAAAATGGCGTTTAGAAATATGAAGATCCACATAATGGCTGTACAATATAATCCAATAAATGACTGACATAACCTAAAAGACTAATATGTAAATTACGCAACAATAATCGTATGGAAACCTCTTCGCCCTAAACGACATTACTTTTTTATCGATTCTCAAATATTTTTCTCTTTTTTGATTATATTAACTCAAAAGACAGAGAATTGATGTTTTCTTAAAAAATATATTTAAATTACTTCAAATCGAGTTGTTATGAGAACATATTAAAGAGAGACTGGGAACTCAATATATTTTTTTTGTATTAAGGTTGGTGCAGACTAATTTATAAGGGAGATAGTTAATATTTTTTGAAATACTGTTATAGATGTCGTTGAAGCTGATTTAGAACATCTTTTTGATGTATAACGCCATTTCCCTAGGTTTCCTAGGTCTTCAAGCATGTTTTAGGGAAAAGGGACGGAAATGTGTTACAGGAAGCCATAGGAATGCGTGCTATTCGGTTTCATCAATAAAGCGAAGATAGAATTGGCCATCAGTTGACAGTATATTAGAAAATATAAAATTACAAATAAAATTGAAGTGTCATTTTTACAAAAGTTTATACGATATTTTCCTTGAAAAAATCCATTTTTTAATGTTTGTCTGTTTCTATGTTTGTTTTGGATAATCTCTGATACAACAACAACGATTTGGACACGGCTTTTACTGACCAAAAGCTGATGTTATAAGAAGTAACTGAGGCGTCTTTTATTTAAAACAAATAGGCTTAGGTGGAAAGAAAATTAAAACCAATAAATAAAAATAAATAAAAAAATAATAAAATAAATAAATTAATTGAATAATATACGGTTTCAGCACTGACACCCTACTATGTAAGTAACAATACCACGCTGCCTAGACAGCTGGTATAGTTTGTTTTAAGTTTGCCTTCTCTGTGCAGTGATATTCCCCTTCTTGTGATCTCTCTCCCCTTCTCTGTGTAGTGATATTCTTCTGTGTGCAGCAATTCTCCTTTCTTACGACAACCATTGGATGAGTAAGGGTGGTGACGGATAGTCCAATTTATTTTTTCTTTTTCTTTTTTTTAAAAACAACTTGTTGCGGGGGACTTTACAAACATACATGAAGCGGACACAAAGAACACCCAGATTCAAAACAACAATTCACGGATCTTACAATGTGTTGTCTCATGTAGGATGAACCTTGAAGACTTGGCGTAGTAGAAGTCGGCGTGGCGACCACTTGAACCACTAGACCAACCGTGCAGTGAAAGTTGATTTTAAAATCAACAAAACTCTTTTAATTAATTGCTAAAATACTTTACATAGGTTATATTTACTTACTTTTCTGTCTTTGTTTACAAATTTTGTTTTTGTAAACAACTTTTAGACACTTTTTATTAATTATTTTTTACTGAATAAAAACAATAATCTAAGATAAAATGAAAATAAAACCCAAGCACATTTTATTAGTTTCGAAAAATTAAGTCGAAGTCTAAACAAACACCCACATTGTGTCGAGACTTACCTCTCGCGGGGTAAAAGTAAGGTCACAAATGTCAACCAGGCACTTTCTGAATTAAAAGTGGAAAACTCTAACGGGCTGCTGTCGTTAAGACTTAGACCTCTACGCAAAATTGTGACGCGTTTTATGTAGATCGTATTTTATAACATCTTGCTTTAAAATATAAGAAAAAATGTTTCTTTGTAATTCCTAGATACAAAACTTGCCATGTTCTTCGAAATATATTATTATAACCACACTGCATATACTTTCTTCCTGAATACCCCACGCTTCTGGAACGTGGGAGAGCCACAGTTCGGCATGAATGAGCCAGCTCGACCGAAGTGATACCAAGGCCTCACAGAAACCCGGTGTGAAACAGCGCTTGCGCTGTATTTCACCGAACGAGTGGGGATTCCGGAGGGCCATACACCAACCCCTCGCCTATTCCCCTCCCTATCCCACAAAGGCTGGCAACGAACTTGTGCCGCCTATGTTGTTGCGAGTATTCATGGGCGGCGGTAATCGCTTATCATCAGGCGTTATGTCTGCTCACTTGCCACCTATTCCATAAAAAAGACAACCTACATTGTGACGTTTTAACTGTAGCTTTTCAAAATTTTAAAGTTTTCGGCCCTAAATTTATAAATATACTGTCCGGACCTGCGCAATTTTGTAATTTCTCACAAAAAGAATACATTTACCTCGTTATTCAAACATTTCCCATTGGTCTTCGTCTCCCATTGGTCTTAGCATGATATTAAATAAATAGACCATTTAGGTATCATGTAAAAGTATCGCAATATACCGCCATTGTGTGGGTCATGCTGCATTGTTGCAATGCCTGTATCAGCAATTGTAAGCAGGTCCATATCTGTGAATGTCTCAAAGGTGCAAAAGTGTCTGAGCCTTAAGTTTTTTACAAGCTAGATTAAAAAAAGAAACACAAAAATGTTGATGCTGTCGCTCACATCTTTCTGTTTAGCTTACCACTATAAGTGAAGATTTGTAATTGGCTCACTATTATTTACTTTATTGCAATTGCTATAATGTTAGCTGTAAGTTCTTCCTAACATAAATAAAGTAGGTTTCTTGTATATCTGTCTATGTTTTAATGTTTAATATAGTATTGCCATGGCTATAATACCTATAAGTAATAACATAAGTCGAGCTAGGATCAAGTTTGAAGTGATTGTGGCGTGACCGGCTGAACCCGCGATCATATATTAAGGATCCGTCCTGGGGAGCAGGGATTAATGCATCATGCAGTTTGTACCGCAGACTAAGTAAGGAAATACAGCGGAAAGCGATCAAATACAATTTGGTAGTAGACAACTGATGGTAAACGTTCTGTAAGTATTATATGTAGATTATATATATGTATACAGTAGGTAGGTGTATATATATAGTTGAAATATACATTGACATTTCATTATTTAAGCTACCACCTCTACCATTCTTCGCTGTGAATGCACATGAATATTTGATATGAGGAATAAATCTATATAGGTATATACTATAAAAGAGGAAGGTGATTGACTGACCAAGATACCCAGAGATCAACGCTCAGCCCAAACCACGGAACCTAGAAACTGAAATTTTGCCTGTAGGTTTTTTAAATAACGTAAGTGAGTACTAAGAAAGAATATATATAATACCACCTCAAAGGGAGTCAACTAGGGGATGCAAATGTCTAATTAGGCCGCGGGCAAAAGCTAATAATAAATAAAAACAATATTCCAGTTAAATTTAAAGAGTTCGTAAATTTGATTATTCATTTAGGATCTTAGAAGAATCTGCAGAATAAAATATCGGACTTGAAGAAGTTTAATGGGGTACATACTCTTCACGAACCTGGTTCATTCCACCCAACAAAGAAAGATACAAAGCATAGTGCCACAGGTATAATAGTTTCCAAGGGTAGTATTTAAATCCTTCTTTTTTACTTTTGGAAGCCCCCTCGTGCCTTCACCCTACCGGGGTTTGTGTCGGGGCGGAATGTCGGAATCGTACCGACTAAAACCACCTAAAACCACACGGTGTGCCACTCTGCGCCTGAGCCGGGAGGAATCCGGGAACCGCTTTCTTACGCCATCCGGACCCCTCCCAGGTACTAGTATATCCTTTTTTTTTACTTTGTGGAATGCCTTTACGCACTTCGCTCCCCCCGCGAGGATAGGGGGTTCACTTTGTGTGGGACTCCTGACTGACTCGTGAGACTACCCACTAAACCACCACGGTGTGCCACTCTGTGCCTGACACGGGAGAGATCCGGGAACCGCTTTCTTACGCCATCCGGACCTCTTCCAACGCCTGCCTGCACTAAAGCGGGCTCCGTCGTCCAATGGTAAACTCTCAATTAAGGCGACGTATGGCACACGCGTAACGTCGCCCCCTCGCGGGTGGCCTGTGAAATGGATGGGGGGGGAAAACCCGTCCCACCCATCCGCGGCTACACTTAGGGCAGGTAGTAGTATATCCTACATCAACCAATATTCATAACAAAAATATTCTGTGTAACAATATATAATAATTCACTAATGAGTAGAGAAAAAATTCCATCATTTCTGGGAGGAAACCAGTCTAATGATCGTTCTCGCTATCTCTCATAACTTACACCACACGCCTCCTTCTCGCTGCCCGCCCCGCTCTGCCATCGGTTAGTGAAGTAGATGGATTACACTGAAGCATTTGTTACCCTTTACTATGTGTAATACCACATCGCCTGTACTTACGATAAATCGAAAAATATTTTAGCTATTAACGATCTCTATGGATACTGTAATGACTGCATATTGAGGACGCTAGTGTTGAGTAACATTATTTAGTCCTAATATATAGTATAGTGTATGACTATACACAAATTTGTCGGAAAAAATGAATCCCTGCCGTACAGGCTTATTGAGTTCACAATGATGAAAACGAAATTGTTTTAAACAGAAAAAAAATACACATAACCCCTACAGTACTCCATTGCTGTTGTCTTCAGGTTTCAGGGCTAGTTTTCCAAAATACTCATCTATCGATGCGGGTCCCATTGCGGGTTAACGAGATTTAGCTCTGCATCGCCCTTCGGTTGATTGGCAGAATCTCCTTTGCAACATCTTTGCACAAAGTTTAAATAGATAAATAAACGATATATGGAATCTTGTGTATGCAAGTAGTACTAGATAAACTTAGTTTAAATGTTGATATTGCCGCAACATGTCATGGCTTTCTTGCCGTAGCAGCCGTAATGGCCAAATAGATTAAACTCAGCCTATGAGGAAGAGCCTCAAAATGGAGGACAGAAGATATAGGGTTATGAGCACTGAGAATAACTGACCATCAAACAACCTACTTGCTGTCTAGATACAACAAAAAATACTTAAATATATCACACATTGCTGCAGTGCCCTCCAAGTTTTTACATTCATATTCATATTTTCCATCAGGCAGATTAGAGTCAATGTGGCAGGCACTTATGAAAAGAAAAGACAATCTATATCTTGTTAAAGTTAGGCTCATATATTTTAAATTAGTGTATGCATAAAGTGGAAAGTAATAAAAATCTAAAAATGTTAAAATTATTCAAATAAAAAGTGAATGAAGCAATGTTAAATACCATGTAACCACTTAATACGAGTATCGGACCGCGTCGCGAAACGTATAACACCGTCCAATTTCAGACATCGCAAGAAGCGCCCGAGAAAAAGATTGTTGCACTCAACATTAACACTTGCTTCGGAAATTTAATCCAAGATACACTCACCACACAAAAACTTACCTTATAACACTACAAATTAAATTTAAAACAGCTTAAAACACATCCAAACATACATTCTTTCCAAATTTAAAATATGCTGAATCACTTCGTCTACAGACCAAGACAGGAAAACAAAGCGGTAGATAATTTCAGTAGGAAAGAAAAGGATATGTATAGTTCTATCAGTGTGGTTTGAAATGTCTGGCTAATGCAGTGCGTCTGGTCGGTGACGAAGATGGATGGCTCTTCTGGTTAGCAGCTGAATGAGTGCATGCCGTGACTTAAAAAATGAACAATTAAAGTTTACTTTATAATAACGTAATAGACGTTAAATGAAAGGGAATTGACGAATTGCTTTCTATGATTTGAATATAAGAAATGGCATTGTAGACGATCTTAGTATTTTGATGTATCTTTAATATTAAAGTACTTATAAGGCGGACTGCAAACCGCAAACTGCAGGTAGAAGTTGCAACCGACTCGGCTGGTTTTTGTAAATTAGTATAAAAACATTCTGAGGGGTTTTTTTAAAAAAATATTGACTTTATACAGAGGTCTGGCCCCATATTGGTCAGAGTCTGTTCCGTGGTAACTAAACTATTGATAGACATATACTCATATAATATTATAGAAATATATCACCAGAAAAACTTGAAACAAGCACCATAAAGCCAAGCAATCAGGCCAGCGTTCTATAGCAGGCCAAAACCTCCTTTCTATAGAGGCCTATGCCCAGAAGTGTACTGCTGCTGATGAGATAACACCAGACCCCTAATTAAGTTGACATTCTATAAACTTAAACGTTACTAAAAAATAAATTAATATCTAAGAATCATCGACATTGTCTAAAGGACAAGTCACGTTGTCAAAACAAAATATTAGCCAATTATACGAGAAAGAGAAGACAAGAGAAATAATTATACAAGATATATAAATAATTATATAAGAGATAAGAATAGTGATTGTAGAAAGAGAACTGACGCAACATACTTCCATCGTGGCTGAGAGGGTAGGACACAAAAAAGATAAAGATATGCGAGCGTGATGGAGAACACATAATCACTACAATAAGGTACACTGATAGTCTAGTGGTAAGTGATCCTGATTGCTGAGCCAAAGGTAATTCGATTCCCACCCAGGTCTAGGTGTAATTTATCTATAATCTGTATAATATTGAGAGGTAAACAATGATGCAACAGAAGGGACGTTCTTACCCATAAAGAAAATATTTTTTTCTTTGAGTTTTAAAATTTCAACAATTTTTCTTAATATTAAAACGGTTTTCGAGAAATACCGATCTTTTGACCATAATCTTTTTTTTCTTTATTTTCTTTTTTTTAAGGACAACTCCCGCATTAGGAATATAAGTTCCTGTGTCACGGGGATCTTTACAAACATACATGAAACGGACACAAAGTACACCCAGACTTAGAACAACAATTTATGGATCACACAAAGTATTCTCCCATTTAGGATTTGAACCCACAACACTTGGCGCAGTATGAAGCGGTGTGGCGACCACTGAAACCACTAGGCCAACCGTGTAGTCATCGCTTCATATAAATATGAAATACAAGAAAGCGGTTTTTTCTTGTATTTCATACTGATATTTGACTATTTACATGTCAACACCTGTCAATTTACTATTAAGAAGAACGTACTGATAAATTCCTATGTGTATTAAAAAGTTGCTGCAAGTATCGAACCTGTGACCTTACGATGAACAACTAACCAACCTAAACATAATTACGTAAAGATTAAACATCCCATCAGAACGTGTTCATCATCTTAAATCTATTATATTTATACGCATGAGGTATTTATGAGTTGTGGGCACGTAGAGATTTATAATGAGGTACATTTGAGATAACACAAAAACCTCCCCAATGCACATCACTAATCTGAAGCCGCAGGATGCAATGCATAAGCAGGGAGCGATTTGTTTCTTTAAAATTACTGGCGAAGGGTAGTGAAAAGTCGGATCGCCTAATAAAAAGTGACTATTGGCACCGATGAACATGGATGTACTTTTTTATGAAATATCTACCAAAATACAGTGCCGCTATATCCCACTCCATTGCAGTGGGAGGGAATAATGAGCGCTGGAAGTAAGTAAGGTTTTGACTGCTTGGCGAAATCGTTTAATTCTAGTAGTATTTCTTCGTAATGCATTCCAAGATAGTTTAACTTTTACAGGGGCTGTTTGAGACTGAACTTGTGTATTCGTGTGTCGCTGCTGTTGATTCTGGTGTGCAAAAGATGTTACTCACTGCTGTTGAAGTTAGAAGAAAAGGAGTGTGGGAGGGAAAAATTCTATTAAAAATTATGTTAACGAACTCATATTAATATTACAATAAAATCTTACGAAGCACTATTTTTCATAGTAAAAAGTGGTAAACGAACACATAGGTCACGGGTATCTCCGACTAGCATAAATGCATAGTCATCATTGAGTCTCCTTAGCCCTGTGAAAAACTTGACAATAGTTTTTGTAAGAATGCGGTATCCAGTCAAGCCTGCCCATGGTTATTCGATTCGGTCGATAAACGATAGTTTCCAAATCGCTATATTGTGTCCTAGAGGGCACACACCACAGCCGTAGTCCAAGGAAGCGTACGAGGCAGTCGTCCTTGCCGGGCCCACTTTCCGTTTCACCAGGCCGCGGCCGATACGTGGCGTGGCAAGTCCAACGCCAATTTACAACGCGCCTTCAACCCTTTGTTTTGTTCGCCTTTCATTTGGACATCTATTGAGGACTTGGTGTATAATGTTGTATGTATTGATTCAATGCAACGTACCTATTTAAATTGTGTATGTACAAAATACGATAATCAAACTGCTTACTAAATAGTAAGCAGTTTGATTATCGTATAATCTTCTTCTAAATCTTCTTGATCTTTTTCTAAAAATAATCAAATAATACAGTAGAGTTTCATTCACACAGGGTACACTACTTTTTAGATGTATTTTTTTTTCTATATTCTAGTTTAGGTTTTTTTTGTAGGTACAAAGAGAATGTTTATAGGTTCTGGAGATAAAGAATTCCATTACCCTGTAAAGTATATATGCAATTGAATGCATTAAAATACGTTCACTTTTTCCCTAACAGCTTTTAATAATCCATTGCTGAAGACCGGTCTCACCTTAGGATGGAGGCGTTAGCCCACGTTGACTTAATATTAATAACAATAGCCTCACACACAACAGTCTGAAAAGTCCTTTCAAGCAAAAAAAAATATGTTCCATTCTGTAGTATAGTTATGAATTATAAAAACAAATTAAACATATAAGTTATATAAAATATATATAATCGTAATTACCGTTAAAAATTGTCTATTTTGATACCACACTCGATGTATTTTGAAATCATTTTTTTCTGAATAAAAAATACATTGAATACAATAATATATTTTTTTAATTTGATGTACCCAGCGTCACTCTCACGACTAAGACGAATTGACACCACCGCCATAAAAATACGACGAGCCGTCTAGGCTCTAGAACGTGTCAAAGAAATATAACTATTCGAAAAACATAACCCTCCTTCTTTCGCAATCGGTTAAAAAGAATACTTACTTAACGTTAAAAGGTATAGCTCTTACTATCAATGCAACACAAACAGATAAAATAAACATTAGTTAGCTATAATCCAGCCCCTACAGCAGAAGCAACAAGTTAACAGCATTTCCAGCTCCGAAGCGCGAAGCTAATTCAAACCATATAATCGTAGTTTATATTTAATTAACCACATAACGATTTTACCCGGCAGCATCTACTAGAAGTGCAACAGGTAGGGGAAACTTCGCTTGACTATCCAAATGTAGCGAAGTTCCTTTCGTAATGCAGTATAGGGGTTCATTTCTATTCAAGCAAGTTTGACATGAAACTATTTTTATTACATATACCTTCTGCATGCTAGATAGATATCCCAAAATGTGGATACCTATTTACATACATCTTTTAGGCGTCACATTCACAAATGCAAATATTATTTAACGTACTATTGTACGGTAATATCTAAGATATATAACACAGTTAACAGTTTTTGTCAGCTATATTACAGTTAATGTCGAACCTTACGATATAGTGACTTCTAAATGTCACCAATTGTTTATCCTTTAAATATTTCGTTTCTCTATTTATAAGAAATTAACAAGTTGAAATGATAATACGGAAATAAATAAAGAAATATTTCAGACATTTAACTCACAACGCCATCTAGTCTCAACCTAAGCAGAGCTTGTGTTATGGGTACTAGACCACTGAATAATTTGTTACATATTAATTTATCTATAGGTATTATGTGTGTACTTAGAAATAAATACATATGTTTATCAGCAGACTGATTACCACTTTTAACGTATGAAAATCCCTAGGACCGTCACCACACCGGAGTTTTTGGCGGGGTGGTGTATTGGAATCGGACATTTATATAAAAATCAATGTTTTTATTTTTATGTAATTCGATATGGTTCGTCCAATCTTAAGCAACTTGTCCTGTCCCATTCGAGCCTGCCAAAGTGACTCTGCTCATCATCAACAACCCATAATGTTCGACTGCTGGGCTCGGCTCTTCTCTCAGAAGAATGTTAAGACTCCAAGCTGGCCAAGTGCGGGTTGGGGATTGGCAAGAATACGTTGTGGCTTCGTAACTCTTGCCGTTGGATGTTTAGAGCCTGCAACTAATCTTCACGACTGTTATCGTATGATAACAACTGGAACTGACTGCTTAACGTGACCTCCGAATCACGGAAACGCCCATGCTAACATGCCACCAGCGGTCACCCATCCAGATACTGACCACGCCGTCGTTGTTTACCCTCGATGATTGTTTTGACTCTGCTCTCTCTGACTCTGATCCCAAGATTAATGGTCACTATACTCATTGCAAATGTAGGCAATGCACATGATGACCTATACTATGATGGCGTATTGAAATGCTTCTGCAACATTGAGCCTCCCGTGTCGCACTCACCAACGATACACGACAGCACGAATACGTTATTTTCCTACAATCGCTAACGTCTTTATTCTCTTATATTATTAACTAATAGTTTCCTTTGACCACGTGACTTAGCGTTAAGAGACGTCATTGTCATACAATCAATAGTTTTTTGATAACGTTTGTAGAATAAAACATGAATATGAAGGTTGCTTCGTCTCTTAAAAAACTATTACAATTGAAGCAAAAGAACTGTCTTTTCTTGATTTTTTTCGAGCAAGCAAGGTTTCCGTGGATTCGAAGATCCAACAAAAATGAGATATGAAGAACAATTTCTTCATAATCTAAAACTGTTCAAGGACGGGAAGAGAAAGCCTGATTTTGGTCATAACTTTTGGGTTAAAAGAACATAAGATCCCTCGGCGCTTGCTCTAAATTTGAAAGCCTACTTAGCCAAATGAAAAACTAAGGAAAAAGTAAAAGACAAATTCCGAAAGGATAATCGCATTGTATGCACTAAACTGTACTTGAGATAATTAAAAATGTGAGTGAAATAATTGTGCCTTTTCTACGGCGCGTCTGTGTAACTTAATGTTGAAACTGAGTACAACTTGAAAGAATAGTATGGATACTACGAAAATATCATCCACAATCTTCAAAAATCCACTGCTGGTCATATTTGTAACCTCAAAACGAGGTTACGAGTATATACTTCTAACATCTTCAAACATCGCACATACGGCCGTCTGATTCTAGACCAGGCATACCTTGTGCTATGGTATTTTGATTGCCAGCGCCTCATGCCGCTCTGAGTGTGGCCGCGGATAGGTGGGATGGGTTTTCCCCTTCATCCGCTTCACAGGCCAGCCGCGAGAGGGCGATGTTACGCGTGTGTCGAACGTCGCCTAAATTGAGAGGTTTTGAACATCAGGCGGTGCCCGTTTCAGCGCGGGCAGGCGCTGGGAGGGGTCCAGACGGCGTAACAAAGCAGTTCCTGGATCCCTTCCGTCTCAGGCGCTGAGTGGTACACCGTGTGGTTTTAGCCGAGCCGTTTCCAATGCACCATCCCACCCAAAACTGGTGACAGTTCGAGGGATGTTCATACGTAAAAGATGATAATATGACTGCTGATAACATATGAGTACCCTCATTTGTATTTAGAAATATAAATACAAATGAGGGTTAACATTTATAAGTAACTATACCATTGACAGTATTTGACAGTAATATAGCTGACAAAACTGCTTCTTATCTTATCTTATCTTAGATATTGCTTTAAAAAAAATCGTTTATGAATTTAAAGCCTATAGGGTGTATATGAATATAAATGCTGTAAAAATAAATATTACAAAGTACTAAGTCTAAATTAGAAAACGACTGACAATACTACTGAATGTAACATTATTTCTTCTATCTTTCACTATGTAGGAAGTTTTCAAAATAAGTTTAAAAAGTAGTGACAAGCTTAGTTGAGTTAGAGTTATTGCGTAGATCTGATTTATTTATTTAGTCAAAGGGTAAGGAAGGAATACATACAGTAGTGGACTGTAATAGCAGTAAACTTGTATTTGAGAATCCAACTGATAATATCACACTAGTTATATATCGAAAAAATCCCCGAGAAAGAAAACATATCAAGAATATAATATGTTGTAGATCTTGTGCCATTAAAAAACATTTTAGTGTTAAGGAATTTTAAGATAAAGATAAAATTGCAAAGCTAAAATATTGCTGTCAAATATATGAATTCGCTATACTATAGTAACCTTTAGTATCGTTATAATATATAATAATATTATTATCATACTGTGTTGTTACGTCATGTCCATAATAAGATAACGAGTCGTGACGCAAGTGTCTTGATCGCGGACTGTTTACATGTGTGACTTTTAAGCACACCTGATAGAAATACTGGCTCCAGCTGCACTTATTGTCACATTGAATTAAAAAGAAATTGATTTAACTGTATAAAAAGTTGGTATGTAAAACTTCTATGATGAGAAAATATTTCCATTGACTTCAACAACAGTCATCCGCTGAAGATAAGCAGATAACATCCTGGTCCTCCTGTCCTTACCTATTTTTCTCCCTTATTAGTAATAGGTACTAAATTAATGTGTTTCGTTGTTTATTCTGATTATTCTCGAACAACTTATCCTCTTACTTTTAATTCATGCGCGAAATTCTTTTTCAAAGATCTCACTTACCCAAATCGTCACCTGTCTAAACCATCCCATTTTGAAAAAAATAAAATACACCAACGTCTGTTATCTCACAATAAAAAAACGCAAAAGTATTTAAAAAAAAATCGTTACGATCAGTTACGATCTTTCTAATTTAAAAATAAACCATTCATTAGTAATGAGATCCGGTCAAACAAAAAAAAAAAAAAAAAAGTCATTACGATCCACTGTCGCGTGCCGTTGTACCATGTAGTACTCAATTGCTACTGTACTAGCCAGTTACTGACCTCTTTTCACTAACTTTTTTTAGACATTTTTTGTCTCTCTCTCTCGCCTAATAGCATGGCTTTCGGCAGATTAATACACAGCCGACTAATGCATATCATTACATTGAGTGGCTTTGGTTTATGTTCTACAAATATATGTAACAATTGAGAGAATGGGACGATTTCGAACGAAAAGCTTTAAATAATATATTCGGACTCTCTATTATATACTAATATTACACGCAGTTCAGCTCGCGATTGTGTCTGTGCTAAGCACGTTTCAGTTTTCTTACTACTTATTTTAAGACAAAAGAATCTTATGGTTTGGTTTGAATCTCTGATACGTACGTGAAATTTCATCATGGTTGACAATATAAGATTCAACAGACAAACTTTAAGAATATATTTGTATTTAACATAATACCAGCTGAGTCTTGCAGTGTTACCCGCGGTTATTGTTCCTACCTTTACCACAGCGGGGCAAAGCTAGTCTAAAAAAAGTAGCCTTAGTTGTTCCTTATGCCATCAGCTATCCGCCAATGAAAGTCTCATCAATATCGGTAAACCTATTCCAGAAATTAGCCGGAACAAACAGACAGACAATTAATAAAAAATGATATTTTGGGTACATGTACCTTGTATACATAAAATATTTTACATATATGCATGTATTAAATAAGCGGTTTTTTTTTATTTTGATAATGATAATACGATATTAACTTGTATATTAATTGGCCATTCGGTAAATAATTATCTTTAAACCTTTCCAGAACCATCCATACAGCACTTGAAGGGCAATAGCTATTTAATCCTGTAGTTTTTAAAGTCTGTTTATCGACCATCATTATTATTACTTACCTATGTACAGTCATCATCTTATTAATTTGTCTTCAAGATTATCTGCAAAGTAGTAATAATAATATAAAGTACTCCAAGTGATGAAACCTTCTGCCTTTAAACGGGCAATCTAATATATAAAATTCTTGTGTCGCGGTGTTTATTACCAAACTTCTCCGAAAAGGCTGAACCGTTTTATGGTTATTTATGTGCATATCGGGTAGGTCTGAGAATCAGCCAGCATCTATTTTTCATACCCCTAAATGATAAGGGTGACCCACCCTTAAATATTTTAACAACATTTGCCGGGTCAGCTAGAATCTACTAGTATATATAATATGAATATCGGAAACGGCTCTAACGATTCTCATGAAAATTAATAATATGCAAGGGCGTTCGAGGGTGATAAATCGATATAGCTAGGATCAGTTTTAGGAAATTTACCAAAAAAAAAACACTCTCTGATCTAGGTACTTTTCATTGAACTGCCCTCAGGCCGAAACATATTATGGTTAGGCCGACAGGCAGGGGGAAGCCCAGGCTTCCCCCAGGATAAAGTCTCTGTCCAGTTGTCTCTATAGTCGTGGCGTCGTTCCTGGGGAGAAGTTAAATAACATGGTCCGGGTCCTACTCAGAGCAGGGCGCCTGAGACCAGCCGCCGGGATGGTTTTTAGTGGAATCATCACTCACACATTAGAGGAGCCGAAGGTTATCTATCTCGACGAAAAAAAATTCCAACCATTGACACGAGCAAAATCTTAAACAAAAGCGTATGTGAGCACCACCAGATATCCATCAAGATGATGACTATATACCGTCTCTCTAAGAACTGATTTGTGTTACACCTTTCACTACATTCTTTAACAAATCATAATAACATTAGAAACTTTTTCTTACATCTTGTTATGGTCAAATAAAAATACTAAATACATTTCGTGAATAGACGATAGTTTTTTTTTGCTCTTGAGTCTGCCACCGTATTGAATTATCAAGGAGGTATAATAATAGCGAGAGATTTTTAGCCCCCGTAGACCATCTTATTCCCTCACATCGACAGCGCTAAAAAGCCTACCATACCACTTTTTGTAAAATAGTGGGCAAACGAGCAGATATAGTCACCCGCCACACCAGAGGCGTCACAAGTGCGTTGCTGACTTATGAGGGATGGGAAGGGGATGGGGAGGAAAGTTAGTCATCTTACTTAGCTCAAGAGAAATACAAGTAGAGGAGTTTAAGATATACCATTGTAGAACTAATTTACGATATTAACTTTAGCCCAAAAACGATAGATTTTTACAGTATATTTATATTTTTTTGACATATTTAAAGGAATTACAGATAAGTAAGGACAAACACATATTCATGCTCTCAACGTAGATTGAACTCGCAACACCTGACATGGCCCCCCAAATGCCATACCGCCTTTTACTGATGTTTTGCCTATAATAGCGTACGCGTATAATATATATAATATGATATAATATTCGACAGCATCGATTAATATTGTCTTAACATATTTTTAAATACATACTATAATTTTTGTTGTAATTTATATCGTTTCCAATGTATTATTTTCTTTACTAACCAGCGTAACTTGGCCTACCGTTGTACAGACTTTTATATCATAACTTGGAGGCTTTAGCGTGTTTCCTTTCAAAAGAAATACGTAGAATTTTCCTAGCGAATATTTTATATTATATTATAATTCTCGTGTCACGTTGTTGCTTAAGATGTACTTCAAAACTTTCAAACTAATTTATTTTCATGTGTGAACGTTTTTAGGGTTCTGTACTTTGTTGTCCGTCTGTCTGTCAAGGCCCTTTTGCTCCGAAACGCGTGGAGGAATCAAGTTGAAATTCATATCAAATACTCAAGTCTGTCCCTTGGAGCTGTAAAAAATCAAAATTCTAAACCAACGCTATCAAAAGATACAGCCGTTTATGCTTTTATGCTGCAAATTTTCGACATTCGCAAAACAAAACCTACAGGGAAATTTAGTACAAAGCAACGTCTTATAGCACAGATAAAGGAAAAATTGCGAAAAGCATAAATTTTAGTAATATCATTTTATATACCTACAGGTTTGTAAGGAACCCACGGTGCGCGAGCCCGACTCGCACTTCGCCGGTTATTTTTAAATACTGTAGCGCACATCACGCTTAGTGCAACAGGAGCTGAACATGATTGAAAAGAGACGCAGACGAACTTGCGTGGGTCAGCTAGTAATTGATGTATTGTTGACAGGCTGTAAAAAATTTACTAAATCAAGATAAAATGACAGCGTTCGTGCTGTCGTGTTTCGTTGGCGAGTGTCCGGAGGTCCAATGATGCAGAAACATCACTAGGCCGGTTTCTATGCTACATTGTTGCATTCGCAATGAATATAGTGATTTCCACTCTTGGATTCTGCTTTTGCTTTCCATCAAACAGAGTAGGTAGGCCTTGGTAGGCCCATACATAAAAAAATACCATCTTCCCTTGGATGTCTTCGGGTAAAAAGGATCATCACGGCTTTTGATCTTTTGGTTATTGATCTTTAAATTTTGGTTTGATCAAATGGTATCACCAACATTTATTATACCATTATTATTGGACGAAAGGCGCCATGTGTAAGTCTTAGCACGTTCACAGTTATAAATAGTGTTGCTACGTGGTTTTTAACCAGATAAAGAGCGGCCAGCTTCCACCATAAATTTGTAATTTTTGCAACTTCATTTTTCAATCTTTCCATAACTTACGTTCCGGAAACTATCAGCCCCGTCAGTCAATAGTACTTGAACTTGCAAATCAATGGCGCTACCACTATAATCTTTGTGAACGATTTTGATCTTGTATATGAAATAACAATTTAATAAGTAAAATTATATAAAAACAAAAACACCCGACTGCGTCAATATCCGTCATTTTTATTAATTTCAGTTTTTTTAAAGAAAAGATATAAGTTACGTATAAAGTTAAAAATTCTGTATTTTGATACCACACTCGATGTTTTTGAAAGCATATACTTTTTGAGATTACTTTTTCCCACACAAATCCTTAATTTTGTATTTTTTACATTTTGATGTACCCAGTGCCACGTAAAAATACGATAAGCCGTTTAGGCTCTAGGGCGTTAAATAAATATACTTTAATACATACGTACATACATTCACTAGAAAAGATAACCCTCATTCTTCCGTAGTCGGGTAAAAGGATTGAATGTAGTGCGTATTAGATAAATTTTGTCCTAAAATCTACTCACGTATGTAAACTGTTTTTGGATTGAAAGAAAACTGAATGGTGTGAAATCCTCGCAAAACCCTAGTTTTTATTTCAGAGCGGCCTAAAAACTAACCATATCAGGACGTAGGGATCTATTTAGGTACTAAGTTAATATTATAATTATAATTAATATCAATTGTTTTAAGGCTAAAACACAGTACAGACGAATTAAATTTTAATAAAAATCTTTAAGATAAAGAAATCCAAGTTGTAATTCTTACACTAACTTGTTTGGAGACATGTTGCAATAGTTTTACAGTCGTTTCATTTGTTGCGATGCGTAAGCATGCTCGTGCATTAAACTGCGTCATTGTACCAGCACCAAACTCGTCTATTTGAGATAGTTTAGTAGTCAGGTAAAAAGGAAATGACGCAGATACTATTTTCTCAAAGACCGCAAGCGCAAGACTTCAGAATTTCAGGCGCAATGGGTGGTGGAGGTCACTTTCCATCAAGTATACACTCAGTCAGGTATATATTAAAGACTTTCGACAACATAATTTCGTTAAAATATCTTAACTACAATAAAATACATATATGTATATTCATAACCCAGTTCAACCCGGTGATAAATTACCGAGGGTTAGCAACGACGGCGCGGTCAGTATCTGGAAGGGAGACCACTGGTGGCAAGATACCATGAGCATTTCTGTTAATCGGAGGTCACGTTAAGCAGTTGGTTCCGGTTGTCATCATAGGATAACAGCCGCGATGCTTAGTTGGACTTTGGGCGGCTTAAAAAAATGCAATGGCAAGATTACGTAGCCACACCTTTGCCTTTCCAGTCCCCAACCCGTACTCGGTGAATGAGGTTAGAACGTATGGCTTCAACCCTATTCTAAGAAGAGACCCGGGCCCAGCAGTCGGACTTTATAGGTTGTTGATGATCTATTCATAGCTAACAGTTACTCGCTGAAGTCTTTTAAATATATAAAACCAAATTGAGCATTTGCAAAAAAGTGACCCAATTTATCTGTCTCACTGCTGACCCCCCAAAACTCATCACAAAGTGTATAGGTATGTACTTGAATACAATCATACAAAATTTCTAGACCGAAGAGAAATAAGGATTACGTTTGCAAATCCCACATCAGATTTTTAGACGAAAGGACGTGCAATATGCAGGGGGTGAATACATACTCGTATCTATCATTCATTAGCGCTGCTAGAATCCAATACGACATTTTTTACAATCCCCGGGCACAAAGAACGGGCGTCCACCCCCACACAAGCAAACGACCCCATACAAACAAACCATACCGTTGTACGAGTAACAAAAACTCGAAAAAAATCACACTGACCCGCGCACACACGCGCAACACCGCGAAAAAAATCACTGACACAAAGAAAGTCCTCCGAAAACTTCTATACGAACTTTTATGTACACACTACAGCAAAACACACACACACCAACAGCCGTACAAGGAAGTTGACTTTGTGTGCGTGAGTGCAGTGTGCACGTACAAGGGCTAAACTTAGCTTAGTGTACATGTGTTTGTGCCTCACAGTTGCAAGAGTCCAAAACTTCGACTGTGTGAGATTTCGCGGAATATCCTCCTCACAGCACTCTCTAAAAACAATCCTATTACGATGCGATTAAGTTGAAATCTGAATTATTTAAACTGGAGTTAGTGCTCTACTCTTTAGATTAAGAGGTGCGCACCGCGGGTAGTTTTCGTATGAAACTTGGAAGCGCGAGATGCACCAAGTGAAACAGCTATATGATACTGTCCCAGTCGCACGCCTCCCGGCGCCTGGGGCAAGGGGACGTGGGGGGTGGCGGTGAGTCGCGGGAGGGTGTCGTGTCGCGTTGATGAACATTTTTCTCATTTTTTCTTTATTTTTACGCGAATCGTTTTTAAAAAGGGTTTCGTCATAATTGCGTCGCCGCTCCTGATTATGTTAGCACGACCGATAAGCCGATCTGTCGGCGTAGTAGCATTAATCCTGCTCCTAGTTACCTATTCCATCTTAGAAATGACATAAGTAAAAATATTACACTTCAGACTGTGAAAAATGCATAATAAGCCTGAATAAATCTCCATAAATCGGATTTTATAAATATGTTCATTTACTAATTAAACGTAAAATACTTTTTTATTATTTCACTTCTATTTTATGAACAATGCATGGACACTGCCTTTGGATAGTTATATTCGCGGGGGTTACATTACAGTACGCAGTGAAGACAGACGGCCTTGTCAAATGACTATCAGTAGTGTAAAAACATAAAAGTCTCAAGATGTTTGTAAAACATCGCCGTTGAAGTAAAAAAAAGCTCACGTAAACATTGCGTTACGTACGCACGTCTCGAGTGGGTCGTCTCGCCGAGAAACTTATTTTCCCGCGTTTTCACGTCGCCCGCCATTATATGATCTTGTTATTACTAATCAGAATGTAATTGGGATTTGCAAATTTTCTCATAAAATTTATTTTTATCATCATTCATTCTTTTTTAGAGATAATTAGTCTTCACAGTAAACGAGCTTTCCTTAGTTTTTTAAGTTGTCCGTGTAAATGATTGTTTATTTTCAAAGATTGAGATAATAGCAACATGTATATATTTACTATTATAGTTTATAGATAAACATAAACACAATCAAATAATCGGATAATCCGAACTTATTTGAGGCGCATCCTCCGAGCGAAGGAAACAAAAAAACTACACGGGCAATGGCAGTCTCGCAGCAACTGCGGTGCGCGCCGCCCGCATCCAAAACCATTCTATTATTTTACATTACGTGTTTCATTTCGCGTAGACTTTTGGACAGCGGTAGTATGCGGCGCGGTAGTGCAATAAATTGTGACTTTGGACATTAAAAAAAATGGAACACCGTGACCTTTCGTCTAACAAAAACAATATTTTCCGGCAAAAAAAAATTTGATAACCGCAACTTTACGCAGTTCAAACTAGATTTTTTTTACTGGTTTTTCCAAGTTTTACTTTTCCTTACACACAACAAACGAATGCAGTTCAAACAGTTTGAGTTTACGTACGTTATGTTTTGTTTTAAACTGTAACAAATAGACAAACTAACTGAAATAAGACAGACGGAAGGAGATTTTAGAAGAAGGAGAGAAGAAAAGAGAAGATGGCGCTTGCATCTTCTGTCAGCCTGTATTACTCGATAGTGCAGCGAGCCGCTAGGCACTACTTAGAAGATTATTGTCATACAGGTAAGCGTAATAACTATTTAATTATATACGTGTATAACTATGCTATTAACACTATAATTAATTATACTCCTGCTTTACATAATTCAAAAGTTTTAATTTGAATTAATTTACAAGGAAATTGTGATAAATTAAAAAGATATTGATGTTTATTAAAAAATTACCGTAGCACTACCGGACCAAAACTGAAATTCATAATTAAAGACGATTAAAAATAATGATTGTACCTATTTCTTTAATGAAAACATAAGCAGTAACTATTATATTGAGAAATGTTTTTTTAAGTTAATGTAAAATGAAAGGAACTAAATTAATATTTACTTTTAAAAACGATGAATTATTATTATATTTTATATATTATGGTTATTTTTCCCAAACATAAATTTACAAATATAGGTAAAACACTAACCATACAAGAGTTTGTAATAAGACTTCGGGTTCTACAAAATAAAAACTATAATTATTTTCATCTGTGGCAAATTAAAAGCATCAGAAAAATTTAACATACTTATATCGTAATAACACAGGTATTTTATCATTTAAACTTAATTTTAATCTGTAAAAGCAATTCAAGTTTCTTCATAAAACATAGAATACGAGATTATTACAGTAATCAAGCAATAAAAGGTTGTTATATAAATTTTTATATACTACTTAATTAATTTTTTAAACTTCATTTTTAACGATCGTTGACTTAATTATTTATGACTTAGCCAAGCTTTAAAATTATACTGAAACAAGTGATGCAAAATTTTATTACACTCTATGGTCTAATAAATGAACGTCTTGTATACCTACGAATCCTGAAATCTCCAACATCGTATTTGTGAGGTAGCAAGTTCGATACTAGCTATCGACACCAAGTCTGACACTGCTCACTTTCGATGATATTTCCTATAATTTCTATTTCTTAACAAGTTAAAAATATCTTAAATTTTGACTTCGGTTATCGTTTTCTTTACATTGAAAGATTTTGTTTACAATCTATACTAATGTTATGAATTCGAAAGTAAAGCTGTCTGCCTACCTACCAATATTACTGTTTCAGGGCTACATCAATGCACCAATATTAATAAAATTTGGCCTGTAAAAACTTACATTATTCAGAGTAGGAACTTAAGGACATACATAATTTAATAAAACCAAACCATCCGTTACAATTGTTGATATAAATTTGATTATAAATAGGAAAAATTTAATAAATTAACGAGCGTTAGAATTTTTGTTTAGTTTTTCTGAAAATGTAACTTTTGTACCATTCAAATAAATACCCATTGTCTGACGTTCTTAGTTCAAAAGCTTATCTGTATACTAGATAAATATACTTAAAATATTATAGCCTAAAATTTATTGAGTATTTCTACTAACAATAACTTATTTATTAAAAATGAAAACATGGTCCTTCGAACAACTTAAAATCTTCTTTCAGTAACCTGTTATTCTGTCTAATATATTGTGGAAATAAAAAGTTTCTTTATATCTTTTTATAAAGGATATGTTTAAAGAATAATTAAATAGACCATTGCAAATAAATAAAATACTAGAATAATCACGGCTTTAGGGACTGAAGAAACTTAGATGAAGGTCTACGAGGAAATACAGTATTTAGTCATTAGAAATAGTACCTAAATGACCTATTGTTACTTTTCGGTAAATTTTCTAGAAATGAATCCTTGCTAAATCAATTTATCTTCCTCGAAACATACAAGCCCGTTGAGCAATTAATATATATACCAGTATTTGCAACTAAATCTTTCTCAGTATTTTGTTTCTTTCTAGAAGTAAATAGTATATAGTACATAATAAATATATAATGTAATAGTTAAACCAGACAAGTAGCACGTCCTCAAGCTTTAGGAAAACACACTTATGCCAAAATATATAAAAAATTACAACATATACAAAATATACAATAATTTACAAAATTAACATTATATCAATAAAAAACCGGACGATGTTAAATATTAATATTTATTCATTTAGTCAGTCTCATTATACATTATGCGATTATATCAGTGTGGAAATAATACATTTTCGTGCAATTTAATAACATTTAATTATGAAATACATCCTTCAGAAATCAACGCCGGAAAACTCGTTTGTTTTCATTATGTCTTAATTATTTATCATTTTTCACTATGGCAATTTCGAAAAGTAGTCTACAAGTCCATTCAACACTGAAAAACTCCAGACGAATTATTTTTATAGAAATTTCTTTTAAACATGAATCAATAACTAACATGGTGCGCTTTCTGCTGAGCAAAAAGCACACAACTTAAAGGCGTAGAGCGCGTAGTCAGTTGTATGTATATACTTTGCGACTGAAACTTGATTCAAAGTTTTACTTTTGTGATGGTTATGGTTAAAATTAGATTTAATACCATCATAGGAATTTAAATAATTCAAAAAACACGATTGTGTAATAAATAAACCTAATTATAAACAATTAACCCTTTTCAAGGCACGTTTCCCTTCAAACAAAAAATCAACAGAAGATATTACAATCAATATATTTCTACTAGAACGTGAACAGACTAATATAATAAATAGGAATAAGTTAATTTTTCACAATTTCATGATAAAGAATTACCCTAATTGCCATTATAAAATGGGCTAAATTTCTCATGTCCAATCAGCAGGAGCATCTTTAATACAAGTTATCTTACTTCTTAGCAAGGGCCTTGCGACACCAGCCCCTTTAGCAAAGTTGCAAGCATTCTTCTTTCTGCAATCGTTGACGCCTAAATGCTCGTGTGTCATTGACTAATCTTAGACAAAGTATTATTATTATTCGATTGCAACTTGGCTAGGGGGCTGGTTTGACTCGTTAACATTCTAGCATGATCCCAATGCTCAATTGATTATAATATTGAGGTTAAAATTATAATTATTTATGAATCAATAAACTATTTATTATTATTATCTCAAAATGCCACCATAGTGTGGGGCACCATCGTTGTATTACCACCAATCATCTTGGATTCTATTCATGTTTTCTATCTGGCAGAATAGAGTAACTTTGGCAGGGTCATGTAAGTCTTTTGACTTCTCTTATTGTAGGTAAATAATAAAATCCTCATTGTTATTATATTCAGAGTCAGTTTCTACGAATCTCCGGTGGCTATCTTCGCATATTTTTCTAAAATATGTACGTTTATATAAATACCTATCTTAATAAATCTTGTAAATAAAAAAATTTCAAATTCCAAATTACACGTTTTTTAGCATACGCATTTCATTTAAAAACCATTGGAAAAGATAAATATTTACGTCTTAATAAATAATGATCAACTATTTGAATTGTGAGGCTACCTTCAAAAACTGCATCAAACCATTCATCGATGCAATATCAATATAAAATCTATAAAACCTCCTTTTCTTTTTTTTTCGCAGAAAAGAAACTTTATTGGTTTAATTATTATTTAAATATTTATGCATAAAAGTGACAAAAGCGGAATAATCGGACGGCGGACATAATCGGGCGACGGACTTAATTGGACGGCGAACTTAATCGGACGGTGGACTTAATCGGACGGCGGACTTAATAATTAGCGTTAATCAAGTAACATTTCATTTTATAAAGTTCTATTAACATATAAAATGCTTGTAATAACAAAACCTATCCTATTAAGATATGCCAAGGAATAATATTTAATTCTAAAACTAATTACTCAGAGTTTTTATACGAAAATATACTAAGTATATTTTTATTAATTTCTTGCAGAATTAATATTTTAAATAATATTTTTAATAATTACATCTAAGACGATGAAATATCAGTTCATCGTCTTAGAAATATGGAGAAGAAACCCCGTATACAAATGAAATAATGCACAGAAATATGTAGATGTCTATAGACAACTTTTTTCTGTCATCCTAATAATGGATACATATAAAACATGTAGAAATATAACAAATACTTTTATGATTGTATGAAATATATTTGAATGAAACGCCCATGCATCGTCATTTTACCAAGGCTAATATCTGATACGTATGTATCGGTTTGTATAGATTAATCGCTACGATTTATCGTTACGTATATCAGGCGTAAAATATTGAAGCATGTCTGACACGAAGCGACCAGTACCACGTATCTGTTACCAGGTGTTCTAGTAATTTGAAAATCTTTAGGAATCCTGCAAAATATAGTTCATTTATCGTAGCGTATCCTTGTAGCGTATCTCTTTATAAAAAGTATATTCTTAAATATTTGCTTAATCAAATATAATTTAAAGTAAAGGTCTTCTAAGGTTACAATTCATAAATAATGCATTTATATACATTAAATTTATTTCTTAGTAATTAATTTTCTAAAAATTGCAGTTGCATATTATTTCGCTAAACATATTCAAAATTTAGTAACTGCTGAAAGAGAACTAAAAAATGTTAAATTATGCAGTTTATTAATTGGCTGCCACCATTTTCTTATTAAATAAAATAATTACCTACACGTTTATATAAACTTTAGAAACCTAACCACTATCCGTGAAGTTCAGTATCTTTATTTCATCAAACATCATCATCTCTAGTCGTCTGGCATCTGTTTTTAACGGAGGTGTTGGCCCCCTATTCCACGTTGCTATTTTATATAGGGTATAATTCTTCAGTTCTTTATTCAGTTCTTTCGATCCCGACAGAATGTACATCACCACAGGAATAATAACTCCAAAACTTTATTTGTGAGTCATTTAATCTTTTAACCTGATTATTCGTCTTTAAAAAGTCCAAGACATAAAATAAAACTTAGTAAAGTCACAATAAGTTCAGTGATAAAACGAAATAAACGACTCTTTTAAATAAAAGTAGTCTTATTAAAAATTACCCGACGGATTTGGAAGTTTGCTATTCCATTTGAATGTCTGATTAATAAGGACTATGCAATATGTATCTAAGATCCTTACAAGAAGATTCTTTAGAATCGAAAGAAGTTCACAGAGCTATGTCGCCCTCATTTCATGTAGTTATGTATATAAAGCGAAAAATGAAATCAAATCATTGGTAGAGTAGCAAGATGAAAACTTAGGTAAGTCTTTGACTTCGCACTTCAACTTATCTTGTAATGTAAACTTTTCAGTTCTTGAGCAATGATTAATATTTGCGTTGTAATCACATTAGACTTAGATTATAGGTAGTAGAGCCACGCTGATTTCAGCACGCACGAGTCGGCTCGACCGGACCGGTACTATCCTCGCTCAGAAATGACAGGATTCGTGTTGTCGTGTTTCGTTGGTGAGTGCGAGCCGGAGGCCCAATGATGCTTCTGCATCACTGCCGACATAGTGTGGGTCACCATGCTGCAGATTTGCTTTGTCTGCAGTCGTAATGAGTATATGGCCACCAGTCTTGGTTTCTACTAAAGCACAGTAGAGTCACTTTGGCAGGCCCATACATAAAAAATAGCATAATATTCCGCCGAATTGTACAAAGTTTTTAACATGCTTTTATAAGCTTCAATTGTATGTTTGTTTGTGTGTAATCGTGTATTTTAGTTTCTGGAAACAATATTTAACTATTTTAATATATGGACTAACTTAAAACAAATTAAATCAACGGTAATAAACACGAGTGCGGTTTATTTAGTCAATGTGTCTATGCTGTATCCGGCATATCACTAAAATTTATTATTTTAATACAAAATGAGAGATAGATAAAAAAACCACATTAATAATATATTTTTTGCAAAATTAGACTTCGTTTTTTGTCTTCTATGATATCCTTTAATAAAAACTTTGATATACTATGCTCTATATCACAAAGTATAATATACGAGGCTACATAAAATGGCTGAACAATATAAACTTATTTATGGCTATGATTTGTTTTAGTACACGCCCTTTTTTAATCGGTAAAGTACTGACGGGTACTAAAGTTTTAAAAAAATCTTTAGCTTACAAAAAATAATTTGTGATATCCTTAAACCCAACAACACGATATAGATTGGTTTGCTAAATTGCCTTAAATATGAACTGTTAATAATAATAACTTTACACATCATAAGACAGCCTGATCCCTAACTAGGCGGAGCCTGTACTACGGTGACCAGACAACTGATAAACATATTTCAAATAGATACAACACTCAGACAGAAACAAATGTGTGCTCGTCATACGATTATTTGTCATGGGCAGTCAGGCAGGTTCTCTGTGGGGTGAAGTAGAGAGTAAACACATGAAAAACTCCACCGCTATACCATTTCACTCTTCTATACCAACCCGCCTGGACACCATGCTATCCTAATTAACCTGCCCGTCAACTGGTTACTCAAAGTAGATCGCAAATATACATAATGTATCCTAACATACTCTCATAAAAACATAATAGGTGTACAACTGTAAAATACAACAATTTATTTTACATAACTTTAAGTTTCAAACATTTAGCCATGCGTTAATAAAACCAGTATACATTGTTACAATACGAGTTTTATTATTGCATTTAGTTTGAAAATTATACCTGAACACGTAAAAGAGGGCTTCCTGTACTACGATAGTAATTTCAATAACAAATATATACATATTATGGAGAAGGACTTAACGTCTTCATAGAACTAGATCTTAACTAAAAACTAATATTAGTCACACTACAAGAATCCAACATTCTTCGAAAATAAAAATAAAGCACACAAGCACCGAACCGCTAGACTGTACTTGTACAAGAAACCAGTTGCCAGCCGTCGCAGTTTCATACAACCAGTTTGTCGATAATCGCATCGAGCTGCGTTTAAATGCAAATGTGATGCATCTCCAGTCGCCAAGTTCAAGGCCACTGTGCGTCTAGTCGCATGGGTAACACTTGTGGACACCACTGTACTCAAATATGGTAATACGACTTAGTACGTTTGTGCAGTTTTTTATTGCTCTATATACCTATTTACCGCTCATCATATGTATAGTATTTCGAATTCATTATATTTTTAGTGGACGAGGCATGTTTTAGAAACAGTCATAGAAAAATCGGTGTTTTGCAAACCCTTCACTGCTGATTCCAAACCCCTGTTCCCTTGGCTCGGGAGGGAGGGGGGAGAGATAGACTCTCAGAGTGACGGCAAGGTACTTATGACTTTTGTGTTGCAAGTGTTCATGGGCAGCGGTAGTCAGCTACCATCAGGTGATTGGTCTGCTTATCTAACTATCCCCCTATATCATAAACAAGATATTAAGAGTTCACACTCACCAATTTTAATTCTTATGAAATATTTCAGACTCTTACATCTTACATCTGTATTTTTTCTTACGAATCTTAATTTATGTTAACGGCTTGTCGAGATTGTGTCTTCCTTAATAACTATTTATTATTTACGCAACAGTTTCATAATGTTAAGAAAGAGAGTCAGATTAGATGCAATTATAGAAAATAGGCGCTCTCGAACTAAACTAAGGGACGCTACCGTTCATTCATTTCACAACTAAGTTGACCAACAAAATGATCCCAATTTACCTAAGTAATCAGTCGAGACTCGTGGAAAGGGCCACCATTTTTACAAATTGGCGGGAGACCGCAGCGGCGGTCACGTGACACGTTTCCGCTTCACGGTGGACGGTAATGAAGTGATAATATTTATGGTATCCCCCACCGATTAGAGGTGTGGTTTGAACTAGCTACTATCTTAATATTTTTATTTAAGTTTAGATTTTTCAAGGTAGTAGAGCCACGCTGATTTCAGCACGAACGGTTTTTCTATGGAATGGAGGGCAAACGAGCAGACGTATCACCTGATGGTAAGCAATTACCGCCGCCAATGGACACCCGTAACACCAAAACCAACATTCCGTTGAACAATCGTTGAAGGTTCAACGGGGGTGGTACTAGCCTCGCTCAGAAGATCAACATAAAATAACAACGTTCATGTTATCGTGTTTCTTTAGTGAATGTAAGACCGGAGGCCCAATGGTGCAGCAGCATCATTAGACCACCATGGTGGGTCACAATTCTGCATTCGCATTGAGTACGGTGACTTTCACTCTTGGATTCTGCTTATGCATTCCGTGGGCATAGTTGAGACATTCTGGCAAGGCCATACATAAGAAAGTCACCTATATTCATCCCATGGATGTCGCAAGGGAGCAAACTACTTATAGCAACGTCAAAGCAGAGGGAAGAAAAACTTAAAATATAGCCAGCGTGGTGAAGTAGGCCAAAATCTTATTGCTAAGAAGCGGCCCATGCCTAGCAGTGGATTGTTAAAGGCTGTTGATTTTCAAAAAACATCGTCAAAACACTGCATGTCCGAGATAAATAAATATATCGGATATCTAACACACAACGCCATCTAGCGCCAAGCTAAGTAAAGCTTGTATTATGGGTACTAAACAACTCATATAAATACATACATACTTCTTTTTTTGTAAATACATACACACATAGAAAACATCCAAACTTCGAAATAAATATTTACAGATCATGCAAAGATTTGGTCTGACCCGGGAATCAAAGGCGAGACCTCAAGCGCAGCAGTCGCAGATGCTACCACTGCGTCACCGAGGCAGTCAGCTATAATAGAACACAAAATTAATGTGCAACTTATTTAGCCTTGTGTATTGATATGTGTGGCGTGTAGAAACATTTAGAATAGGTATAATTTTATAATTAGAGGAGGTTATTAGACATTATTTTTAACGGAGTTCAGAGGATGAGGATCTAGGTTCTCCATCTCTAGGTGTTTTGTTTGATACCGTCATGAATCCGTCGATTCTAAACCAAATTGAAAACTTTTTTCTTTTTGTAACGCATCCTTTGTATTCCTACCTGTTCATGTTTGACGAAAAATGACACACTTGAAAATTAAGTAATGAAGAACTAGATTTATTCAAATTCATCATCATTTCTTTTAATTTTATTTACTATTTTGATTTATTTCAATACGCCTGCTCGTTTGCCATCTACATCATAAAAAAAATCGGACCATTGAAGTCAACCAATACTATTTACCCGACTACAGCAAGGCCAAAAGGGAAGGTAATAGTTTAGAAGTCTTCGTATGTTCATCAACTACTGAACCGATTTTAATGGATGATTTGTCAATAGATTCGTAACAATGGTCCGGGTGACGTAGGCTGTATAAATATTAACAAAAAAAAAATTTTACGTAGTCCAGTTATAGTTTCTAAACTTCTCTTGTTAAAGTTAATTACTAAATAATAATATCGAGTACTTACACAGTCATTATAGGAATACCGTAAAATACATTTTTACTCATAAAACTCGAGATACACTTAATCACAAAGATCTAACCGAAAAGTCTTAGAAAGTAAAGCGTTCGCTTGTACCAGACGTCACGGGCAGTGGTTCGATGCGCCCGCGCAGGTGACTCAGCGCTTTTTGCTTCAAAAGTAATTGGGCGTACGCGGACAAGTGTTGGTGCCGACACCCCGATAAGGAAAAAAATCTTTCTCCAAAGTTCATTGACTAACGTATAAAGAGATTTTGGTTATTTCGAAGCCAATCTTAGAACTTGGGAGTTCGATATTGCGCAACTAATAATATTAAATATTACCTAACCGTATAGAGAAGACCATTTTTTTGTACTGGTTTTTTAACATACACGACAGCATTTCAAATCTAAAATAGATATGGACCTACACTGTATCACAAATCTTATTTTAAGGAATTCACAACAATTTCGTAACTTAGATTTTTTTAAATAGTCCTGGCAATCCATTACCTAAGTTACCTATAAATTGTATTTAATTAAAAAAAAAGATGAATAAAGTTGACAGTAGTAACTTATGACGTCATAAGTCAGTAAACATACAAGTTAAAACAAAACTCGAAGCCATCATATAGTTCTTCTTCTTCTTTTGATGATATGGCAATCAGCCGGATCAGCTATTTCTGCCAATGTCAAGTATTTCAAGTCTTCAATTCTAAGTCTTCGAGTCTTCAAGTCTTCGTCGTGATGGAATTAATGATAAAAAATAAAAAAAATGTGGATGACATGAAATGGGGACCGTCTTTCGCAAAAACAAAAAACGATCTCTAGAGTAATATAGTTAATATATATAGTTAATTATTGAGACAGCATTTAGTGTCAATCTTAACTTTTTTAAACGATCGAATTTTGAATTTCGAACTAATTTTACTTTTTAAACCACCAGCAGTTCTATTAAAGTAAACAGCATTTAGGAACGCGTTCAAATCTGTCGTTCATAGCTCACGTGCTGCATCACGCAACTAAAGTTTACAAACAGTACTGATTAGCCTTGTCCGGTCGTGTGAGATGTCGCGTGCTTGCTTATCACTAACATATTTACAAACTAGCATGGCGCAATGGTTGGCTAGTAATGTGTTGTGGGTTCGACGATTGTTTGTTAAATCATAGGCCTAAGTAGTACTTGAAGAAGGAATAACAACGGAAGTAAAGTGATTAACGTAATCAGCTTAAAACAATGTTCCGACTTCACTCCGCTTACATCGAGATGTAATGAAAACATTATATCTCAAATCCTTAAGGAGGAAAATAAGGACTCAAGAATATAGTTCATAAAACTACATTCTTGAAGCCTTATTTTCCAACCTTAAGGATTTTTTTTCCAGAAATGCTTTTCCAGTAATTGCAAAATTATTTCAAAATTTAGATATTCTATTATAATAAATAAATAAATAAATAATTAAAATTGCGGTAAATACTTTTAAATGAAATGCCTAACATAGGCAAAGGACTTCCTTTTATAACAACCAATTACTTGCGTACACCATATTTGTCTATGGTTTAAAAACTTCACCTTTGGTTACTCAAATACGATTATTACGAAATATTGGTAATTGCGCTTTCTTTAGGAGTACACACACTTGTTTATTTTTTTTAATATCGAGATATTTAGCTTTTTAAATAAAAACGACCCTTTTAACTAAATAATTAAGATAAAAGACCAATAAAAGCAGAATTTATGAACAATAAGAAAATGTTGTCAAAATAAAACGAAATACATTAAACATTAAGCTTATTACACACTAAACGCAAGACGCCGTCGGAACCACGTGTCGCGGCTCACCCGCGACTCGTGCTCAATTTAACGACTAATTGCGCTGTTATCGCGACTAAACGCGTGTTATCGCGGCCCGTCGGCTCTGTTTATAAACATAGTCGGAATAGCCTGTTACATTCACCTCGCATTGATTTTTTCCCCGCCCGTTTAGATAAGAAATGTAGACGGTTTCCTTCGAGTTATTACTCCGAGCATCACTGGATTTTGAATGTATACAAATTTATGCTATCACGTAATAAGGCAGAATATATTTTTGTTTTTGTCCCTTTAGACGCACTTATCTCTAAAATTACCCATCGGTAATAGGCTGTGAATTCCTTTAAGATTATATTGACTATAAAATATGACGCTAAGATCCATAGACGTAGAGCAATAACTATTAACCAGGTGAACTTCAGACATCGGCTAGTCTGTAATAATTTTTTTTTTATATTAATTTCTGATCTATAAGCTTACGCCTCATTAATATATCCTCATAAGTTATATATTTTTTTCTTTAATATATAGTCAAGCATGTCTGAACGCGCATATTGCAAAGCAATCACAAATTATAATCAGAATGAAATAATATAGGTATATTGTAGTTAGTTATCAACGAAATTGCATTTTCTTCGGCATAACTAAATTTAGACATTTTCTCTTAATATACCCACATCTAAACAGAAGGAAAAGTCAAACTTAGCCATTATCTTTTAATAAAAGCTCGTAAAAGAACTTTCCACATAAAAGTTTCAAAAAGTCCTAAAACAAAAATATAGGGCTTTTCTTGGCATCCACCTGTAGGGTGCGAAGTTGCGTAAGGGTGCGCCCCCTGCCCTTGAACTGACGACCTTGAGCCTGGGTCACTACACAACAAAAGTGTTATTTAACGACACTCAATGTGCACCGCCCTTTATTTGGGTAGTTCTTATTTTGAATTTGAAATCGTTTTTGTTAAATCGATGCTGCTCATAGATAGGCCTATTTTTTAATAGAGTTTGAAAACTAATATATTAGCATTAGATGAAACAAATGCATTCTAGTAGATCCTGATGACTCTTTTGGGTGATGTTCCTTCAATATACTCTCCATTTTCTTATCTAGTTACCTAAATTTCCCTGGTTCAAGAGACTTAGGTACTCATATTTATTAAGTCGAACTAAAGTAAAGTAATAGTCAGCAAAATGTTTACTTTCAATAAGCCTTTTTCTAATCCTAATTAGAATTAAACGTGAGTGGATGTAAATATCCAGATAGAAATATAGATAATTATCTATAGTAATTTTCTAGTTGTTAATTGTTTCTGTGTCCTTATCTCGATTTTGGCATGTGTGTGGATTGGATCCTTGTTGCATAAGTAGGTTCAATTATACCTGAACTAGCTGAAAATACCGACTTTCTCCACGAAAAACTCTTTTAACACTTATTGAACAAACAACTGTCCTGTGTAAAACAAAACAAACAACAACCCATAATGTCCCACTGCTGGGCTCGGGTCTCCTCTCAGGAGAGGGTTAAGGCCATTCGTCCCCACGCTGGCCACGTGCGGGTTGGGGACTGGCAAGAATACGTTGTGGCTACGTAAATCTTGCCGTTGGATGTTTTTAAGCCGCCCGAAGGCCTCCAACTAAGCTTCACGACTGTTATCGTATGATAACAACCGGGACCGACTGCTTAACGTGACCTCCGAATCACGGAGACGCTCATGGTAACATGCCACCAGCGGTCACCCATCCAGGTACTGACCGCGCCATCGTTGCTTACCCTCGATGATTGTTTTTTAATCACCGAGTGCAACTGGGCTATGAGCGCCACACTGTCCTGTGTATGCCCAACAAAATAGCTTAACATAATTGCACGTCTATCCTAACTATGTAAGCCAATATGCCTCGAATTACATCACCATTTAAGTCCAACACAGCGTGTAACTCAATCGGTCACAATACTGGCTAACATATGTTGACCATAAAGAATAGACACCCCTTCGTAGTAATAGACAACCCTTTATTTGCTCGTAGTTGACATAATGAATGTCTATTTTCATTATTCTCGTAGTCACAGCAGAGATCCGAAAACCGCGACGGTAGAGCTTGAACTAGAAGACTTTATTAGGTCTAAAAGATACAAAATAAACTAGGGGTATGTATAATCGTCTTTCTTATATTACAATTCCATTTCGCGTATTCTGTTAAACAAAACTATGTTAAGATCCAGTGATTCTAAAAGTTAACCCTTGTAGTTTCGAAATGAAGTAAAATCTTTAAAGAAAATTTAGGTACTAACTAACGTCGCCTACGGCTACGCATGTAGTGACCTGAAAAGGCTGCTGAGCTTCTGGAATAATCTAGGATATTTGGAGTAGGAAGATGACAAACCCAAGTTCAACGGCTCAATCAATCTGTAACACAAACAAACATCGCTTACGGGTAAAATGAAAATAACTGTTTTTCTCGTCTAGTATCAGGCGTTATTGGCTAAATCTTTTAGCTTGATTTTATGCTAGAATCCAACCTAATATTGGCTAGAATCTGTGAATGTTCATCATTACTTAGATAAAAAAGCTTAGATTAGCACTACATCGCATACTAGAAAAATGATGAAGAATTTTAAAAAGCCTTTCTTTGATCAACATACTGATTATAATGGATATGTTTTAACACGTTTTACACGCCTCGGCAGCGATAGACAGCTATTTACGTATAAAAATGCAAAACATGTAATTACATTTACAAATCTTAGTACCTACATACATTATAAATATGGAAGTTTCAAATCAAATCGCATTTACATTTGTACTATTTCTCTCAAAACGTACATAATCTTAATACTTTATGAGAGCTAGAGTCTGTACTAGGTTCTAGATCTGTCATACGCTGACCTCCACCGGCCACCCTTACTGGGTCCAGGGGCGGTGGACTTGGGGATGTTCGTCGCCCCTAACCAACCGGACACGAGGTGGCGGCGCTTAGTATTCTTGTGCGCCCCTCTTTGAAGTCTCGAGGGGAGTCAAATACCTCACTCCTCTCGCTGACAAGATGTGGTCCGCAGCAGCGGACCGGCACCAGTCGGGGATTGCGGATGCCTTTTAAGTTCCCGTGAGCCCTGGCGTAGGTGAGAGACGGAACACCGGGGGGTTTTAGTCAGTAAAAGTCTGACAAACCCATTCGCTCACTCCCCAGAGATTTACCCGCGTTAAAAAAAAAAAAGTTCTAGATCTGTATGACGTATCTTGAGGCTCCCGGCCTGCGCCGGTATACAAGCTTCACCTATACTACACATACTGTATACTAATTTAAATGAGTGTTTCAGTTTAAATGTCTTATTGTTCAAGGATCTGGAACAAAATTGGGCATAGTCTGAAATATCAAATAAAAGGTAAAAATACTAACAATACTTGAAGGTAATAATACTTATTCGGGAAAATTATTCAACAAAATCACAGCTTAAACGAGAGAAGTCAAGGGGAAAAGCTAGTTCTATACAAAATTTCAAAATAAAAATCTTAAACCTTATTGAAAGTGTTATCCACTAACCTAATTAAAAATAAATAGAAACAGTACTGCGAGACCCACTCACCGTGACACGGGAAATAATCAGATAACTAGGTACACCCCCTAAGCTTAAATAGAGGGTGTAATCTATCCCTCGAACTGGAGACGCCTTTGTTTGTGCGATGTGTAGTTAGTGCGAGATTAGCACAGAGTCACTTGTCAGGGACCGTCTGCTGCCCTATAGATGAAATAATTGGGACGTTTTGTGGTCTTACTATGAATAGATCGTTCTATGATGCGCAATATCAACTTAGGGGGTAGTACAATAGAGCGGTATCTAGCTGAATTGACGCTGACATGTCATGACGTAATTGTAACTAGCACCGATTTGGACACCCTCTCAAAGACAGAAAATCTAGTTTATCGGAAAAGGGTTTTTTATACTTCCGTCTTTAATATGTGTATTTATGACAGGTAGACAAAAAGGGTAACTCGAGTGGAAATTGGTCTATTTATTTCAGAACTTTTTTTGCAAATACATTCATACCATACATAGAAAACACCTAAAAACCGAAACAACTATTCGAAGATCGTATAAACAATTGGTCCGACCCCGAAATCGAACCCAAGACTTTAGTACAGCTGTTGGAAACGCAGTCACCGCTCCACCGAGGTAGTCGTACTTCGAAAAGCTTCTGTTATTTCTTTCATGCACAGACATTATTTATTATATGAGTAATTCTTAAAATTAACAAACATGAGATTTAAATTCTTTGAATTTTTATATATATATACCCAGTGTTAATCCCACAATTTACACAAATATAGCGACATCTAAGCCACCTGCAAAAGAACTATACATATTTACATACACTCGAAAATATGTCCCCAAAAAACACAATCGGGTTAATAATAAGCAACAATATAGCATTGATACTAAAAATTGTGTGTTCTCTCAGACACAGACACATAAAACAATATCTACTTAAACAGTTCGATTTATGAACATCAATTCATAGAGTAATAATTCACCAAAGAGTATAAACAACTCAATATAATCCATCAATATATTCAACAGTACCATAGACAATTCATAACTATAAACGGGAACTTGCCGCCATAAAGATTATAACTTCGTTGACGTGCTTTAAGAAATAACGCAATAGTGTATAAAGAAGTTATAAACGGTGTATGGATGGGCTGGAGGCTCCAAGTTATTGTTTATCTGTGGAACGGCACGTGACATCGCGTGATAGAGTGGTGGGCCACAGAAACTGCGGGAACGATTAACTGTATAGACGGTTATTTTTCTTTAGAGTTTTATTCTTTAAATTATATATGGTTACAAATATTTACTTATTTAGCGTAATTAACTATGATAATATTGTGACAACAATTATAAAATAAATATAAATATTTCGGACATCTAACACACAACGCCATCTAGTCCCAAAGTAAGCGGAGCTTGTATTATGGGTACTAGACAACTGATATGAATACATGAATACTTTTTTTTTGTAAATACATACATATTATACATAGAAAACATCCAAACTCCGAAACAAATATTTGTAGATCATACAAACATTTGGTCCGACCCAGGATTCGAACCCGAGACCTCATGGACAGCAGTCGCGTACGCTACCACTGCGCCAGCGAGGCAGTTTTAGTTTAAGTAAGTGTCAGTTGTTACAATCTCATATAACATTGAATATGAGATTGTAACAACTGACACTTAAATTAAATACAAAAAGGAAATTGGTACTATTGGAGGTTTGTATTTATTCGGTAAATCCCTTTTTAGTCTATATACCGCCTCCTCCTTACTTACAATACGATGAGTCGTATGTTTGTTTGAAAACTTCGTGTAGCAGAAAAGTATTTATTTTGCTTAACATAACTTTTCTTAATGCTATTATCGCTACCGCTAACGCTTAACGTAAGTGGCCGATGTCGCTATAAACTTGCGCCATACATTTAAAAGTGTTAAAGTTTTCAGGACCGCTACCTATGCGATTTGATGTTGTTAACTTTATTGATCTTGTTCCACTCGATTTATATGACGAATTTTATTGATATTATGTCTGTCTACACCACAGACAGACAGATTGATTGATCTGTCTCGATGTCATGCCGGTAGTCGGTGGGGGATTCACTGCCACGCGAAGGTCAGCCACAAAACATTTTTTCTCTACATTGTCTATGCTTTTGAAAGACAAACAAATGATTTAGGGTCGTTTTCATCACTGGACGCTTACTTTTTTAAGTCATCCGACAATTTGTAAATATTCAAGAATATCGCTAATTTATGGTAGACTGAGCTAGTTTCCTTAACAAACTAATGGAATTAATGGAAAGTAAAATATATCTTTACTTATAAAATCTATTGACAGAATATACCAAGAGAAAATTCTGACTGTAAGTAAACAGATACGACTAAAAGAAACATAAACCTTTGTATCATCAGATATCTGGCAACATAAATTCCTTCAAAATTGGTGCAGCCGTTCCAGAGATTAATCGGAACAAATAGACAGATAAACATTAAAAAAAATGATTTTTGATATAAGTATCCTATTTACTTTCATGAAATGTGAAAAGAGGCGAAAACCCCTACTTCTCCCTCCGTCTGATTCTTTGGCGGCTATTTATGAAATCACACTGGAATAGTTACCATTACTAGTATTTTCTTTTTTTTTATGGAGTAGTATCCAGACGAGCAGAAGTATCACCTGATGGTTTGCGAATATCACCGCCCATGGACACACGCAACACCAGAGGCGCGCGTTGACGGCTTTAGGATCTGAGGGTTGGAGTCATTGTTTCACACAGGTTTCTGGGAGGCCGTAGCATCACTCTGATCGAGCCAGCCCATGCATGCCGAAGCGTGGCTCTCCCACGGTAGAAAATTTAAAACCATCCTAAAATCATGGATTGTATTGAATATTATATATAGTGATATATTTTCCGTTCCGACTCATCTGATGGTTTACCCTTTGCATTCATTCTAATATCTATGTACATGAAACCCAATATCCGTGACTCCAACAAATGACAGGAGTTCAAGTGATTATAGATAGATAGAAAACTCTTTATTTGCACACCATAATATTACAGTTAGAAGAGAGTACATAAAATGTGAGTCAGAGTATACAAAGGGGTATATTATTGCTAAAAGAAATCTCTTCCAGGCAGGTTGCCTGGAAGAGATTGGCAAAATAAGGCATATAGAACAGAATTCAGAAGCAGTAAATTGTGAGTTGTGAGTGAGTCAATTACTTAGCCTCTTGACTTAGAACATGTTGTACTCGCATTCACGTTAGCAGCGTCCGTGCGCCTGCGCACAGAATTGATGTCAAGTGGACATACATAACGACGGTCAATGTTATTGCACCCGGTACAGAAGCAATTGTTATGAATACAACCATATCTTACTACCGACTTAGCTTAGTACTGACGTTGGCCTATTGGTTTAAGCGGTTAGGTCCGGATGGCTTAAGAAAGCGGTTCCCGGAGCCCTCCTGTCTCAGGCGTAGAGTGGCACACCGTGTGGTTTTAGTCGGTTCGATTCTGACACACTGTCCAGCCGCAAACCCCGGTGGAGTGAAGGCCCGAGAGGGTTTCCACAGAAAAAAAAATAGTGGTTTAAGCGGTTGCCACGCCGCGTTCTACTGTGCTTAGTGATGTGGATTCAAATCCCACACGGAACAACACTTTCTGTGATCCACATATTGTTGTTCTGAGTCTAGGTGTTATTTGTGTTCGTTTCATTTATGTTTGCAAAGTCCCTGGGAACGTAGAGTTGTTGTAAATGAGGGAGTTGTCTTTTAAAAAAATAAAGTACATACTTCCCGGTCCACCAATCGGTTCACCAAATGAGTGAGGATATCAGAGGCCTATAAGCCTTCCCCATCCCCCTCCTCATCCTCCAAAGGCCAGGAACGCACTTGTGACGCCTCTGTTGTTGCGCGTGTCCATGGGCGGCGTTAATCGCTTACCATCAGGCGATACGTCTGCTTGTTTGCCCACTATTCTATAAAAAAAAAACCTCTGATTTATCAACTAGTACCACTTATCACAAGGCTTATAACTGCGGAAATATTTCTATTTATTAAAGCATAACATGATTCAGAGGAGATTTCATCACCCGAAGAGGTTTTCGTGAATTATAACCAACAACTAAACAAGTCACTTTACTTAACTAATACCCAAATTTAATCCATCCATTTAGGAAGTACGAGGACACAGATATACGAATATAATAGCAATTTAACATGTGAAACTTAATACAAACAGAAAACCGGTGTGAAACAGCGCCTGCGCTGTGCTTCACCGAGCGAGTGAGGATACCGGAGGCCCATAATCCAACCCTTTCCCTCGTCCCCATCCCCCAATGCCGGCAACGCACTTGTGACGCCTGTGGTGTTACGGGTGCCATGGGCGGCAGTAATCGCTTACCATCAGGCGATATGTCGGCTCGTTTGCCACTTAATCAATAAAAAAAATAAAAACATTTTAGGTATCTGAGTTATGAATAAAGTAGAGGTACAATTTATCACTTTTGTGTAACAAAGTAATATTAAATATAGTTATTAGCAATTCTGTTGGTAACGGTTTGAAAAAAGATATGAGTTTTGGAATACAACAATGTATATTACATATAAGTAACTTCAATTTCGTTTGTAGCTAAAGGCTACATAAAATTGTGTCATGAAAAAGATTGTTTGAAAAAAAATACTTAGTCCTTTATTGTTGTTTTGTTTTTACTAGAGTATGTATTTGTCACTATAGGGTGTTTAATTATTATAATTATAATAACCGTACCTATTTTTAATAAACCTAAAGAGTTTTAACAAAAGATAAATAAATAAATAAATATTTCAGACAACTAACACACAACGCCATCTAGTCCCAAACTAAGCAGAGCTTGTATTATAGGTACTAGACAACTGACATGAATACATAAATACTTTTTTTTGTAAATACATACATATTTTACATAGAAAACACCAAAACTCCAAACAAATATTTGCAAATCATACAAACATTTGGTCCAACCCAGGATTCGAACCCGAGACCTCATGGACAGCAGTCGCGTACGCTACCACTGCGCCACCGAGGCAGTCAATGGATGGATGGAACGGCAGTAAATAGCTTGCTTCTTCTTTATCATTGTCTTCAACAGCCTGAAATAGCCGAAAGCTAGACATAGGCCTAAAATTTAAATCATCCCTATTTCTCCAAAGAGGTAGATAGAGGCTTATTGAACGCCCATGTTTCACCAGTCTTTTGATCCCACGTAATAAGTGGCGAGCCTATTGCCACTCTTCGGGATGTTTTATTTACCAGAGCCACGTCCATCGATCAGAAGTAACACTTCTTAGTGGTTCCCATTATGCACCTTGAAGAGTATTAAACATCCATATTATACTTTAGAGAGCTCTGATAACAGGGGATAGGTCACGTGCCAAAGCCCATGCTGAGTCACGAATTGAATGAATTTGGTCATTAAATAATCTCTCAACTAATATTCAACGTGTATATAAATACGTAGATATGTAAACTCATCTATACAGTGCAAAACCCTGACCTCTGCGCATGGGCAAGTGGTTCAATTGTCGCGCCGGACATGACATCATGCACGCACTTCCGTTCGCTAATTACATGCGTCTGCGACAACGACATCCTGAAGGGTGCAGCAAACTGTATCAGTCACGTTGATAAATATAGACAGTGTTTACTTTCTTGTTTGATTTCAACTAAGAAAGAAAGAGATGGCTATTAGATTCCAATAGGAAAATTCCTCCATTGAATATGTGATCTTCGTGTGCTTATATTAATCATGCTTATAAGAACAAACTGCAGGACATGGATATATTTTTAAAAGCTCACAAATTGAAAACTCAAACTTATAGTATTTTGTGCGAAAAGTAAGTCTGTGATAGTCAACGTCCGCGATACCAGTGTTGAAAGAAAAAAAATGTAAGAGACACTCATTTGACAAGTGTCAGATCTGACACCTGTCACCTTATTGCAATATCGTGTTATAATTTTTTTTATGATATTTCGTTTGGCTTATTAACAGTCATATAACGCAATATATAAGACATTTACACTATTAAGTGCAAGCATTTGAATCTTTATTGAAATTTAAGATTGGCTCACTGAGTTTAGATGTATTTTTCGATGTAATAAAGTACAACATTGCTTACATAAAGAGTCAAATCGAATTGGCAGTTATATAATTAATTAATCGCTATTATTATATATTGATATTGTTAATTATTTAAACAGTCTGTAAATAAACTGTTCCCTATAAACAAAAGTCAAACATTGGACAAGACTAAGGTCATGTTCAATGAGCATGTACTACCGGAACCGGTTGCGGTACGCGGCGCCATTTTCAAAATTGTTCAAAATATACTTCAGATAGATTTTGCAGTTAGGTAGAAACGTCTTTGAGAATGAGGTGAACAGAAGAATCCAACTGGGTTGGGCAGCGTTTGGGAAGTCGTCGGGTCTTCTCATCGTCGATCCCACAGTGCCTAAAGACGAAAGTCTTCAATGCGTGCGTTCTACTCGTAATGACATACGGTGCCGAAACGTGGACACTTACGGTTCGACTGGTCCATAAATTTAAAGTTCCTCAGCGTGCTATGGAGAGGGCTATGATCGGCGTTTCTCTAATGGATCGCAACAGAAACGAGGTGATCCGACAAAGAACCAGGGTCATCGACATAGCCCACAGGATTAGCAAGCTGAGGTGGCAGTGGGCTGGCCACATTTGCCGAAGAACCGAAAATCGTTGGGGTAAATGCGTTCTTGAGTGGAGGCCGCGTCTCGGCAAACGTAGTGTAGGACGTCCACAGGCCAGGTGGTGCGATGATTTGCGCAATCCAGCTGGCAGGAGCTGGATAAGAGAACCCGAAGATCGAACAAAGTGGCGTGCAATTGGAAAGGCCTATGTCCAGCAGTGGACTGCGATAGGCTGATGATGATGATGAAAGTCAAATATGTAAATTTCCAAACAAATATATGTGCTATCTAAATTTAATTTGTATCTTAACAATTTATAAGTTAAAATCATAGACTATGTTCTGAAATGTTTTTTTATATTTTATTTCAAATTAAAGAAATAAAATGAATATTAAAATAAAAAAAATAATATTAGAATGAATGATAATAGTTAAATAAAACTAAAAAAATACGCTTTTATAGATAGACCAAACTAATTTTTTTTTTTTTAATAATTGTAATTGAGTATGGAGTGATAAATAAAACATGTTCGGGTTCGAATCCTGGGTCGGACCAAATGTTTGTATGATCTGCAAATATTTGTTTCGGAGTTTGGGTGTTTTCTATGTATAATATGTATGTATTTACAAAAAAAAATGCGTATATATGTAATAATATCAGTTGTCTAGTACCCATAGTACAAGCTCTGCTTAGTTTGGGACTAGATGGCGTTGTGTGTTAAAATGTCCGAAAATGTTTATTTATTTAATATTTATTTACGACAATATGTCGTGGCTCCTAGATAAGTCTACTAAGTTTAAATAAAATCTGCCCGTTTGAAATGGGTTTTTTATCTGTAGCTTCAATTTAACTTTCATAAATGTCTAGTGTCTTAATTGAAAAAAGGATTTTGAATTTGGGCAAAATCAACTCCAAAGGAGATGTTTACAAACAAACGTACATACAAACAAACATACTGGTGAAGCTAATAAAAAGCGTGCAACGAAGAAGAATTTGAACCTTCTTCGTCTATGTAGAACTTATTCCCATATTGTATTGACACTGTTTGAAAGTAGTTTAATACTTAACCTCACTGCTGTTTATATCTACTATTTCTACTACCGCACACTAGTCTATGGGAAAGCGCGTCCCTATGTTACTAATTGTTGATTAGTATGTAGAATGTAACGTCACTAGTGTGTCATGGAAGCATTCCTTTATACGTCAAACAGGGCTTCGGGACTGCGTAGTGACTACACTATGTGAACTGATTAAACCACATTAATCTTAAAGCTGTCTTTTACTGAAGCTTCAAACTATAACAATAGTCGATTTATACTTCTTAGTACATTAGAATTGTGTTTTTATAGATAATAGCTTCTATAACAAGTATTAAATAAATAATAAATAAATATTTCGGACATCTTACACACAACGCCATCTAGTCCCAAGCTAAGCAGAGCTTGTGTTATGTGTACTAGAGAATTGATATAAATACATATATACTTTTTTTTTGTAAATCATCAACAATCCATAATGCACCACTGTGGGCTCGAATCTCCTTTTTTGTAAAAACATGCATATTATACATATAAAGCACCCAAACTGCGAAACAAATAATTGCAAATCATACAAATATTTGGTCCGTCCCGGGAATCGAACCTGAGACCCTCAAGCACAGAAGTCGTACACGCTATCACAGCGCCAATAAACTCATGCCCTTTAAAGTACTACTCATAATATAAACTTGAGATTCATAAAGGACCACAAGTACTTAAATCGCCGCATGGCAACACTGAAAAATGCATTTGGAGACAAAAGCAGGCTATTACCGCCCCAGGATTAGCCCTATTGACACTACGTTACCAATTAAAAAGGGAGGGGTGCCTTTTCGTCTCGGTTTTTTTCAGCAGACGGTTTTTCAGGCCGCGGGCGTACACCCCCCACTTTTCTCCCTAAACCCCCCGTGGCTGTACAGAAAAATCAATAACGCAGCACTTTTTTCCGCGCGTAAAGCATGCACCGACACGGCGCACAGCTGTGTGTGTAGCCGCCACGCACACATACGAACGCTGCATTGGGTTGCCAACATTTTTTCCGTTCGTATTATAATTTTCACAGCGACTATGCTCCCGCTGATGTCCCGGCGGCCTTACCTTTAATAAGTCGGGTGTACTAGGAAGACTTGATTGAAGAGTTTTAACCTGTACAATAGGTAACTATCGCTATAAATATATAAAAGATTACAATTCTCGCCGCTTACCTTGGACTGAAATGAAAACAATTTGTAAATGGAACATCAAAAATGTGCTTCAGTATTACCAAGATGGTAAAGCGCCAACGGAAAACAATTTTAAAACATTCTATCATCAGCCTTTTGTTCGAATTCTCTTTAAGAAATCGCCATAACTCGTGCTCTTAAAAGGATTGCGGTAAAATGAGGAGTGGATTCAACAAGAAAAGGAGTACAGACGTCCTTATGTACCCAGTTGGGGCATTGTGAGTCTGCTTAATTCTACAAAGGTGTGGGCTCGTTCTGCGACCTTGTAGGTGAACTGAATAGATCCGCTTCCGCGTACTCTGGTTACGATTTACCCGTTATTATCATTGCATGAACAAAAAAAGCTTTTAGAAGAGTTCCTGGGATCTGTGGGCATATCATTTGCATAGATTTCTAACGCTTGCTGCGCGACAACCGCACAACACTAATTGCTAACGCAGACTAACGTAAAAAAAACATCACATTTAAAAAAGGAACGCTTTGCACATTTTTATTTCGTGTTCGCAATGACAGAGATGCGTCTGTCTCGCTCATGCTCCATTGTTGGTCGGTGTACGTCATCATTCCATCTTTGTCTACCGCGCGCGTTTTTTTTTTCAAACCTGCAAAAATATAAAAACGCCGAATCGCGGGTGTGTTTGTGGTGGGGTGCCGAGTTCCTGCGTTGCACTTGTGTGCGTCGTCGCGATAATGCTTGTTTTAGGGCTTTGCCCCGATCATAAGTCAATACATAATTGATTGAATATTAAGATTTAATTCCTAAACGACTTGACATTCTAACATTTTCAACAACGTCACGTTCTGTTTCCGAAGGTGTAATTACAATATGTAGCAGCTTTTTCATAATATGATTCTTAAAAGTACAAATACAAATTAAGTTTAAACATACAATATTTAAGTATAATTATGTTTTGCTATTTCATTACTTATATAAATATTTCATTTCTACTCTGAAAACTCAGTATTAAACCATCGGCTGCAATTTTTCCTACAAATGAAAGTAATGTCAACGACACTGTCTAAATCTATTTTCGTTAGATGGTAAAAAAACAACCCGTACACCTTTCTCTGCACCTTTCACCTGCTTACAATTAGCGCTCTGTTAATCATAAGATAACAAGTCCAGACTACTTTTTTCTTACGTACCAAATTGGACTAAGTCGATCAATCGGACAACACTGCTTTAAATGTGCTGCAGGGCCGTTCGAAATATTAAAACTTATTAAAAACATTTAAAGTCACATAGAGATTTTGAAAATGGAAATTGTGCTATTAGAACACAATATACAATAGACAATAAACAATGAGCAGAAACTCCAAATTTAAATTTGTTTAAACTATTTTTTCATAGAGTGGTAATTGTTCTACAAAGTTTCGAACCTAATTTCATATGTTAAATCGATTATTAGATTATTTTAGTTCGATTTTGGTAACAAACCGCAGACAGAATTGTTCTTTCGTTTCTTGGTCTGAATAATGTAATTTAGGCGTGAAAACAACGGTCCGTATCGTGTACCAAATGTTAATAGACAACATTAAAATAAAGACAATGATTGCTATAATGTTTAAGTTTGCTCAGTGGTTATTGCGGTATATTTTATGTGTTAGTAGACTTGTGAAAATATGTTTAAACCAAATTCTAGCCGCGCTTTTGTGTATGATTTATTCTATATTAACCTCTTTAAATGTATTGTTAATGTACCTTTTATTACGAAGGAGTAGCCGAAACGTTTTATGTCAGCCAGTCTTTCACGGGTGTATGCAAATTTTAATTAAACCAGACAATATAGACCAGACGATACTTTCATGTAGTATAATAGATGCAGTAGACCTGTAATATAATTTAATAAATCCTGGTTGCATCTAGAACATTTTTCCTTCACTTTCGGTTCGAAACGAGAAAAAGGACGTCGACTCTGACCTACGCAGACATGGTTTTATTGCGATCGTGCCCGTGGCCTCGGTCTTTCTTACCTCATAACACAGTTTCTCTTGCGTTTTTCTTTTTTTCCTCCATTCACCCCCCGACGGCGTGTGTAGAAAAACTTTGCGGCCCCGTAAAGTCCACTTCAGCGAAAACTTTGTTTGTTTTGAATTTCGAAACTTTTGTTTTAATATTACCCTACTGATCTCTGATTCGATTTTCTTAATTTGAAAGAAGAATCGACTATTTTAGTCGTGTTCATAAAAGCCCTTTTGAAAAATAGATTTTTTCTGGGTCTCTAAATTTTGAAAACAATGTTGGAGCCTCTAGAAGAATTTAATATTAACAATTTGTTATCACATTTCAAGTAACTTTAAATTAAACCCATTTAAACCCATGCGACCACTTCTAATAGGTAATTGCGAGTTTTAATAAAAGGCGTCGTATAGGTACTAAATGCCTAAAACTTTAATGAAAGGTATTTTATTACAGAGAAAAAGAGAAATTCTTTTGAGAATTATAATTATGACTTCTTTACAATCTTCTTTTCAGTATACATACGCAAAAAAGGTTATATTAATCAACCTTTATTAGCTATATTAAACTCAAAGCAGATCTTTTAAAATAAAAATGAATCCGAAAACCAAAAATTTGCTGTCAAACTTTTTATTAAAGTTTGTCCAAACAATTTTGGTTGTCAAGACTTTGGCGTACGTACATCTATCCGAATAAAGGATCCCCATCCTATTTAGACTATTTAGACCTTAAAACACAGGGGCAGGGGCCTGCCAGGTATGATTACCTCGCCTGGTCGAAGGATCCTCCCTTTGTTTTGGATGAACTTGATATACGTTCCCCCCATATGTATTTACAAAAAAAACATACAAATATTTATATCAGTTGTCTAGTATCAATAATACAAGCTCTGCTTAGCTTAAGACTAGATGGCGTTGTGATAGATATCCGAAAAATCATGGACAGTACTTTCACAGTTTATTAGTTCTCAATATTTTCCATTAATTAAACTGTGCCAAAAACCTCATGCGTAAAACTAGACCTAAAACAATTGCGCATCGTTCGAATTTTAAAAACTGGATACGTGATACATGACAACAGAGGGGCCCGCATGCCGTTATCTAACTACCCCTAGCACATTAGCCAGCATAAAAAGAGCTGCAAAACAGTCTACAACTCCCCACTATATCGTTGTTTTCTTCCTTTATGGAGAGGAGTGGGAGGCCGAATGTTTCTGGTTTGTAATGCACATTTTTGCATGGAGCTTCGCGATCGGGCTGGGCTCAGCTCGCCCTGCAGGCACCCACACTAAAGTAGTAACTTGTAAGTGTTACTGATTACGTACACACACACGTTTGATGCGTGTTTATTTATTTTTTAATTAATCAAATATAGGGATGTCATACCTATATANCCTTAAACAACAAGGGGTACAGAGTAACTACATAGAAATACTTAAAAGCATATACAAATCTAGTAAGGCCAGTATTAAACTAGAATCAACAGGAGATTTTTTTCCTATTAAAAAGGGTGTACGCCAAGGCGATCCTCTCTCCCCTACGCTATTTAACGCCGTACTCGAGCACATCTTTAGACAGCTTAACTGGGACCACTTAGGTCTGAACATTAATGGAGCTCACCTAAACCACCTAAGATTTGCTGATGATCTGGTGCTTCTTGAAGAGAATCCAGCAGTCATAGAACAAATGATGCAGAGCCTAGCAAATATAAGTAGGGAAGTTGGTCTGGAAATCAATGCCAGTAAAACAAAATTGATGTCATACCTAATACACTTTAAATATGTTTTTTGTATGTTTAGGAAATAGCTAAGGAAATTAGCTGTTTATGACATGTATTCGATAGAGTCGTTAACAACTTAACATATAGATATTTTTTTAGTTAAGTATCCCTTATTTTTTATTCCAATTCCTGCACCTATACAACACTATAACAGGAACTCGTTAAATATTTTTTATTATTTTAGAAATATTCATCTTAAAAAACCGGCCAAGTGCGAATCGGGCTCGCGCACCGTGAGTTCCGTACAAACCTGTAGGTATATTATATTATGTAACCAAAAATTTATACTTTTCGCTATTTTTCCTTTATCTGTGCTATAAGACGTTGCTTTGTACCAAATTTCAAGATTCAGAGTTCACGGGAAGTACCCTGTAGATTTTGATTCCATTGCGAGTGTCAAACATTTGCAGCATAAACGGCTGTACCTTTTGTTTGCTTTGGTTAATAAGTTCGATTTTTTTACAGCTGCAAGGGCCAATAGACCTGAGTACTTGATATAATTTTCACCTTGATACCTCTACGCGTTCCTCAGAAAAAGGATATTAACAGACTGACGGACAACAAAGAAATTCTATAAGGGTTCCCTTTTTTCCTTTTGAGGTTACAGAAGCCTAAAAATAAGAAAATAAATGCAGCCGTCTGAACAAAGTACAACTAGAATAGTTCAGAAACCGGTTACAACAAAAAATGCATTCAACAACACGTCTGCAATTAACAATTCTAATTACCAACAGACTATCAGAACAGATAACAAAATAACAGTTAATAAATGCTTTGCGAAACTAAATTATGAAAATCATGATACGCTCGTATAAATCCAGATATTTTTGTATAGAAGCAAATGAATCTGAGTACCTAAGTGCAATTGATTTTCCGAATACATATAGGAAAACCTCATACTAATCGAGAGTGACGCTCGAAAAAATCACATCCCCTGGACGCAGACGAGAGGGGGAGTTAAAGGGTGGCAGGAAGGGGGGAGTGCAGGTGGGGTTGCCAATGTTTTTATTTTTCATGATTGGTGGATTGCAACCGGAGTAATGATCGATGGAATTAACGTGCGCCACTGGCCACCTACACAGAAAGAAATTTAAAAGTGAATTCGAATATATTTTGGAATACGGAATTGTATGCCGTTGTTTGTATTGTATTCTGAATTTAAAATATTTCTAAACATGTATTTGATATAGAAATGGACATTTAAACGTTTGTACTAATTATTGTTAAGTAAAAACTTCCATGACTTTTATTACGCAGCATAAAGAAATTCATAACATGTTTTACTTCAATACTAATATTTTAAAGAGGAAAGATTTCATTGTTTGTTTGTTTGCATTTAATAGGCTCCGAAACTACTGAATCGATTTCAAAAATTCTTTCACGATCAGGTAGCTAAATCATCCCCCAGTAACATAGGCTATATTACATTATCAAAATGAGTTAGGGATCCGTATGAAATCTTCGAGACTTGGTCAAGTGTTCTAAAGTTGGAAAGTTTGCTAAAAGCGTATTAAAATTTATAATATTAATTTTTATGAGGAAATACAAATGTCTACCCGTCCGAAGCCGGGCGGACTGCTAGTAATAAATAATTTCACAGGTTGCTTTACTACTTATAAGTAGTTTGTACTTTCGATTAAAACAATGATAGTTACTTTAAACGGAGTAAGTGAATGAAAATAAATAAGATAAGAAGATAATATTTTGCGTTGCGTTTCGTTTTATATGAAACAACTGAGATCTAGCAGTATTTCTTCAAAATGCCTGTTGTTTCTACCAGTTTCCACTGTCCAGCTTAAATTTGATTAATTCACGAAATAATAATTTAATGACTCGTTCTTAATATACATATAACCTACAAAAAATAGGTAATATAACAAGGAGGTACCATTCTAAAAACATTCCAGGGAGCCATAAAAACCACGATATCCACAAAATTCAATAGAATCCATCCGATTACGTTTCAATCCATAAACCGAGCCGTCGCCACTCATAAAAATATCCGAACGCATAAAATCTTCTACGTTGCATTTTTTTTTATTACTTTCGTGCAGCAATGGTATTCCGTATACATCCTATATTCGGATTTCGTTTACAAATTAAACCGGGTTCAGTTTACACACCACCCCACTTACCTCACCCCCAATATAGCCATACATTAACATACATACAATGATTTATACTCTATACACATTTGGCATAATTGAAAAATGGCCGCACAGTAATGGCGGACAGAGGACACTGCAAATAATATGCTTTCAGGGTTCAGATGTAGCGAAATGTTGAACTAATTAAGCGATTAATGTCACGTGGAGTGATGTGGTTTAGGTATGTTTTGAACATTGTTGGATAGTTCTTTCTAATCACTATTTAACGTTTAACTACTCACTAGTAAAATTTACTTGGCGTCTTTCAAGGAGAACACGTTACATTTTTTTATTAAGCACTTTGCTTACATCAAATTGACCTTTTAGTACAGTGGGTAGTAATCCTCAACAAGAGTTCGACTTCCACATAGGTTGTGTAAGGGCCTAATTTCGTCATCATCATCAACAACCCATAATATCCCACTGCTGGGCTCGGGTCTCTCGTCTCAGGAGAGGGTTAAGGCCATACGTCCCCACGCTGGCCAAATGCGGGTTGGAGACTGGCAAGACAACGTAGTGGCTACATAAATCTTATGGTTGGATGTTTTTAAGCCGCCCAAAGGCCTCCAACTAAGCTTCACGTCTGATATCCCATGATAAAAACCGGAACCGAATGCTTAACGTGACCAGCGAATCACGGAGACGCTCATGGTAACATACCAATCAACGGTCACCCATCCAGGTACTGACTGCGCTGTCGCTGCTTACCCTAATAATTGTTTCCAATCACCGAGTGCAACTGAGCTGTGAGCGATGATTTCGTATTTATCTATAATTTATTCAGTTATACGTATTGAAATAAGTATCTAATCTGTTTGGTTTAAGACCAAGGGTTAGAAGTTGCATAGAGTTATTATTTTTATTTATTAATATTATTGTATAAATTTAAAATTATGGTGTTTCATATCCTCTTTGTAGTATAACAGTTAATAATCATATTTAAAAATAATTATTTTTCGTTCCTTCCTGCACATTATTTACTTTTAAAACTTAACGAACCACACAACGCCATCAATATGAAATCACAATACAAACTGATTCGAGAATTTCAAACGGCATCTAAAAAATGTGTTCTTTCCTGTACAATGGATAATTTATCATAAATATGAGGAGGACAGCGAACTTTAAGTCTTTCCTGTCAGTGTGGTCAGCCTAAAAAAGGTATTTGTATATTAACTTTTTTTTACGTTATGTCACTTTGGTCAATTGCATTTTGGTTTAGAGTTTTCCTTATCGTGTTTTGGAAATGAAAACTTCTTTAGCAGCATTGAGCGGTTTTTTAGGTAGAGGAAATCTTATGGGTTCGCGTCACCGACATGCTAATATTGGATGTTGATTTTAATACTAACATTCTAAGTTTTTTTTTTTTTAAATTGTAATTTTTTCTAATGACATAGTAGCTTTTAATATAAACATAAATTACAATGCTAATTTTTTATTACAAATATTCTAAGTTATAAGGTTTCATTTCTCGTTCGTATCGGCAGTCCCAACCAGTGCCTTTTTTTATATAGTTTCATTAACAACCTTTAGTAGTTCACTGCTTAACCCTTTATTTAGAAAAGAGGTTTTGACCGACTATGCCACCCTGACTCGTCAGGTTTGGTATGATCAAGGTTTCCCTCTTTTTCAGTGATGTGCGTGCTAAAAACTGTCGCTAAGCAACCAGGTGAGGACCCCCTATGACGTACCTAGCGTTTAGGTAGCTCACCCGGCGAACTTCGTACCGCCGTATTCGTTTCCGTGAAAAATTTCTGAATTACCGAAATCGGACTAAGAAAACATAACACCTCCGGTTTTCTTTGAGTTTTTTATACAAACCTTGTCCTGACAATAACCAACACATAAAATAAAATAATATACTATTTGGTACAGTCGGATCGGAAGTTATGCGCATACATACATTTTTGTGATTCATTTTACTTATATATATTTGTAAGGAGTGTTATGCAACACAATTAATAGGAGCCATCTTATTGTTTACAAATTTAAAGATAGTGTTTGTTACTCTAGTCATGAATTATAATTAGTAATTTTGTTATACAACTCTCAGAGTTTTTTTTTAATATTTTCTTAAAATTTTTTTTTAATTTCCTTCACTTTTACTAATTTTCTATTGTACATTTCAAAATAGTCTATAGCTAGTATAGATTTATTGAAAAAGGACATAAGTATGTCACACTTATCCTAATTTTTAACATTCGAAAATGGAATGTAACATATTTTTTTACTATACAGCTAGTAAAGAGTTACTGAAATGGACATAATTACATGACAGTTTCAGAACCAGAAAGTACGTCACGAATATATCAACGCACCGTTTACCACCAGTCCGGTGTGTTATCCTTATCTACTACCTTAGTGGTCTACGTTCGTGAAAACGAGTATAGGCTCTGTGAATAGTTAACTGACATTGTAAAGTTGCACTTTGCGTCCCGAAAGTGAATGTTAGCTTACTGGGGTACTTAGCGTAGGGGTGGCACGTTACGTCAAAGGTAAGAATTTTATATATTATCCAAATGCTGATAATATTTTTATGGTATAGAGGGCCAAACATGCTTATGGCTCACTTCAGAATTTAATTGGACATTTCTAGTACCTTCTAATTAAATTCTCCATAGTGAAATATGGAGAAACAGGTGTTTGAACGGTTAGTTGTATAGATGCTACTCAGTGTAAGAATTTCAATATCGCGATTCAGGATTCAAAATCAAGATGTGCAGTTTTCCATAGTTCGGTGTGCCTTCGTTAGATGGCGCTACATGTATTTATTGTATTATATATAGAAGTTAAAGGAATTAATAAAAAAATAAAGAAATTAATTAATGAATATAGTTTTACAACTTAAAATTCGCCATACATTATCCAAAAAAGTTTGATTGACTATATTAACTACTTTAAAACTAGAATCAGAGCCACTTGCAGATAAAATATCAGATATTTATCTACCATATAACATCATTATATTATTTGAAAGATAAAAGTTACTGATATAATAAATTAATACTTCGCGCAAAATCTGAAGTAATTTGACAGACAAGTTCCTACTAGTGTATTAGTAACTTTATCAACAGATGATGAAATAGGCCCTAAACCTACTAGATATATTAAACAACCAGTACTCTACGAATTACTTACAAACTTTAAGAAAACTAGCAACACTAAAATAACTCATTAAGAAAACAATACATTAAAAATGTTCCAAACACAAAAATGCACGACATTCTAACACCTAAAGCTACAGGAAGCAATGTCGTGTCAAACTTCTGAAATGTGCTTTCTTTCAGCTTTCAGAGGTCATTCACCCAATACGAACACCTCAACACACCTGTAACACCCTTATGACACCCACATAAAGTATATTTTCCTTTAGCAAAGTCAATGAGGTTCTTTTAATGATCGTCTTTATGCTATCAAAAAGCCCTTATGTCTTATATGTTAAGGTTTATTTCGCCATGTCGAGGTGTTTTTTTTTTCTTTAAAGTCGCTTTGTACACCGTTAAGGAAAGCGTTTAGTTTTCTTTTGAAGGATTTCGCGGGAAAAAGTCGAGTTTTAAGAAACATGCTGACATGCTTGTTTTTTTTTCAGTTTCTAAACTTATGCAGTATGGTTTTAAATGTGTATTAAAGAAATTTACCCGGTAATAATTTTGAATAGTAGTGCTTAGTTAAGCTTCATAAGTTTATTTATACTTTTAAAACACGACAAGTTGATATTCTCATAAATCATTGTATGAAATTCCTTGCACTTTCTTTTCCCTATATGCCACTATGGTAATACACTACAATACACGCGAGCCATAGCGTTTTTTACCCTTAATAATCAACATTTATATTTCAAATTAGCTGAGTCTCGCGGTGTGAACCACGTTAAAACAACAACCGCGACTCACACCGCGGGGCAAAGCTAGTCTAAAAGAAAGTAGCCTGAGTAACTCCCTATATCGTCAGCTATCTGCGAGTACAACTTAAAATCCCGTTACAATCGGTCCAGTCGTTCCGTGGTTCCACCAGAACAAACAAACTGACAGATAGACAGACGAAAATTGTAAAAAAATATATTATGGTACATTTACTATATATACATACTAAAGTTTAGTAAAAAGCGGTTATTTTAATATTACAAACATATATTCCAATTTTATTTATTTGTATACATCAAAACACAAAAAAAAAACATATGTGCACTTCTTAAACGATAAAGTTTTTTTTAATATCGCAAATATTTATATTTTCACCACCAAACAGCCTTCAATAGTCTTCTGTTAAAATAGGCATCTTCTTATAAAGGGGGTTCCGTTCCTCTATACCACGCTGGCCAGACTGGTTGGTATAGGTTTTGGATCATGTTTATACCAAATAACAGATTTTCATATGAATCACCTTAAAAATACTATCCAAAATCTTTCAAGGGCTACGGTGTTAGTCGCTCACATTACAAACAATAAAACATTCGGTAACCAGCTGCAGAATGCAAAAATTGCAGCATTCGCGTGTCAACTTACAAAAAAGGTTCATTGGCTCTACCTTATTTATGGCTTTTACTTTTTAATTTAACGACTCGAAGTTAGCACGCAAGCATTGGTATTAGTGCTAAATGCCTGTGAGTTTATTTTTGGGTAGTTAAAGTTTTCGTATCGTTTACAATATCATTAATTAGTCGATATCGATCTGTTTAAATAAACATTTTAGTTTTAAATTTGTAAAGTTTCACGTTTGATACTTAACAAAGTGTTTACAGTAAACCATTTGCGATCATATTATAAGAATGATTGATAAAAGTGATGGGTTTATTGACTACTAATTATTATAGTGCTAGTCTCAAACTAAGCTAGACCAGTGCTGTGGGTACTGAAAAAATAATTCAATACATATTCTCCTTGTTTTTGTAAATCCATGTTATATTGAAATACCCTGACCAAATCTAATATCGTTAAACGAGAAATCCTTGTATAAACTTATATAAATATATATATTAGTTTGTTGGGTATTTCGCTTGCGATAAATTGATCTGGTTAGGAATCAGTCTATCATCCAGACAATCAAGTATTAAATGCTCATGCAAAGAAATGTTAATCTGTGTTAGGAATCGAAGCTTCGACCTTTATCGTATCATAAACTATTCCGCCATCGGACTGGCAAATCTATTAACAAAGAGCGTCCCTCGCTGTTGCTTAGAATAATAGCTTGTGTTTACGACATACTCATACCGACACCCACTCATACTACTTGTTTTGATATCCATACATATATTATGAATTCAAAAGTATAAGTATATATATTCCTCTTTGTCTACCTGTTACGCTTTCACGGCTAAACTGCAGCACCGACTTCAATGAAATTTGGAAGGGAGATACTTCAAATCTTGAGGAAGGACACAGGGGTAATCAACACGACATACACACTAAAATAAGTTTATTTAATAATAATAATAATTATAATTTAATATGTTACATAAATGTCGTTAATGACATATACAAAGAACGTTAAGCGGTGTTCGATTTTGAAAATTTGTTGTCAACACAAGTCACATTTGGTCCGAACCAAAGACATCGATAAATGTCATTACCATTTTTGCGCCAAAACTAGAATTTATCAATTAGACTTGAGGTATAAAAAGTTAAAAAACGAATTATGGTTGAATTTCGAACACTATAGAACTTCTAGAATGAAATTTATACGTACAGCTACCGCGATGTTTTATCAAAGTATTGGAATTCTTCTTTCACATATCAAGTTTAGTCCTTCTGAATTAGCTTCTTTAAAACTAAGAGTGTTATGAACAAAAATATAGCCTGAGTCATCCTCTTCGTCACGTGCCGGAAGCTGGCGGTGCATAATCTGGTAAAATACGTCCTCGAGTCAAGAGCGTCTGAAACTCTTCTGTACAGTATTGCGTACTTATGTATGTGTGCGTTTTTGAAATAGGAATGGCCAAATTTTTTAAATCGTTTTATATTTTTATTTTTAAATGGAATAAACTTTTTACATATTTATTTATTCTTATTAAACCGATTTTAAACATGAAAATATTCTTAATTCAATTTGTTTTTTTTGTGTATGGTGTGATGTGTTATGAAAATAAATTTTTAACTGGCGGAATTAAGTTCCTTTGGAGTTGAAAAGACAATTTTCTAGAGAATATTATATTTATCACATTTAAATTAGAAAATAATTCATAAAAAACTTTGTAGAAGATTTTCGATTTTCTTTGTCGTCGATATTATCGGATTTTCATTTTTTAACACTTATTATGTTCGTTTTCAAGGTAAACTCTTGTTAAACTAATAAAAAAGACATAAATACAAATAGTTCATTTAAATGACGACATTTCTGATCAATCTCTGAAATAAGTACTCTGATATTGAAATAATTTCAATACAGTTTTCCTTGTTAACATTTTTAGAAATAAAATTACACTATAGGTAAAATTGGACCTCTAAGACTAAGGTATCCTCAAACTCAAAACACATATACACAATAAAAATATCAAGAAAAAATTATGACTATTATATGCTCAAGAAGTACTAGGGCGCTGTTTTCTACGCAGGGAAGGGCGTAACAGCTGCAACACAGACTACGACCTATCTATCTATTATTTATTCATTAAAATGAAGTTTTTTAATAATTAGTCCATAAAACCTATTCAACCTTTTAGATTTAGAGGAACCATTATTTACTCGAACCATAATATAAACGAGAATCTTTAATCTTATAAGTAAATTGTAAACCTTCCCATTCCCACTTTTTAGAACCCTCTAATGCCATTACAAGGTAGGCTCGAAATCCTGGGCATGGATATCTCCCGAGATCTTAACCCGTGCGAGTACGTTGACAGTGTCACTAAGCGGCTTTGCGGAATCTAGATTTCTTAAAGAAGGTGAGACGGTTTTTCTTGCCCGAGCATTTGTGTCTTCTTAACAAGACCCTGGTTCGCTCGTACGTGGACTGTTTCCATGTAATTTATACTCTCCGTTGTCAGCACTTGATAGAACTTGTTGCAATACATTCTAGAATTAAACTCGCTCGTACTTATTCAACTTTTTTATGGTATAAGCACAAGCGAGTTGAATACATTCCTGTTCACGTCTTCGCGATGGTGCCGCACAGTATCTGTTTGAAACTCTCGACCGGTTGCAGCGGCGAGCAATCCGCGTTGCCAAAAGTACCAAAGCCACCAAGTCCCTAAAGCCTCTGCAGTTGCGTAGAGATATCGCCTTCTAGCAGTCCTTTATCGCCTTTACCATGGAAGTGTTCTGAAGAGCTCTTCCCCCCGTAAGGTCCCCCTTCTGCCTTCCTCTACATGACAACATGAGCCCGCCTTGTAAGTCATCGCTTCAGACTGGTAGATATACGCTCTCATACTCTTTGCCAGCGCACATTTTTCCTTCCCACTGTGATCCCGGGTCCTTTAAGCCAGGCGTGAAAAAGCATCTCACCAGACTGCCATAATGTGGGTCACCATGCTGCAAGGTCCTTATTCACATTGAGGATGGTAACCACCACTTTTGGATTCTGTTCTTGCTTTCCATCAGGCAGGGCAGAGTCATTTAGGCAGCTAATATATTTAAAAAACAGTTTTGTTTCCTCACTTTTTATGTTTTATTTTTAATTATAAATATATTAATATTTTTAATAGTAATATATATGATACTATCAAAAAACCAACCTTAATTTCCTCGCAATGGTTCTTCGCTTCATTATTAAATAAGGGACTATGCGAACCTATGCCTTGCTTTTTTTCACCTTTTGACATATGTCAATCATACATACATAGTTAGTCGATTTTGTCCATTACCGTGTACCGCACAGCTCTAGATCTGCTACAGACCACTCAATTAAATCACCACTTGAGCAGGCTGTCGGCTGCAACTTTAGCACGATCTGTCTGATGGATTGATGCTCAATTTGATGGACACTTACGTTGTCTGCTTTTTAGAAAAATAACAGATGAGAATTACTCTAGTTAAGGTACATTCAGACCGTTTTCAATAACCTATCTCCAGTTTCAACCAGAGAGAAAGAGACCCTTAGTTGACTTCATCTCTTATTAAAATATTTGAACTTGTGTTTTCCCTCGATAGAATTCATTCGTTAAATAATTAATAAAAAATATGGAACTGATTCATTAGCACACACTTAGAACTAATAATGATTAAAATTAGATCTATAAATCATTTGACGTAGGTAAACACGTTCGTTGCCCTACCAATAATTAGCTAGAAATAGATGCGCCGAGCCCGACAGATCATGGATCTCGCCGGCCCCTCCCCAATTATTATATTTTTAATTTTGATATTAAATTTATACATCCTCTCTCATTGAAATATATCTACTGAAAGGCATGAAAGTCGACAAATAGGCCAAATATTTACAAAATCACTTACTAAACTTAGGCTAAGAAAGTAAGAACTGCATTACATTTTACTCCGTTTTATTACTAGTGACAGCATAATATTCTTTTTTTATTTTGGAAAAGCAAAAGACGCAATTATTCCGTATCAACCTATCCGTTTTTTTTCAAACATTTTTTAATAATACATTTTTATTTTTATCGATGCACAAGCCACATAATTAAAACAGTATTTGTGGCAAACTCTGTAATTGATAAGATACTATTCTTACTTATAATCTGTCCCTCTCCAAATAATTAAGCAGGATGAAAATTTGAACCAAGTAGGTCAGGAACGGCCGAACAAACTTCGGAGTTACAATGCAGAACTACATTATTACATTAATTTATTGAGAAAATTAAAATCATATTAGTACTAAAGAAGGAAAAGTATATAAATTCTCCGCTTGAAGAAAATGTGGCACGATAAACAGAGTTAACATTTTAGATAGAAGATAAAAAAGTTCGCATAAAATTTATGAACTAAGCTCGTGTTTAAAGCGTTGTCTACAGAAAATACCGCACATCGTAAGAAACTGAAAGTGAAGACATAACTTTTACATATGTGTGGAGCACGTGCTTATCCTTCTATTTGAATAAATAAAAGTAAGATAGAGTCCAGACTTTTTTATAAATATTGGCCGAATTGCGTCCTAGCTTTGCAACTACTCAATCGTATTTGATTTTGATTTTTGAAAATGGAACTTTATAAGCGAATACCTAACATTTTTGCATTTATTTGCAATTTGACAGATGTCATCTACGTCAGTCAAATACACAATTAGTCGAGTGTGTCCATTGCTATGTATCGCACAGCTCTAGATTCACTACAGACCACTCAATTACCTATTAGAACAATATAGGTTTGACAGCAAAAAGTTTTTTAATTAGAGGCAACGCCATTTTTAATTTTTAATTTATGATTTTAACAACTTGAAAAACTGACATTAATGGATGTTTTTAATGATGAAGACACGAAGATGTCTTTAAGGTATACTGGAATATGATGTTATTTATGTCCATGATTCACCACACACATCGATATCTCGTTTGGACGAATTGTATCTATATGCATTTATACTTAAAATATTAAAGAACTGTCTAGACTGACCAAAATTGTTTTGGGTTAATTTAATAAAGGTTGGTTGTAAAACGTGTAAAAAATTAGGGTTGTAAGTATTTTGGAGTCATATCATAATATACATATATAATCTAAAGAGGACCGCACTTATTTTTAGAGATACAAAACAAAGACTACGATAGACCAATCAAAAACAAATATACACAAAAAAAATTATAAAAATCAATCGAGTCGTTTCGGAGGAGTCCGACAACAAACAAGAGGTTTTTATACATTAGAAGACTAGAAATGTACTAATTAAATTTTAGTTTTTTTGTTTCCTGCCTCAGAATTCCATTAGTTATTTACTTTAAAGACAATGAAGAATACACTGCATACGATACAGGCGCATCGAATTCATTTTGTTAATTGATAATCATTTTATAAAACATAAAAACTATTAAGTTATATTTAACAAACAAATGGAAATATAATTAAAAACAATGCAGATAATTATGTTTCCAAATTAACATATGATGTACAATGTACAAACAAAATTCACTAATAAGAAGGCAATAAACAACAAGATTAAAATGTATTTAATTGTGATAAAACAAGTTAGCTTATTTTAATTACTGACAAATGAACTTGTGACAGATTTACTTAATAAAAACATAAATGGGAACATAAAACATTAAGTTAAAAATTCCGTGGAGAGCCACGCTTCGGCATGCATGGGCCGGCTCGACCGGAGTTATACCACGGCCTCACAGAAAACCTGTGTGAAACAACGCCTGCGCTTTGTTTCACCTAGTAAGGGAGGATACCGGAGGCCTATTATCCAACCCTTCCCTTCATCCCCCTCCCCATTGCGGGCAACGCACTTGTGACGCCTCTGGTGTTGCGGGTGTCCATGGGCGCCAGTAATCGCTTACCATCGGGCGATACGTCTGCTCGTTTGATGAAAACTTGAAACAAACCTAATATCAATCCGTATGAGCAGCGTAACACTTGTGGCAGGAGAAATCTTCTTGCTAACGAGAGGCCTTTGGCAGTGCTGACATTGAAACTGCTGGAGTGACACTGTCAAAGGCTGTCGATGAAACGTAAGTAAAAATCTTGCTACTTCCAAATGCGCTACGTATATTGGTAAACGTACATGGCGTCGCCTATTAAATTACTTTAATAATTAATATATATATTATAATATAATATTTATCAATATACTACTAATTATTAATTAATATGTGATAGTAACATTGACATCTCGTCTTATTTAGAAATGCACGTATATTATACTGTATCACGGGTACTTACTAAAGGTACATGAAAGTGACACAAAAAAACACACAGACTCAGAAATGTAACCCACTACCTCTGACTTAGCAGACAGGGTCCCTAAACACAAACTAAAAACTACAAGCTGACAAGTTTCAGAAATAACTTGCTATCTGACCTTAAGAGTTAAGAACAAACGCCGGTTCTTAGATCTTTTTATATACCTACTGAAATAACTCTACTCTGCCTGATAGACAGTGTGAGTAGAATCCAAGAATGGTGATCACCACTGTCATTGCGAATGCGGCCAATGCAGCACGGTGAACCATGGTGCGCTGGTAGCGAATTCCAGGATTTGATTGGCACGGGAAGCAAGTACCAAGTTAAATCGAGAGCGTATGTCTACCATTCTGAAACGGTAACCTCCTACCTAATAAATACCTACTTAATAGTATTAAAACTAACGTTATTGTTGTAATACCTATTTCAAACTTAAATAAGCTGTAAAAAAGCCCATCGACAGCACAGTAAACAATTTAACTCAGTTACCGACTAAATAAACCAATACTTTCGCCGAATATACTTTCAATATTATTGAGAAACTAGTAACGAATTATGTACGTCGACCGCACAATGTATAATAAAAGAGTTAATAACACAGTCAGCTTCCTACCTAGATGACCAAATGTATTTAATGAACAAATTATCCTTCTGAGAAGTTCGAGAGTGACCCTGAGTCGACATGATTCATTTTATGAAACTAGTCAATCTAGTTCCCAGGTAGACAAGTATAATAAGTGTTTAAAAATTATACGACTTTTGTTTATGGTTATTTTCGCGGGTTTTTAATCTGTTCATAAATGCATCGATGCAATTTTAATATATTGCTTATACTTTTTTCATTTTGTCATGTTTGTATATCTAACTGTACAATATTACGTTAGTTTTTAATTTAAAAAAAAAAAGGTTTATTTAATCGATGGCCGGTTTTGACATGTATGTAGGTACGGAGTAAAATAATACGCATATATATCACGTTTTTTGTTGTCAGGTGTGGATAGAAAGAGGTTAACTTGAGATAGAGTCTTGAATCTGAGAAAGTTGCTTGCTTGATAACATTATACTTACATCCTTTCATGACATGGTAACAGTATAACAGTAGTACAATATTATAAATTTGAAAGTAACTCTGTCTATCTGTAACGCTTACACGACTAAGCTACTGCACCATTGTCAATGAAATTTAATAAAGAGGCCCGCGCAAAGCCGCGAGCAAAAGATATATATAATAATATGTGTGTAATAAATGTATAAAAGTTTTTAAAAACTTTTTAATTTTATTTTTTTAAAACATTTAAGTAAACAGGTAAGATGTCTTTAGTCCGGTAATTGTATAACATTTTAAACATTTTAGAATCTATGTATTTTTATATACCTATGAACAGCATATCAAAATGAAATTCATTTTAATTGTCTATCTGTAGGTAAAATACAGCTCCAATGTCATTTGAAAGATATTTAAATGTCAGAATACTACGTTTAAAATTGTTAAAACACTAAAATTAGATATAGTGTAGGATTTAAATGTTAAAAGATTAATTCTTTGTATATGTTTTGACTTTTCGAGGGGATATTTAGAATAAATAGACTCTTAATAAGCGTAGCCATATTTTTTTAGGCAAGTATTATGCCTAGGTACTAGTTGAATCCAGCAGTTATATTTATATGTTTACTAATGAACTCATTTTCCCAAATAAACGGGATATTTGAACTGTGAGCTACTTATACGTAGATCCTTAGGCATTTTTAATTCAACTTTGTAAGAGACGTTACTGTCTGGTAAAGCCAAGATACTTCGGATACTCAGAAAAAACGTCCTAAATCATGTTAAACGTAACCTAAAGATAACTGAACGGTGAAGTCTAACAATGTACAAGCCACCGAAATGTTGACTTAGTCGTTTGAAGACAAAAACCGTATATCTATCAGCGCCATCTATCGGTCACAAGTCGAACTAATGTTTATTTTTATGTACAGTAAGAGACTCTTCGACATTACAATAATACATAGTTTACAGTTGTAATATAACATTACATTTTACAACAAAATAAAAAGTAAAAAAGGCATGATATAGCTGCCATTCTAATTAAATTCACACATAAAATTTATCAATAGCAATTATTATTATTAGAAGATTATATTAGTGATCATTCAACACACAACATCAAATAATCCCGTTTATAACTCAGTTCTAGCGTCGAGGATGTCTAAAACTTATCAGGCTCCGCCGTAGGCGAATATGTCCTAGCCTGATTTCCCGTCTTTTCTCTTTCTACAATCGCTTACACTTCTATTCCTTTGTACTATTTGCTAATATTATGTTTTGACCCCGTGACCTAGCGTTGAGATGACATCATTCCCATACTCTTATTACTTTATTGATAAAAAATCTGAATTATCCTAAATTATGTATTTAAAAAATCAATTTCTCTAATTAATTATACACCTGGTGCCTTAAACTCATTTGTTTATGTACTCCAATGTACCTGCCTTCTTTGTTCCGTCTAAAGTTACTAATACCATTTATGCTTTATTATATAGGCAACCGATCAATTAAGAAACCAGTCAGAACTCTAAAAAAAATAGTTTCGAAAAAAAATAGAAAATGTATCCTTACATGACCACTACTAGTAACTTCTATACACCAGGATCAACAGCTGTAAAAGCCAGGACCAGTTAAACTGTCTTTGAACCCGTATCGAAGTTATCAAAATATTAAATTTAAACTCTCAGAGAAATCGAAAGAATTGGAAAATTATTCATGTTTAATAAGATCATACTTTCTGCATTAACACAGGTCAACATAACTGCAATTTATATTTGAAATCCAATCACTTTTAATGAAAAGGCTAGACATTATTATTATCTCTCATAAAGCCACTGTTGATTATTTATCCTGGCGGCACTTAACATTGGAATAATAAACAAATAGTAATGGAATGAGTGTGCCGGGAGTCGGGAGCTCGCTGTGTCCCGCTGGAGTGTCCTAGAGGCCGTTAGCATTTGTCGAGCAGCGTCGCACACTGAAAATAGCGCGAACGGCGCGTCATCAATGCGCTTCGTTTGCTTTATGGCCAGTTATTGCGCGCGTTTAATTACCACCGCACGCCATTTTGAAGATTTGTGAAACGTCACTTTTGGCGCGAAATGTGCACTTGACAAATTATCATAGCACAATCGACTATGCACACAGACGGTCTCCTGAATTAATAGTTTTTATATTACTACTCACTCGTTAACGAACAGGTTTGGAAATAAAAATACGTTTTGAGTTAAAGTTGTTTTAATTAGCATACTTTGAATTGCACTTCCGTGCAGCGATACGATTTGGGCGAGTAAAGTCCACTTATTTCTGGAATAACAAAGTACGCCATGTTACATCGGCTGTATTAAACTTTTATTGCCTTCAGAACCATTCTTTAGTCATTGTGAGTGTGCGAACATGCCATTAATTACAGTCGAAACCATTTACAAGATTTATTATATTTATTCTGACAATTTAAAAAAACATAAAAAATCTGCAAAACGTTTGGGACATGCAAAGTTATTGCTTACCTTTACTTTTACATTATTAACCATTTTCATAACTAGTATTATAAACTATTAGCCTTTTATTAGTCACTTTAAAATAATAAGAAATATCTCTTAATATACGAGTATATCTGGCATAAGCCCATAGGCAGGATATATTAGTTAATCAATTCGCAATATCATATTAAACTCGCGAGAAATAAGTTTTAATATTTTTGTTAAATGTCAATACTATTGATAAAAATTAAAGTAAAGAGTTACTTTAATTTTGCAAAAATTGTTGTTGAAAAAATGGTTTCAAGTTCAATAACAAGTTTTTCAGTCTCAAGTCATACCTATCTTATTTATTTTTACATACAAAATTAAAACAATAATCAATAAGGGGCATTAAGTAAACGGATGACTGTTTTTTCACACGCAGCTTAAAAAAAAAACTTGATATCTTATCAATTAGCATTCGTCAGAGGTTGGTATAGAAGCATAGACAATAGAGCTAGTGGGTGTTAGGCATTAGCAGTCCGTGAGCGGGGACCTCGGACAAGGCAACAATTTTAGCAGCCTTGATTTGTTACCATCAACATTGCATTTATTTTTTCCCTTCGCGCTTCATGTTTACTCTCGTTTATTCGTCGCGCAGATCTCAGGGCTGCGTGCGATAAGTGCATTGCCCCGAACCGAAATAAATTGTCGCGACGCAGGCCGAGTGTCGCGTGGTGCGTACAACCGGTACCGATGTCGTGTAGATGTTATAAAGAACCCAATGCCAGACATGGCGGGCCAGGCTCCCGCCAAAACGACCTGTCACTTTAGCGTCGTTATGCACTTGGTGCCTTTCGCATGCTGCACTGGTCTGAAGTAATTCTTATTGAAGTAGTGATGACGCGTCAATGAATAGCACTTGTGTATGATGTGTCGCGGTGAAATTCTCTAAATGTCCAATGAACTTTTTGGTCGCTCGCTGACACTCGCTTTTTTTTGTAACATCTTCATTCACTTGTTTTCCGCATTCGTTCTTATGCGCATGATTCATTTGAAAGGAGTCATACTTTTTGTATGTAATGTAAATAAATTATTGATGTATCAATTTGTACTGTCTGACTGAGACTCAATACTTTTGGTGCGCAGTTAATTGTTTTGTACGTGTTTAAAGATTGATACTTTTAGCAAATATCCAAATTTACCTAGAATTTCTAAGGGTCTTAGCTAACTTGAGAACACAAGTTAGAGACAGTAAATAAAAAAGTAAGTGTTTAGAAAAGTGCTGCTTATGGCTACGAATGAGCACCAAATACCAATGATACGAAATCTTACTACACCACATTTCTCCGTGGATTCTGGATTTAAGTCACCTTTATTATTATTTTTCTTCTTCCTATCGGGCAAGTCTTTAAAAGGGGCTTCTGATAAAAACTGCTATACTATTTGTCTTTTGCATCTTTCACAGTATGCGTTTGGTATATCTACTTCAAGACTGCCAAGCCACTGAAGAGTCCATAACAGAAAAGTCACCAGTATCGTCATCAATCATAGGACTACACGGTTGGCCTAGTGGTTTCAGTGGTAGCTATACCGCTTCCTATTGCGCCAGGTGTTGTGGGTTCAAATACTACACGGGCCAACACTTTGTGTGATCCATAAATTGTTGTTTTAAGTCTGGGTGTACTTTGTGTCCGTTTCCTGTATGTTTGTAAAGATCCCCGTGACACAGGAATAAATTCTTCTACTATATTCCAAATGGGGGAGTTGTCTTTACAAAAAAAAATTTCCTCCTCGTTCGACTTGACAAAAGTTAGTATATATGACAGTCGTGACTCTATAGCAAGTCAGAACAGAATTATAGCAGGTTCGAAATTCATAAGCTCTTACAAAAACGAGCTACCATTATATACATACCTCTATAGTCACAAAGAAAATGACTAATCATCCTGTTTTCATTGTCGACACAACATACACATAACAGAGTACCAGCATGATTCACTCAAGCTAAAATAACACCAACTTATTACAAATTGGCGCAGTCAAAACATTAGAGAAATGGACTTGTGTGGACTTTAAAGGGACTTTAAAATTAACTTTGAGTTTATAACCAGTGCTTAATTAGTGAGATTTGATTTGTGGGTCTAGTGGTTCGTGACCCTAACTACTAAGCGAGTTGTACTCAATTCTATCGATCATTTTTTTCCCTGGGTGTGCTTTATCCATAAGTTGAATTTGTTTGTTATATGTAGGTAGGTGTGTATATTTGCATGTGTATTTATTTATATCATCATAACTTTAAAAAAAACTCAACTACCGCTTCTTACTTTTACTCTTGTCGATTTCTCCATTCAAGGGTTGCCTAGAAGAGATTGCTTTTAGTAATAATTGTACATATCTTCTTGAAATATTCAACTGTAATTATGGAAATCGTTGAACAATAAATCATATTCTATTGATTATATCAGCAGTATGGTTGGTCGTCAGTTTGGAATCGGAATGTATTTGAAATGATGGCAACATCCACTTAAAGCACAACAGAAATATTCTACAGCGCCATCTACCGCAAATACACTGATGTAGTAATGACGGAGTAATGTACTACATGAGGAAACAAATTAAACTACCAATCCTGTATCGCGCAATAGACGTTTTCGCGTCGATTAACAAATATACAACTTCCCAAAAAAAATCAATCGTTAGGCAGTGATCCGCCAGGCATGATCACCTCGCCTAGAGGAACGTCCCTTTATGTTGAAGGGACATGATAACCGTTCCTCCACATGTGAATTCATTAAAATTTACTTTCTTTCTCTGTCCTGTTTGAAAAGTTAAAAGTATTGTATATCTAAGGAGATTACAGTTAGGAGAGTAAAAGAAATCCAGCCAATCCAAGTGCATGGTCGCATTGTACTACATTTTTAAATAAAATTAAAATGAGTGATGAATTCATTTCCTTGGAATGCGAATTCCAGCAGCCACAGATCTCGAAGTCACGTTCGCAAAATGTGTGGGATTGGGGATCGGCTACAATTGACAATTGTACCTGAAAATTCCTATACTTGACAGATAAAAAGGTACATCAAATTCATTTTTTTAACTGAAAAGGGCAGAAAATTATTGCTATTATTCAATAAAAAATCATTAACAGTAAAATACAACAACTTTCATGTTTTTATCTTCCTACTGATTTTTCGAAAATAGTTCTACGATCAAGGTCTACGGTCTGTAGACCTCAGTTTTTTAATTTATGTTACATTATATTCCATTGTTTTCAAAATGCTCGCACTGGTCACATACCACACGTCTCTAGTAAAGGTGCAATCAAACATAATTGTCCAAAAACCTCCGTAAGTTACCACAAAAAATTATATAGATAATATTTTATAAGCATTCGATTCTCAACTCGTAAACCAATTTGATTTTTAATACATTTCATAGAATTTTTATCTTTATGAGTAGTTTAATAAGGTATGTTTATGAAGTGTTAGTGATATTTGGAAGTTTGTTTAGTGATTTAATCCGGCGGATCGCTGCTGCCAAGCGGGTGACGGGTGCGACCATCCGTGAACCCCGTACGGTGCGCAAGCGCAAGTGGTTAAAGTTTTATTCTTTTTCTCATACTAAGATTTGATTTTAATTAAAACTGAACTGTGTATGATTTGTACGTAAAGTTTATTTTTTTAATTTTGTTACGGAGAAGTAACATAAAATACTGATTGAAGATGATTAAAATAAAATCGTTACAATCTGCTAAACTGTCGGTGCAAATAAACTGCCTTTTTGAATGTTTTTAGACGTAAAGAGAGCTAGCTGAACCACGTGTTTGTCTGTACTATACTATACATATATGTCTATATTATAAAGCGGTAAAATTTATGAATTTGTAGGGACAATGTTCTTAGAAAGTCACATTATTTGTGAGTGTCAGCTATATATACACCCGAAAAATATTTACCGCGATATCTCACAAGCCAACGGGTGGAGCAGAGGGCATAATCTAGTAAATATTATATAGGTAAATATATACTGCACAAGACCGGAATGCTTGATCCTCTTTGAAGGAGACCCTAGTTTAAGTAATGCGGATTTATTATTATTAGATATTTCGAACCTCTTCCTTAATTTTCTCTTCCTGCATCACTGAATATTTGACAAATCTTTTCTATATTAATAATGTAAAGGGTGAAACGCCCCTCCCTTATTCCAGCTACCTCGCGAAATTACAAGTAACTTCTACTCTGAATAACAATTTTAACATCTCTTACATTGATTTGAAAAGTAGAAAATCGATAAAAAGTAAACAAATAATAAATAAAAATTTGCTGTCGGTACTAGTAACATGCGCAGGAAAGGGGCGGTCTTGCCGGACCAGTTCGACTGCGTCTGCGCATTCTCTTACACTAATCCCACTGCCACATATTCCATAGACATTATTTAAACCATGACATCAAATACAACTAGAAATAAACTACGTGAAAAATTTAACTGTATTTATTTTAATAAAAAAATAATCTAAACCTGATAAACCTTTTATATTGTCACCTCATACTCAATTTATTCCAGATATTTCAAATTTAATAATATGTGACACATCACCACTGACAGCCTCGGTGGCGCTGTGGTAGCGACTGACTGACTGCTGCTATGCTTGATTCCCGGATCGGACCAAATATTAAATTTGTGTGATCAGCACCTATGTATAATAAACAATAAGTATATATTTACAAAAAGAAGTATATATTTATTTATATAGTTATCTAGCACCTTAACTAGCTCTGCTTAGCTTGGGACTAGTTGGCGTGGTGTGTTAATTGTCTGAAATACTTATATATTTATTATATATATTTGGTACACACAGTGAAAGTTGAGATGCATGTGTAGTGTGACTAGAATGGATGAGGTGAAGAATGACTACATCAGAGGAAGCCTGAAAGTAGCAATGAAAAGTTGAGAAGCAACATATTAACCTGGTATGGACATGTGATGTGTAGAGATGAGCAAAATGTAGTTAAGAAAGTTTTAAGCATGGAAGTGAACGGATATAAGAGTAGAGGATGACCAAAGAAAAAATGGATGGACTGCGTAAAAGAGGATATGGCCAGGATCGGAGTAAACAGTGAATTGACGCGTGATAGAGGAGAATGGAGGAAGAAAACTCATTGCACCGACCCCAAATAAAGTTGGGAAAAGGGTAGGGAGATGATGTTGATAATTTGGTACACACAGCACGACATTACCCAGCTCTCTTTGTATGGTATATTTAATTAATATTACTACCATCGCCCTTGGACACATACCTGATAAGACAGAAGTGAATTCCCGCAAATTGAGTAACCTCCCCCCTTACCTCAAAATGAGAGGAAGATTATTATTACGTAACCTTATTATTACTCGGTGTTTTGCAAAGAATTTGGTAGAAAGATGCAAGAAGACAGCAGGATATACTCAATCAATAACCCATAATGTCCCACTGCTGGGCTTGGGTTTTCTTTCAGCAGAGGGTTAAGGCCATACGTCCCCACGCTGGCCAAGTGCGGGCTTGGGACTGGCAAGACTACGTTGTGGCTACGTAATCTTGCCGTTGGATGTTTTTAAGCCGCCCAAAGGCCTCCAACTAAGCTTCACGACTGTTATCCTATGATAACAGCCGGGACCGACTGCTTAACGTCCTCCGAATCACGGAGACACTCATGATAACATGCCACCAGCGGTCACCTATCTAGGTACTGGCCACGCCGTTATTGCTTACCCTTGGTGGTTGTTTCTAATCACCGAGTGTAACTAGGCTATGAGCGCCTCGCGAGCGCATGATATACTCCAACTCTTTAAATCACACAGGTATTATAGAACATGTTGATAGATATCTTCACACGCCCGCTCTGAATTATATATTATGATGACCTTACATTCTTTAAGCCCTTTTTTATTATACACTTTCCCATAGCCCCCATATGTAGCCGAAAGAAAGCTCGAACACGTGGTCAAACCCTCTCGTTAACGTTCACGTCACCTACAATATTACATGAGAACGCATCAGAGATGTGAGGCGTAATTACTTTAAGTTATTGTCTTAGATAATGGTTACTTACTGTAAAAATAAAAAGGGTCACAGGAGGCTCAACAGTTGTTAGTTTGTAAATTATCACAAGTGAAATTAATATGTAACACATACAAATATGTATAAAACAAAAACAATGTTTTTTTAATGAACGCCAATTCTCTTGACGTACCAGAAAGATGCATATTATTTTATGCATATTAATTTAAATTTTATTTTAGTTTATTTATCCTGCTATAACGCTTAGGAACAAATCAGTAACTTTGAAATCCAGATCATATCGTGGTTAAATGCCCGTTTCGTGGTCAAAGAAATTGAATGCCATTAGATTCTAAAAATAGAAAAAGAGCAACAAAGGGTTTGACATGCCATTTTTAAATGTATAAGTCAGAATGTACACTCACACACGTTTCTAACATGATCGTATTCACACACTATTACACTATTACAAATATTTTAATTTTATGATCTTAATCTTCTTAAATAAAAAAAAGATAAGGTATTATTGTAAATCTATCTGATCTTTCTATTAACGCTTTCCATAAGGCGGAGTAACATGAAAATTAAAGATTAATTTGAATAACAGCTCATACAATTTCCGCTCGGAATATCTCAAACCTTAGTCATCAAGATGAACTCGAGATATTGACATAAATACAATTGGAAGTCCGCCTATTTTCATAGGTACATTGTACAATAAAACATTCCCATAAGACTCGAACATACGTCACGAACGCTATAATTTTTAAAAAGGGTTAAGAGAAAAAAGTTGATATGAGACGACACCCCACATGTGTAGGCATCCGGCGTTAACCCACTGCTCGCGTCATTAAAACTCCGCTGTCAAATGAAGAAATCGTTTGGACGATGTTTCCTTCGGTATTATTTTATCCCGCACTCGATTATAAACAGATGTTATTCAGTAATAAATCTTTGTCTTTGTACTTCACATAAAAGAACTGTTTGTACATGAAGTGATATGTTTTCGTGGTGGAAAACAATAGGCAGTGTTGTTGCTTGTAAATTTTGTTGATTGACATTTAGTGGCATATGAGGTTTAAAAGCTTGCAAATCCCGATACATAACCAAAGGGTAGGTACGTTAAACTATTGAATTTAATGTAATTTGATTTTGAACTTTAACCGTTTTAAAATTGGTATTATACATGTATATACAGATTTAATGTGTGTATCTATCTTTTGTCTGTCTGAAGCAATAAAATCAGTTCATAAACGTTAGCACTGAGTTTGGTTTAATGTTTTTGTTTGAAAAGTTTTTAACTTATTCGAAGGTGCTTTTGTAACATTAATAGCATTATAAGCTTTTCTAATCATTTAATGCATTTTTTAGTCAAGAATATTATTCGTGTTTTAATTTAAACGTGAAATAGAATTAAGATGCCAAAAAATCACAAACGCCCTCAGTTTATTCGAGTGCTTATGAGCATGGGTTATTTCGCGGACAATATGCTTATCTACATACTTATTATAAAATGTCTTGTATCATACCATCAAACAACACACTGTTGGATATAAGATTCTTTTTAAAAAAAAAAACTTATTCGACTCGTTAAACATATAGCATTATTGATTTCTTATATAATAGGGGAGCAAAGGAGCGGACTTGTCACCTAAAGGCAACACCAGAGGCGTCACAAGTATGTTGCCGACCTTCGGAGGATGGGGAGAAGGGTTGGAATATAGGCTTCCGGTATCCCCACTCACTCGATGAAACATAGCGCTATCGCTATTTCACACCATTTTTCTGTGAGGCCTTGGTTTAACTCCGGCACATTCATACCAAAGCGTGGCTCTCCTCATTAAATATAGCTAAGCAAAAATGTAAGTTGGACCTCCTAGTAGTCTTTTTTATCATTGACAAAACCGCAGACTGAAAACGTTGATTTAGAGAGGTGGAATAAAATAATGTTAAGTTTCTCTAATGTTGAGATGTAACATTACTATAATTTCGGTGATAATGAAAAACATTTCCTTTCTACGGCAAATCAACAAACGGCTGGGATTGCTTAACTTTGCAATGTGCTAACCGGTGCGATTACCACTAAACCATAAGCCCTTTTAGTTTTAACCCGTTCAGCATCGACTCTTAACGTCCCACTGCTGGGCTCGGGTCTCCTCTCACGAAAGGGTTTCATCCCCACGCTGGCTGATTACGGATTGGGGACTTTGACAAGATAACGTTGTGGCTACGTAATCTTGCCGTTGGATGTTTTTAGCCGCCCAAAAGCCTTCAACTAAGCTTCACGACTGTTATAACAATCGGAACTGACTGCTCATTATGACCTCCAAATCACAGCGACGCTCATGGTATCATGCCACTACCGGTCATCCATCCAGGTACTGACCGTGCCGACTTGCTTACTTTCGAAAATTGTTTCTAATCACTGAGCGCCACTGGGCTATGCGCGCCTGGATAAACCCGTTATTAATAAGTAAATAAAGTAGTAATATTTAATTACCTTTGAGTGGATAGCAGCTGTTATTAACGACGCTGGGTCAGCTAATATCGATGGAACCCTTTTTTACACGAAAATACTGTAATGTAACCTACCATGCTATGATGATAAAAAATTATTTAACATCTTAAAGCGACAATGATCTTTTAACGATGGGCAAAGATTGATTTTTTGTAAAACATAAGCTACTTCTTACAATTGAGTCTAGTAATTAAGGTGTAGTTATGCCATATTCGGACCGCCTCGGTGGCGGAGCTGTAGCGTATGCGAGGGATTGAGGTCGGTTCCCAGATCTGATCAAAAATTTGTTTCGGAGTTTAGGTGTTTTCTATACATAATATGTATTATTAAAAAAAAGTATATAAGTATTCTATCAGACAATTAAGCTGTATAATACAAGCTCAGCTTAGTTTGAAGCTAAAAGGTTGTGTTTGAAATGTCTGAAATATTTATGCTTTTCCTAACTTTCATGTATAGTATAATTATTTTCACGGTAATTAAAGCGATCACTTATTTAAAGGTGTTACGTTACTTACCTCTGATTTGCCTGTGTTTCGACCAGGTTTCCTTACCCGTGGTCAGAGGCTATGGTATGAAAAACGTACTTATATGTATACATCACAACTACATCATGCATATTATTATTATATTATTTTTCTTCAATGTACTCTTTATCATTGACTGGGCAAAGTATTAATAGTCAATAAAAGTTGAGACCGACTAAAAATAGACCAAGACACATATTCCTTTCAATTAATTTTTTATCATGGTATACATTTACTTTCTATTACGAAATCCAATCTATAAATAACAATTAAGATTATTATCCAACTAGTTTTGAGAAAACGAATTTCAGTTCAGTGTTGCAACACTTTATCAAATCATTAGATGTCGCTACTGTCTCCAAGCGATTAGCTTACAACTAATCCAGTCGTCAAAAACCGTTAAGTATGAGTGAAGTTAAATCTCGTACAGGTCAATACAAAAACCTTACAAAAGCTATTAACACTAAACCAGAACAAAATATGTATCACTTGTTAGGGTATATTACAGAGGTAACAAGCAATTCGAATAGTAAGCACAGTTTTATTTAATTTAAGCTCAAATTACATTCGTTGCTCGCAACACCATATTCAGAACATGTATAGTCTATAGTCAATTTTACGTCAACGCGACTTTTCACAACTTTCAAAAAGAAAATCTAGTCGGCTCTGGCTAGTATGACCATCATCAGTACATACAGAAGGAGTATAGAGACTAGAAATATATCATTGCAGTACTATACATCCATACCCTTTAGATCAATGTGTTTAATGTAAACATGGGGCTTATGCTTCTTAAGAAATAATTCTAAGAAATTCAATAATTGATTAACTGTGGTAGAACGCAAGCACCAATAGTTTATCCAAGTAACTACAATGTGGAGTTCCGTAAAAGAAATTCACATAAAAGGATACTATACTGAAGAATATCAATCAAACAATCAATCAACAACCTATAATGTCCCACTGCTGGGCTCGAGTCGCCTCTCAGGAGAGAGTCGAGGCCATACGTACTGAAGAATATAGAACTACTTAATAAATCTGAGGGAATACTTCCATGATTTTGATGACGGACTTTAACAAGTAATGTGTTTTAACTATTGCAAAATTGCAAAGAAAGTTTTCATAGGGTTAAAACAAAATAACAGTGAACTTTTGTTTGTTAACACTTTTGTTATCATCTGTACGTATAAACCTACATTTAAACATAGCAACATAACACCGGTCCAGTGGCTGTCCAAATTGTCATGTGTGACCGCAGAAGTAGTTCCCATTACTCTCAAAATACGATGGACACGTGTCTCGATCATGTGTGACCATAGAACAGTAACAAAATACATGCTTCTTTATATATGGACATTAATACGACTACTGCAGGCTTCATAAGTGGGCACAAGAATTTAAGAAATAAAAAACTCTCTGAATTATGATCAATTGATAATGAATTTAAGACGACCAGCTGACTTAAAGAGCTTCAAGTACGTGTAAGCTAGAACAGTGTGAAATCTTCTTTATTGGCGTTATGCACTTTTTTGTGATGGGTAGAAACTGTTATTCTCGAGTCAGAACACGTGACCGGATCAAACATTTGTAATACAATGGAAGAGTAGACCATAAATTGTCATGTTTGTGTACGATAGCGCAACAAATGAGTATTGTAAAATATTTTACCACAAAAATGATAGTATTTTTATATTGATAATAAAGCAATTCGTGAAAAAATATTCCCTAACCATTCAAGTTCTCACTTCTGCCGGTACGCGGAGTGCAACCCGTTTTTATATTTTTTAAGTATATAGTACTCATAGATTGTCGGTTGGTAAAGTTTGTGTCAACTTGCCTTATTTTTGCGGAGCTGTCGCCTTGCGTAGTTTGCGACACCCCCAGGGGGTGATAAAACTCCATATTGCCAATCCACCACACGAAAATAATTCGATGATGTACGCTGTTTAATCAACCAGTTCAACCTTCGAATTCAGTTCACCCTCAGAATTGCGGAGGTGCGATGTCAGTCGCTCCACGTAAAAACTTATATTCAGATAAAGCTGGTTGAACTAGTAGCCGACCCCAAATAACCTTGGGAATAAAAAAGGCTAGGGATATGAAAATTATAATGATGGTGTACGCTGTTTGGTAGCAAAGTTATTTTCGGCAAAGCAAATACAAATTGCTTACTTCCAATAGCGGTTTAGCGGTTATCTCGTGTTTAGCGCTAGGCGCTAGTAACCACAACATGACCGCTACGGTGCTTTTGTATGGTGTTTGTTTTATTCTTTACAATAAATTAAACATTGCAATTATTATTGATGTCAGTATTAATCCGAGGGTTTCCCCTCAGCAGGAACGATCTGGAACAATCTCGCTAAAGTTCTAGACTGAAGACTTCTAGATCTCTAGAATACAAAACTTTAAATTTTTGGATGTGCAGTATTCCTTATATTCGCCTATAAAAAAAGCTTTAACTTGTAGTGTAAATAATGACACTGTTTTCAAGACGAAATTTTTAAAGGTTTATACATACTGCACTAATATAATAAAATTTATACACAGCTTACAACTTTTTCCTACGACTTCGAAGGTATTACAGAAACTAATAAGCGGTGTGTAGTGTTTCATAAAAAAAATGTATTATGCAATAAAAAATACTTTCAGCATACTTTTACATAAGATATAAACTCTAAGGTATTTTCTTTAAAAAAACCCAATTTAAATATATCTATCGCAACCGTCATTTGCATTTCCCTTTGAGCTCGAAAAGAAAATGGTCGCATTTTCCCGCGTTTTTTGTGATCAGTCTCAGTACAACGAGAAAGCGAATCATTAGAATCGCGTTCATTTAGAAGTGTCTTTATCTTAGAAGTTTTCCCTCAACTATTTAAATTATATATTTTATTAGTATTCGTTTATTTATGTAACGTTACTGCAGTAAAAGATATACTACTGCAGTAATGCATATCTATACGGTATTAAGAACGATTATTATAATTTTGTATATTTTGAATACTACCAATGAAAATGCATGTACTTTAAATCTTTTGCAAAGTACGTACGTACGTTTAGATAAATAAGAATCTTCCGTGGCTAAAACTTACACTTAGTTTTAGACTGTATTGCCTGCATACATCGGTTAGTGGGACAAAATAAAACTCTATAAATGTGATCTGTTATAATTTTCACTTAAACTCAGTATAATATTTTTTGTTTACTCTTGCAAGAGTTTAATAACGCCGAGCAACATCAATCACGCAATGGTAGGCACATAGTAGGTTTTGCATTATGTTCATTTTTGTTTCTGCCGTATCCTGATCACATGGACAAGCTTTGAAAACTAAGAATATATATTAGTGTGCTCCAACCCAGACCGCTTTATGAATAAATTGTAATTGCCTTACCTAAAACCACAAAAAATATACATGGACATATAAAAACATTAAATAAATTATATGAAGGTTAACATTTTCATTTGTTATGTTTTTTCTGTAGCTTTCTAGTTTTGAAGGTTATAATTATAATTGTGACAATAATTTATTTTATATTCTCATGGTTGATATAATTCACTTGGACAAAACCTGGTTTTAAGTCTGCCAAAGAGAACATAATAAGTGATATGTACTAATGTTTCTTTGGTATAAATATTTAAACTTAGTGAAGTTCTAAATAAAAGATCAAAATTAGAATATACTTTTTTACGTAATACGTATATAATTATAAGAAATATTTTAATCCATAACACTTTTTATTGTTTCACGACACCCAGTAAATATTAGATATGAAAAAAGAAGACTTGTTAGTATGACCTATTTTGGTAGTTTGATTTAATAAAATAGGTGATAAACGGCCCATGATCAAATTTGTTTTAATATTTTTTGATCAACACATAGCTATTCTTAAAATATATCGTCACAGTCACAGGACAATTTTGGTGGTGAAGGTAACAAGCACCTCTCAAACCGTGTCATAGATCTCTGACTTTTCTATTCACTAAGTCGATTACCCAATATTTTTGCCACAGTTACGGAAACATGTCGCGAAGAACACAATGTGTCGTTTTATTAAATTCTTATTCATTTGGCGCAGCGGGTGTTATAAATCGTTCTAGACACGCGATGTCGCGATGTTTTACTTCAGCAAGTTCTATCTGCAAGTCGCACGCCATAGTGATCGGCACTGACGATTTATCAAAACCAATATAAAACAATAATTCAACATATTTGATTAAAGATGTGTAAATTTATAGGAGTTACTAGCATTCATTGCATTTTTATTTTCTTTCCAGACACGACAACTCCGTACGTCCTCTATAAAGATGGCGTCGAACGCGCTCCTCCTGGCACACAGTGGGGTGGTGGAGTTCTCGACGGCGGTTACCAGCCTATGCAACATCAAAGCCCTGGAGGGCCTTCGCCTCAACCAGAACCACAACTCGCTTCCCCGGCACCATCACCATACCCACCCGCACCTCCACCACCTGACCCAAGTGGGTCCGCAGAAGAAGCTGCCCAGCAGCTCGCTCAGCAACAGGCTCAACAACAAGCACAACAACAACAACAACAGCAGCAGCAACAGCAACAGCAGCAGCAACAGACCTCCCCCGAGCATATGCAAGTTGAGCAACAGCTTCAAACACAACCGCCAACACAAGATCATCTAGACCGAACGCCATGCTTCGTTCCTCAGCCGGACCTTCAGCAGCAATATACACCTTATTTTAAAGAAGCGAGGCCTGCTAGCCACATGCTGAGTACTGGCGGTTTCCCGTTGCATTATCTTAAACAAAATGGTGGAGTACTTTCCCTTGAAGGCCCACTGGATCAATACGCAACACCAGATTTGCGCCATCTACCAGACATAGTGCAACCAGAGCCACCAAAGCCGCGCAAGCACAACCCGAATTCTGAGCTGCGACTGTTTAAGTGTCTCACTTGCGGCAAAGACTTCAAGCAGAAGTCAACATTGCTGCAGCACGAGAGGATTCATACGGACTCCCGGCCCTATGGGTGCCCCGAGTGCGGCAAGCGGTTCCGGCAGCAGTCACACCTGACCCAGCACCTGCGGATCCATGCCAACGAGAAGCCGTACGCCTGCGTGTACTGCCCGCGCTCCTTCCGGCAGCGCGCCATCCTCAACCAGCACCTGCGAATCCATTCCGGTGAGAAGCCATATACGTGCGGCGAGTGCGGCAAACATTTCCGCCAGAAGGCCATCCTGAACCAGCACGTCCGCACACACCAAGGCGAGCGCTATTCACACATATATCTCCCCACCTGGACCCCGCGTGCGCCGTCAGCACTGACCACACTGGTCGCTGCAGCCGGCGCTCGTTCTTCCTGCCGCCCCCCGCCCCGTCGATTCGGTCTCGCATCCATTGGCCTTCCTATCAAACAAATTCTCGGTCCCCTCGTCGCCCGTATCGCGGCGGGCGCCCGCGAGACACGTAACCGACCGCCGGACGCTCCTGTAACTGTTCCCCAGTTTGATTAACCCACTCGTCGGTTAACCTTTCTCGGACGCCCCCAACTGTAACTGACCAACCTCTTACATTTTTACAGACGTTTCTCCGCATCTCATCTTCAAGAATGGAACAACGCCTACACTCTGGCCCCAGGACGTACCTTTTCCTGACGAGAACAAGGAAGAGGTGCAATCAACTTTCGGTGATGCTGATGGGCAGAATGAACAGCGCGGGTCCTGCTTTTCTCCCGGTGACTCTGCTCAATACCCTGCTTATTTTAAAGACACAAAAGGTCTCAGTCATTCGGTCTTTAGTTCAGGACTGTCTTTGCAATATTTGAAAGGCAGTAAACTTCCTGATGTGCTCGGTGGTCGAGCAATGCCTCTGTACGTCCGTTGCCCCATCTGCCAGAAGGAATTTAAGCAAAAGTCAACGCTTCTCCAACACGGATGCATTCATATAGAGTCACGGCCATATCCGTGTCCGGAATGCGGCAAGCGCTTCCGGCAACAATCTCATCTCACGCAACATCTTCGTATTCACACCAACGAAAAGCCCTACGGGTGCGTGTATTGCCCCCGTTTCTTCCGTCAGCGAACGATTCTCAATCAACATCTACGCATACATACCGGTGAGAAGCCCTATAAGTGCACGCAATGCGGCAAAGACTTCAGGCAGAAGGCGATTCTCGACCAACACACGAGAACGCACCAGGGCGATCGACCGTTCTGCTGCCCGATGCCGAACTGCCGACGGCGGTTCGCCACCGAGCCCGAGGTGAAAAAGCACATCGATAACCACATGAATCCGCACGCTGCCAAGGCTCGGCGGGCAGACACCGCTAAAACTCCTCGGCCCCTGCCTCCCGCTGCTGCTGTGGTGAAGCCGGAGCTGTACTTCCCGCAGTGCTACGCGCCGCCGTTCCAGCAGTTCCCGAGCTCGCAGCCCGAGTACAAGCCCGTGGTGGGTCCGGGCGCGCCGGTGGCGTGCCTGCCGGCGCAGTGACCCGCGCCCCCGCCGCGTTGGCCGCCGGCGCCTGCGCCTACGCACGCGCACGCTCACGCTCACGCGCACCACGAATTCTACGGCGCCGAGCGCCTCTACAACTAAATTGTCGAGGCACCACACATGTATACGACTCGCGGCCTGCAAGAGCACCGTGAGCTTACAGTACCAGTAGTCGAGATATATCATTAACCGGATCGCTGTAAAACGAGCTTCGATCTGTAAATAACGTCCTGTTTGTACTCTATCGGAAGGTCTGTACAGTTTCAAAGTTCATCACGAGTAGTATTACCGTCAGGATGCGAGTATAGGTACCGTTTTTGCCCCGTAATCGTTAAGTTACCACGTAAGAGTTAGTTTTCGCGGTGATTATGGATTCTGTCGAAATTTTCGCAGACGGTCCGAGCGGATGTTCGGGACATTAGAATTTAATACAATTCGTTGAAATCTAAAATAAAAATTAAGAATTGATCTTTTACCACATAACAATATTTCGCGATGAATGTTTCCGGCGCTACGTTGTGCCTAATTGTAATAAATATACATATTTTGTAGACGTATTAAGTTAATTTTATTTACGAGTATTAAGAGATAAATACTGGCAAAATATGGGGTTTTATAAAGGATCCATGATGCTCAAAATACGTTAAAAAGTAACGATAAAGAATGAAATGAATTTACGAGTTAGCTTTAGGCAGAGATTGGACGTAGCGTATTAAAAGACCAACGAACGTCGCTTCGGTGAAACAGAATCACGAATGAAAACCAAAAATGTAGGTTACCTTTTGCCATCAACATTATACTTTGTTAGTATGTACTTACAAATGGTTCTGCTACATTAATTAATGCATTTACTCTTAATTAACAATGTGAGATTAGGTACTGAGATGTCTTCATAACACTGTAGGTGCCAAATAGCGTAGTGATTTTTTAAATTTTTTTTACCAGCTTCTATTATAGTTGGCCTAGTTTAGGTTGTTACCAATTTCTTCAACGATGTGACAAAATGAGATGCATTTAAGTGGAAAGGGTCAGACTGAGAGAGGACTGTGATAGGTAGGTTAGGTATCTAGTTCGCTCATTTAGCGTTAAATCTTCGTCTGTCGAGACATGATCGAGAGTATTTCTTACGGAGTCGAATGAATGTTTTAAATTTAATTTACTTTTGCGCATTGGATATTATTATTTGTGAGTCGACTCGATAGCGAAAATGTTTATGTTCCTAAATTGTTTCTAAAGTTTTTTGTTGATAGGGTACGGTGTTGGTGCAATTGCACCTACATGGAACTATCGCCTTCTCTTTCTTGACTGATTTGATAACGTTAACGATGAGTGAGATTAGTAAATTTTACCAATTTAGGTAAAGTGTGTGATGTCGCAAAGTGCTTTGTTGTAGTTTGATCCAAGGGACGGAGGGTATGCCAGAGTAAATCTTATTTCTAATTTAGCTTAGAATATCGACTTTCGAATTACCAAGGAATTCGATCATTCATCGCGAAATAACTTAGACATTAGGGAGAATATATATATATGAATTTGGAATCTTGTTGGAGTATTCTGGTTTATGAAATTCTTTAATAAAGATTTTAAATAAATAATGCTAATTAATGCATAGCGAGAATTAGTCATCGGAATACGGTGTATTTAATACATCTGAATTGTATTCTCTATGTCTTTCTGTATTGCATATTGAATTTCATTGAGGTTATTGGACCTGATCATTCTCGTGGAGTAAGGACCTCACGAACCAGTATATTCTAGCAAAATTTTTAACGTTTTAATATCTCTGTTTGTATCTATAGACAACTTATAAAGCTTATTTTACAATATTAATGTGATGGTTTCGTTTTCCTACCGCATAATAGGAACTGTTAATGAACTAGATGAAATAGTATGTACCAATTGTGAATTTGTGGGAATCACTTTCATCCTTTATGTACCATTTATTTGTCACTGTTATGTGATCGATGCAAATGTTAATGTTTTGTTGGTTTATTATGTGTTGATATTACGACAAGTTTAAAGCATTGGACAGTTATGGAAATTGTATAGCTCTTGGTTGTGAACATCAGCAGACTAATGCGTGTTACGGTTTTAATGGCTGCCACGGATTTGACCGTACTTATATATACACAGTAATATGTATATAAGCAGTAATAGTATAAGTTAAAAAAAGCTATATTGCTTTGGTAATATAAATGAATTGGCACACATGCATTCAATCTTCTTGTTAGTGCTCTTTGAACTGATAAAGTAGTTTTAGCGGTATTTAAACACACAAAATATCATGTTGATGGTCACCGTAACAAGAAAAAAACTTTTTATACTTTAATATTGATTTTTAGTTGTTTCAACATACAAGTATAGAAGTGGTTTACATGACTTTGATTTCCAGCCACGTTATTTTGAGTTTGAGTCTCTCATAGAACAATATTTCATTTATATTATTTACAAACTGATTTCTGAAGTCTAACGTATTGTATATATGGAGTACAAATAACTTCTTTAAAGTCCTTTAGTTTCGCAACAGTGAAGATTAGTGACAGTTACTAACTTCATAGCCTTCTTCTTTCGATCTCGTTAGGGAAGTGAACTATAATTGTTTAAAGCAGTTCTTATAAACCAATTATCGTGTATATACGAAGTAACTAATATCCCAATTCATTAAAAAATTACACTCGGGATAAACGACAGCTAAAAAATAACGGGATGTTCACAACTGATGAGCGGCCGTACCATTTTGTTTTGCCGTTTTAGTTTCCTATCAAACTTTCGGAGGTTTACATAAAAAAAAACATCATTCAAAAGGAAATTAAATACATTTATCTTCCGTGACTTAAAATTTTCCACAATGTTTACATGTGTGATCCTCCTTAAAGCAGCGCGCGCCGGCCCAGCCTCTCAATAAAATCAATAGTATAGGATTTGGTTCAATTATATTTTAACACTTCACACAAGCAGCCTTATAAAATAATAGTAAATAAGTATTTTTATACAATACACGATGTATTTTGTCCACTGGGCGGGGGCGGCGCGACGCGCTCTTGTACAAAGTTTGAATGCAGACAAACACAGTGCCATAGCCGAGATTAAACCTCAGATTTATATTAGATTTTTATACCGATACAAATGGATTTAATTTTTAAATATAAAACAAGAAGTGATTAAGTATACAGAGATTACAGATGATATTTTATACATTTATTACATACAATATTATTACAGAGATAAATGTGAAATAGTCTTAACGTTAGTGTCGTATTTGCAACGTGCTAAGAACCTAAGTATTTACTTGTTTATTTACGAAAAAGTTGTGGAAAATAGACTAAATGAAACTGAACTCTATTTTTCACGATTTTTTATAAATTATGTCTAAACGTGCATTTCTCTACAGTTTTGTTTGATTTCTACTTACTTTCAGTGTGGTTATTAAAAATACATATCAATGGAAATTTCTGAGGCAGTTCTGCAAGTCAAAAAATATATTTGGTTTTATTGAAGCCGGGCAATGTCCAACAAAAGTGTTAACCAAACTAGGTATGTATTTAAAAATGGTTCGGTTTCAATGGATCTAAATAATAGCTGTAATGAATGAATGCAGTTTTCGGTATAGTAATCACGTCCCAGGCTGTTTCTGTTTGTATTGCTCACTGTTTTGTTAAGTTTTGCTCAATTACACGTGTATGTAATACCTTATAAAGTTAATCTTATTAGTTGTTAATGTGTACGAAATGATTTTTTGTATAATACTTTTTTTTTGAGAGCACGGTTTTGCTTTCTTATAAAACTATTTTTAAGTGCTGAAAAGTAAGATCGTGTACCACGATCAAAGTTATAAATTTGATATTTGTTTTGACAATTGTAGTTGACAGTCGAAAATTCATAGTAAACAGAATAATGCCGTATCTAAACGTGCCGTCCAGTTCTGATCGGATATGCATACATACAGTTTCTACATAATTACGGGATTATGTTCCCTGAGGATTTATTTCAATAACATTAATTAGGTTGAAGCATGTTCCTAACCTTTAAAATACGTAATATTTATTTATTACATGTCTTACCGATTACCTGTAGAATAGAGATGCAATCTGTAATCTTTTTGACAATTTCTAACAAATACCTTTTTTTTTCTTGAATGGAATAAAATTCCATTACGCGTCTTACATCCGTATGGCGTCTTGATGAATATTAAAAATTGCAGCGTTAGCAAAAAAATCTCCTTCATATTTATCACAATTCCGAAATGTCCACATAAATTTCTATAATTTTAAGTTATTAAAATATTAAAAGGAGAGAATAAGATTGCATTGTAAATCTATACTTTGCATATAAACTTAATAATTATCAAAATAACGTCAATTGTATCTAATACAATTTTTTGAGCAATGTTGGTTAAACTGAACCATTGCTTTTAATAAAAGAAATAATTAGTTTAGTCATGACTTGCTCCGAAAACAGACATCTATCTCCAATTCCTTCATGTGCATTTAATTGAGATCTCGTGGTGAAATTTAAATGTCTAAATAATATAATAATCATTGGCGATCGCTCAAGTCGAACTACAGGTTTTGTTTAATAATTATTAATAATAATTACACATATCCACATGCTTAGTAATTTTTAATCTTACAATGGAACATTATATTGTAAGATACTGTGTACTCGACATTACCATTCGTTTTGCTAAACATGCCAAGTTAATACTAGGGTAGTATTCGTGTAGGATGTCTGCATGTGCCGTTTGGTTACACTTTGAGACAGTGTAAACAATATTTAATATTTGAATTGTTTACTTCTGTGCATGTTGACATGAGCTTAGTGTAACAAACCTTATTATTCGTAAAGTTGGCTACGAATTATTTCAACGTCTTCCATATTCAACGTAAGACTATACAATACGGCGTTTATAATTTGTGTCACATATATATTTATTTATGTTAACATCGGGTCTACATACTGCGATACCTCTCGACTGAGACGTGTGTTTGTGTGTGACCCGGCTTTAGTGTTATTTGCATAATTTTGTATAGTTTAAAAACAAAATCGTATATCTGCAGTCAGTGCAGTTCCAGTGCAATACACTTGAAATTTTTGGCGATATTATTATATAATTTATTTTATAAATGGAATAATTTTTAAAATAGTTGTTAGTGTTAATAAAATAATTGGTAGCCAACATAAAAATGGCCTATTATAATTTGATATATATAGTAAGTATACAACTTTGTACACACTGCCACTCGCCAACCGCTGTCGGAAAATAATAGAATACAAACAAGATAATTTTTTATCACAATAGAGACTTGTTGAAACAGTTCCACAATAAAATAAGTGTTGTTGAATTTCCTAATAAAATATGGACATATTTAGATTAATGATCTTGTAGTCTGGATTGAGTTTTTTACAGATTTTATTGAACGCAAAGTTTTTGTAACTGTTTGTATAATGAAATGAAGTTACGTCGCCTATTTAGCTTATTTTTGCTACAAAACTTATTTTAAGCCACACAAATACAGTTTTTAATAATAATACAAATATACAGATTATACAATTATTTTATACAATAGAAATATACAATAAAGCGGTGATATTACACATATATTATTTACGAAGCGTTGTAGGCGGTGTAACTTGAAGCAAATTGGTTTCATTAATAATTATTAATAATGGGTGCTGTTATATCATTGTACATATTTATTGAATATACAATAGGCTGGTAAATTTACACTGTTGTTAGGTTTCTACATATTAAAACCCGAGGCTGTCTCCAATTGATTAACTACATGAAAGTTACTTTATTGAAAACAGACGAAGTACCTGCCATATCTTAAAAAATATAATTTTTAACTACCGATTGTAGCGGTAGGAAATACTAATTTCTATTGTACATAGCACTATAATTTCTTTACAGTGATACATTATATAGTTGCAAATTTAATCAGTGTTGCCAGCCTCGGCCCACATGTTACAATAGAATATATTTTCTTACATACATACAGAGACACCGAATAGAGTATATGTATAAATTCATTTTAGACAATCCCAGAATACAAGATCGAACTTTTTACACACAACAATAGACAACAAATTTCATTTTTTTCCATAGAATTCTTAACTTTCTTTTTCTAAAAAAGCAGTTGGTTGCGATATGGTCACAAAGATCCTGGCGAAAAATTAAAACGTTGGCATTTATGAAAAGTAATATTATAAAAATTTGTAAATATATTTTCTAGTTCTTCCAAAATGAATAATATCAGTATTAAATACAAAATTCAACTTTGGTTAAGGTCAAAAATGTATGTGTGATCTATAGAGAATTCTTGCATTAGATTTGATGTAACGTTTAAAATACTTTTAATTATTTTAATTTACATTATTATTATTTCATAGTTGATATTTTACTTGAATTGTAATGTTCTTGCCTAGATTTGCATTTATTTTAGTTATGTTACGTATGATAGGTTTGAAGTTGATACCATCGTATTTATGTATATCATAATTGTATTATGTAAGGGTTTTGTTTGTTTTTTTGTCATTTATAGAAGTAAAATGTTGTAAAAAGTAAGCTCGTTGTATTTTATCAAATAAACACTTTTTAGTCCAACTGAAGCAATATATTGCAGTTTTATTTATAGATATTTCGCGGTGAATAGTAGACTATGTCATTCCTCAAGAATCGGAATATCTCCATGCCAAATTTCATAGAAATCGGTGCAGCGGTTGAGCCGTGAAAACGCAATGACAGACAGAGTTATACTATCCATATGAATGTTTTGTAAAAACAGTCAACAAAATTCCTTCTTCTATGGTCCTTTCAAATTAAAGGACGGAAATACGTGTACGAGCTCTTCGAGCTACGAGAGCCTCTCCTTTGTTTTCTAACTCTTTCTTCTGGTTTCCTATCCGAAACTTGCTTGAATATAACATTTGATCTGAGCCTCGTATCATATACTTCTAAACCTCAAGCGACACTACACTTCTACATGTGAACATAGGCCTATCTTTACAAAGGAGGTTTTGGCTTAGTATATCATGCTGGCCAGACGGATTGGTATAGGGTTATTATCAAGTTTTCCTTCTCTTTGTAGTGATGTTGTCATGTGTACTTTGCTAGTCCACTCTTACAATTAACCCAGATATGAACAACCCAGAACGTCACACTGCTGGGCTCGGGTATGCTCTCGGGAGAGGGTTAAGGTCATACGTCCCCAAACTGGTCGAGTGCGGGTTGGGGACTGGACTTACGATACACATAGGATGAATAAGGGAAGTGATGCTTTATACTCTCAATCCATGACCACACAGAAACACTACACTTATCTATTATTCTCTAAAATACTTAAAGTATTTTTTATATACGAGCCTGCCAATTTGACTCTAATCTGCCAGATAGATAACATGAATCCAAGAGCAGTGGTCACCATACCTATTGTCAGGCGCGTTCCGAAGAGTGGGGGTTACAGGGGACATGACCCCTTTTTTTGTGCGGAAATCCCCTCGGATACCAACGACTTACGGTTATATCGGACTCGAACCGACTAAAAACCGCACACCATCTCGGGTACTAGAACCAGGTGTACCCTCGGAAGGAGATCCCTGGAACCCCGACGTACCTCGGGCCACTCACTGTTTGTAGGTGATCCCCTCCTGTGTGGGAACCCATATGTTCCCGTTACTATCCCTCTTGGCGCGCACGCTCCGCAGCGTCCGCGCCTCCATCCGCGCCTGCTTCTGCAAGGTTGACAGATGGCCTCATCTGCCACCTTCAGGCTTGCGCTCATGGAGGACGGAGATCGTTCGCGACTCATAATGGATATACAACATATGCTATTAGGCTGCGACCGCGTCTGCTCATTGTGAATGCAGACAATGAAATAATGCAACATGGTGACTCACAATACGGCGACCTATTAAAATGAAAATAATCGTAAAGGTCATTAAAGGTTCATTTTTATGGTATAGGGAGCAAAAGATAAGATGGATCTCCTGATGGTAAGTGAGTACCGGCATCCATGCATATCTGAACTCAAGAGTCAAAACTCCCCTCTCCTCTGTTTACTGAAACTCTTGACCTCGTGTCGAAGTTTTCGAATACTTGAAAACACCCAGTCTAGCCAGCGTGATACGGTAAGCCAAAATCTTCTTGCTAGAGAGGCCTGTGTGAACTGTTAGAGGCTGCTAATGAGGGTGATAATGAATTCTTCTCGTAATAATTCGTTCAGAAATCATCGATTTCGATCTTCTCACACTCTCACAAGTGATACGTAAAAGAATTTTCTAAATCGGTATAGTAACATTTAAAAATTACCCTCTACGACCTCAAACTTTTTAATTTTACTATGGATTGAATTCGGAAGTTGAACTTGTATTCTCCTAATCTTAGGGCCAGAATCACCGCTTGCTGATAGATGCCCTGACAGATTTAGGTTAATTTATCTGTCAAATAACTACTGTTTTCTGTTGCACAAGTTGAATAGTGACATACGTCAGATACACTTATGTATTGTTACGTTTTAGAGTTTGATGGTTTGGGCAAATAACCGTTATGACGTGTTGAAGAGACTTCATTAAAAAACATTCTTACAATCACAATATAACTCCGGATAACAATGCTTAATGGCCGCCAAGATCGCTAGGTTGATCACTGATATCCCTTCGATGTTCATCGCACTGTAACCCAAACTGAACTGACTGCGGCCCGCGAGAGTTCGTATTTATATTCATTCTTACTAATACTAGCGCTTTCGAGAAACGTATCGTACATACCAGGGCGGTCCCCGTACAAAGGACAAGCCCGCCAACGAACTCGTAAATAATCGTGCAACAACGAATCGATATTCGACGCTGTGTATAATGATATAAGGTTCTTTAGTCCGTGATTCAAAAATCAACTTTCTCGATCGTTGTTCGTGATCGTTGTTTGAACCAATCAATGTTAAGAGAATTGACCTTCAGGCCGCTCCACCTTATGGGATAAGTAGGTATTCGTAGACTAGGTAAGGAAACTCCAGCCAATAGTTCAGTACCAATTTATTAAACATATTTTAATAAATAAACCTACAATTTTTTACATAAGCCTACCAAAATGACTCTACTCTGCCTGTTGAAAAGAATGTGCAGATTTCAAGAGTAGTGGTCACAATACTCATTGCGAATGCAGATAATGTAACTGCAACGGGATTGTGACCCAAAATATGGTGGTCTATTGAGGTGCTTTTGCATCATTATGCCTCCGGTCCCACTCACCAACGAAACACGACAACATTTCATTTACATTTTAGGTTTGTCTTTTGTGAAAGGGTAGTACCACCCGTTTGTGCTGAAAGCAGCGTGGCTCTGAAACCTTGATTCGTAAATTTATTTATCTACACGTTTATTTAACTTCGCAACCTTCTCCTGGTTCTTATAAATACATAAATCCATGAAAGTCAAACTTAGCAGTAAACAGTGTCCAAGCATGTCTTTTTGCAGGTCCTTCTGCGATCTGAACATCTCTTGCAGGTCCTCGGGAACATACGCGTGTGAGTTCTTTGGTGATCTCTCTTTTAACTCATTTAGAAGCATGGTTACAGTCCGTTCTGTTGACACTCTCTCGTTGCCGACTAGAGTACCATATAATCTAAAAAAATATGGCAATTTTAGTATCCCTATATGATATTCAGTTCTTTGGTACTACAATTGTTCTAATAATTTAAGAAAAGAAACTGCCCTAGCTTTTTCTAAATATTATAATCTACTTTTTACTGAGATTTTTAGCTTCGTACAATGGTTTTTACTTACACGAAGTTCTAAAATAAGTTTTGGCCGATATTTTGTACGAACTCCTTTAACAGTTATAAGGTAACATTAGTTTTGTACCAAAGGCAATTTCACTATGGAGCGTTTTTCACTTGAGAGCCAAGAGTTCTTATTTGTTTAAGGGCTTTACGTAAATAAAAAAACTGCTACCAATTTAAATTCAGGTCATTATGAAAGAGTCGATTTCGAATTTAAGGCTTCACAAAAAATCCAACAATCAAAAAATTGTTAAACATTGCCCTTGTTTCCAATGCCTTGTGCCAATTATTAAACAGATTCCCTATTGCCGTGCAATGCATGCACGGCAATAGGGAATCAAATCAGAAAACATCAAATATAAAGTGAAAATTAAGGGAGGGAAATTCAAACTTAAAAAACGCTTACTATTCGTACACGAAATGTGACGTCGATGGTCACGTTCTGAAAATTATCGGAGTCGAAATTCAAACTGTGTTAGTAGTGTTTGTGAGAAAAATAACCTTCTTCCATGATTTTTATAGCAATTAAAACTGTTAATAAGTATTAAGTAAGTAACTCAAAAACACTGAATAGTAAACAAACACAAAACGATAATGACTTCAATCCATGTGTCAAAGGCGCGCGAACAACGGCGGCGTTTGAATAGCTCAAATTTCACTTTGAAAATTAGTTTAACTATTTTCAAGCCTATTTTATTTTCTATGACATAGAGACTTTCATGATCAGATTAAGATATAATAAAAAAATGCATATTCCCTATCGGCAACACGATGTAGCCACTAAAACCGGTTATTTTTATTTCAATTTCTAAAATTTATTTTAACGCCATCTATGATTTTCTCAGTATACTATTGTACTACAGTACTAAAGTAGTTCTGTAACCACAAAATGTTATTCTCATATCAAACGTAATGTCAATTTAGGAATTATTACGAGAGTAGAAGCAAAAATCTTTCAAATCATATATTAACCTGTATGGAAGAGTGGCCCTCAAAAAGTACACTTTCTGTTGTAATATGTCATCATCCTTCTCATCATCCATCGATCTGAAACAAACGACCAAAAGCATTGTTAGTGTTTACCCATGCGTTTGCCCAGAGAAAGGCAGAAGGGGAATCTCTAAGAAGAAATTCACTGTAAAAAAATTATATACTAAGGTAGCCTTATAATAGCTTGAAGGAAGGGAAACCCCTGAATAAAACTCGAAGCAGGTAACATCTGCCCAAAGTTTTTTTATGCATGCCCTTCAAATTGATTAATGATAATGAACTGACAACCATACTAAGTAATTCGCCTATCCCTTCGGCATGAATGGGCCGGCTCGACCGGAGTGATACCACGGCCTCACAGAAAACCGGTGTGAAACAGCGCTTACGCTGTGTTTCATCGAGTGAGTGAGGATACCGGAGGCCCATACCCCAATCCAACGCCCCCTATCCCCCTCACCATCCCCTTTCCCCCCAGGCCGCCATAGTGTGGGTCACCATGCTGCATTGTTCTTTTTCGCATTGAGGATAGTGACCACCACTCTTGGATTCTGCTCATGCTTTCCATCAGGCAAGGCAGAGTCATTTTGGAAGCTTAAATATAAAAAAAAAAAAAAACCCTCATGAGAGAAAACTAGATTTCTTATGAATTGACTGAAATGAATGAACGAATGACCGAAATAGGAGTGCCTTCAAAAATGAGTTAACCATTCATTATACTCACTGTTGATGACTCCTAGCGTTAATTAGAGCAACAATCATGGAGACCATCTGTGCTTTCTGCAGGTTGACAGCCAAGACCTTGGGGTTGTTGGGATCGCTGCCAGCCGCTCTGAGTGTTGTCGCCTCCGCTTTCATTACGTATACATCAGCTGTGGGCAATTGTTGAGTAATGCGCCAAGCCTGGTGATATGTATAACAATATTTAAAGCACTCTACAATGGTCTTAAATATTGATATGGTGATAATTATGGACTCACAGTGATGAGGCAAAACACGGAACATAAAAAGTTCATCTATCCAAATAAATAAAATTGAAGTGTCTGTTTGTTATTTCAAATTAACAGCTTTTCACTAAATGCATATAAAAATATACACGGTCTTCACATCACAAAGAATATTTGAAATTTTTTAGGTATGTCTGTTGTTCGGGTAATCCCTGGTCACCCCAAACGGATTTTGACGGTACTTACATATATAAATTTTTCATGAGTTTAGTAAATTATAATAGCTATTTTATGTTAATTCTATTTGCATGTCAGTGGGTTGGCGACCTAACGCCATCTAGCGAATATAAACAGTACTACACGTTAACCACTGCCTGAGCGTCACAACACAAGTTGTACTCAACATTTATTGGATCAATGTCAAAGCCAGAAATTCAATGACTGTACGGATGACGTAGTGGTTTAAAAGGTCAACTCGCCGCTTTTTATTACGTTGATAGTTGTGGGTTCAAACTCCACAAACACCATCCACAAATTGTTGTTATGAGTCTACATGTGTTATGGGTCTGTTTAACGTATGTTTGTAAAGCTGTTGTTTTAAAAAAAAACTGGTAATAATAATTGAATTGAAAAGTATCTATCTCTTCTCGATCGGACAAATGCAATGTTAGACGTAGTAAAATATTGCCGACAGTTGACCTTCTGAATACAGTCCGCTATTTGTGGTTTTCCCATAGAGCGATACGTTAAGAAGTGGTCTGTGTCAAACGCAGGTGTTGACATCTGTCAAATTATAGGCCAAAAAAGGCCTAGGAATTTTTTTTTTTTATATTTAAGCTGCCAAAATGACTCTGCCCTGCCTGATGGAAAGCATGAGCAGAATCCAAGAGTGGTGGTCACCATCCTCAATGCGAAAAAGAACAATGCAGTATGGTGACCCACACTATGGCGGCCTGGGAGGAAGGGGGATGGTGAGGGGGATAGGGGGCGTTGGTTTGGGGTATGGGCCTCCGGTATCCTCACTCACTCGATGAAACACAGCGTAAGCGCTGTTTCACACCGGTTTTCTGTGAGGCCTTGGTATCACTCCGGTCGAGCCGGCCCATTCATGCCGAAGCGTGGCTCTCCCACGGTAAACCCCACGGTTATATTGTTATGATACAGAATGTATTTAAGTGTGCAGGAATTTCTGAATATTTTTTTTATTGTTATGTGAGAGTTGGTACTGACAGGCGATTGTTTTTATTACAAGCTTTCATTTAGTTTTACCTGTCCCAATGTTTGTCTGTAATCAAATCTTGCAAGTTCCTTCCCGATCCACTTCCCGATTTACGATTGAGCTGAAATCTTAAATATACCGCAGTTCTGATGACAATGCAATTATATATAATCGGTATTATGATTAAAACAAAATGGCCGCCTACATATTTCTGAACAATCCACCCAATTCCAAAGACCTTAAGGGTATTTCTTTATTACAAGTAATTAAAAGCTTGTTTTAAAAAAACTTTAAATTAATCACTTGTTGTATGTGAGGTTGGGTATGGAAGTCCGGGGCCGGATGTCGTAAGAGGGTTTGGATGGCGTAAGAAAGCGGTTCCCGGATCCCTCTCGTCTCGGGCGCAGGGTGGCACACTGTGTGGTTTTAGTCGGTTCGATTCCGACACACCGCTCCGCCGCAAATCCCGGTGGGGTGAAGGCCCGAGGGGGTACCCACAAGTAAAAAAAAAAGGGTATGGAGGTACGTGTTGCTCTATGTGGTCTTCTAGTCAGTTAAAAGAATGTATAGTCCACTACATAATACTCGTACCTACAAAAACTACTTACAAGATTTAATATGTCAGTTATCTGAAACCTCTTGCCTTCGGGATAATCTATGCCATAATACTTCCATTCCACTACCTCATAATTGTTCTTATTAATAAGTGTCCAGCACACGGAGTTAACGGTTACGTACACACTTAAAACATTCTGACAATCCTGAAATAGAAAAGACAGATTTTTAATATTTTATTATTATTTTATTTATTAAGTGACTTAAAAAAGGAGGATGGTACACTTTATGTATTTTTTATTTCTTAATCTGTGTATGCATATGTGGTGATGGATGTTCAGAATACGGAATGTCTCCCATATTTATCCCACAACTGTCATAAAAGCCGGCTGAGTAAACAAAGTACTTTAACTGCGGGAGAGCCACGCTTCGGAACGAATGAGCCGGCCCGACCGGAGTTATACAACGGCCTCACAGAAAACCGGTGTGAACCAACGCTTGAGCTGTGTTTCACCGAGTGAGTATACCGGAGGTCCATACCCCAATAGCCGATCGTCCATACACCAATCTGAGTGACTCCTCTGGTGTTGCGCGTTTCCATGGGCGGAGGTAATCGCTTACCATCAAGCGATATGTATGCTCGTATACCCCACCCCCACTCCCACAAGTTATTACATAAAAAGTTGAGCTGACCCATTTGTGCTAAGCGTGGCTCTCCCATGGTGAAATTAGGCATTAGTATGAAGACACTTTGTATTCTTAATCCATCACCAAACAGAAAAGTGCTATTTCTATTAAATAGTAATGTGTTTAGTGCAATACCATACCTTAACAACACTGGGACTTAAATTAGGATGTAGAAACTTTCCCTTAATCTTGCTAGAAGAATTTTTTTCTTTACATGGCCCATTTAATATACTAGTGAATAGTTTCTTGACAGATCTCTCCGAGAACCCTTCTACATATTCTATGTCAGATAGTGTTTGAATCTGTCCATTATTGTTCCGATACTCCGCAATTTTCTTCAATTTCACCTTACTTATGTCATAACTGGAAACAGAATGAAACCGTCACAAAGATAGGGGACAAAGAGTTTAGGCTTTCCGTTTAATGCACCAGTGAAAATCAAGATAAGAATTGATTCATCACATCAACAGCCTTTCCAATAGGTTTTTGTTTACCAGTTAGTAATGAGTTAGTTATAAGTCTTGTGAAGCCTCCCTTAGTTGGCTCTTCAACATCCATAGGATGAACAGGGATAGTGTCACCTTATTTACCATTACCATACCATTCTTAATCTATTACATCACAGGCAAATTCATTAATACGGTTATTTATGACAAATAAATGTGTTCCTCACACAAAAGTCTGTCCTGGGTGGGAATGGAACCCAAACCCTTGTTAAAGCAGTCAAAATCACTAACTACTTGACCAATAGGCTTGTGAAAAGTAATATATGTTATTTCATTTAACAGTTTCTTATAACATACCTTTTATCTTAGTATTGTAAATGTTACTAACTGGGCCAAATAATTAAATAAAAGTACCAAAGTGTTCACTATTTATACATGTTTATTCTCGACCAGAGGCATCTATAACTATAGTGCCCGGGTGTGAGGTGCACACGGGTGCAGCAGTATAGGGGGTGCCGGCTTCGGCGGCACTTTTAATTAATCTGTGCGCTTACTGAGGAGCGTTACACTTAGTAAGAGCGTTAGAGTAGTGATTGAACACGGGCGCGTTACATAGATAGATAGAGTTCTTCTGTTCTTGACTGAATAAACATAAGTTTAAATGTTAATGTTAGCACTCAAACTTAATCTGAAGATAAAATGTGCCTATGGAAAGAAAGAGAGTAGGCCAAGTACCTACACACATCTTATATTTCACATGCGTACCTTGAAAGAGATTCCATATCGGAGTTTATAACTTGTAATATTTTATTTTTATCATCTTCTGTGTATTTGTTATTTAAACTCTCACTTGAATAACATTTTGAAAATGTCACCACTCTGTAGTTACAATGCAACAAATTCTAAAAAAAGTAATTACGAAAAATATGAAAATGTTAAGCAACTGTGGTTAGAACCAAAGTAATTTAATAAACGTAACAGTACTGACATAAACTGCTTTCTTTGAAGGATGTATAAGATTGTACATCATTTTTAAAAACAAAGGAAGTAGTCTATTTAATAACTTTATAATATTACAAGTATTCAAAGCCTTTGTTTACAATCTACATAACCTTAAAACTTCAGGATTTCAGATCAAAACAATGTCAAAACCTGTGTCAGTGTTACCAATATGAAGCAGTCTATGTCCTTGAATTACGAAAAAATGAAAAAAATCAAAACTTAATTATAGTGTAATTAAGAACATTAAAAACATGATCTGTTATTCTTAGATAACGTATATGTCTAGATGAACAGAGACATGACAGTAAACGAAAAACAGAGGAAAAAATTATGCCAACTATTGGCGCTAACATTGTTTTTCCGCGTTTATTTTCCGTTAGCAAACGCACTGTCAGTGGATACGCATACGTTACTGTCATATTTTGTGTTTATGAAAATGGCAAACTGTGCCATAAAAGTGTGTAAAATTTACAGAGGACGATCATAATCAACAAAAAAAGTACAGCAAACAAAGCCACTTAATAATTTCTAAATTAAATGTTTAATGCTGGCGTTGCTAATTTATGAGTCAAAAGTCCTTCATAAAAATGTGACTGGCGGATTTGTTTCTATGAAATAGTTGGTGGTTATTTCATACGCTACGACTTTCAAATAATTTGTTTAATTCAAACGAGCTGCTTCATTGTTTTCTTAAATGACACTATGGGTATCGAGTAAGAGGTTTTTACGTATACTAAGTATGCATTTCATGTAATTTTTTTAATCTAATGTGGCTGCCACACCATTTTTTTAATAGCTCTCTCTTCCTTGAAATAATGGTTAAATATATCTTATTTATTTGAACAAGTAAAAACTGCTAGTTACTTGCTTTCACAATACCAGACCAAAATTAATTTCTAGTACGACATAGTGTAAACATCACCTTTAACAGTTCACTACTAAATGATAATAAATAGTAAAAAACACATAAACATATTATTAGGTTGGATCAAATTTTATTTTCCTAGCTAAAAATTTATTCAACAATATTATAAATATTCCCATTTTCTTCAAAAAAATCAGCAACTGGTATCATTTAAGCACTCACTTTTGAATCAAAATGACATGAGGCGAGTGTAAGACGTTAGCTATCATACACACAAAAATCGAAGACTTGTATCTTAAATACTTTGTTCTTTTGTATCGCAGTGCTCTATCTAGACATAATAATACATAATTAATCATAATACTTGCTTAAATATGAAAGTTCGAATTGATGAATGTATATCAGAATAACTGAACAAGCTTGAATAAACTAAATAGAGCAGACCTGATCATTGCCTGTAATACTAAATAAACCATTTATTTACAATCACAATCAAAATTTCAAACTCATGCAGGACCATTGACCCAAATAATTACCAAATTTAGGGTTAAATAAAGAAATAGAAGTGTCTTTGACAAGTATAAAGCTGCATGCCAGTAGGTTTTGAATAACAAATTGTTTATAAAAAAACTTTTAAAATCTTGGCAACTTATAATTTTATTATAAATTTAAACTGTTTGTTAATGTACTAAAATACTGATTTAAAATCCCAAGTCTACATTGGCTGACACTGCCATCTATGACTTAGTCTAAGAACTATTGAGTAAACGTGTAGTTATTGGTTTCTCATATCTCTTGTAGATGTCACTAGTAGAGTAAACGTATTTTTTACTCAAAGTTTGAGTTGTGGGTCTGTCGATAAAAGGCTTACGATACATACATTATAAAGTACAAGTATCACATAAAAAGTAGGTATCGTCATTTTAATGTCACAAGAACATAGTTCTAAATATGTTTAAGGATTTGCCTGCGCGAAAACAAGAACTAAAACCAAATAATAGGTAGTAAAAGGATAATAAACATTGGTGGGAGGTAGTTTTCTGGATAAATAAATAATTTGGCTAAATTCTGGATAATATAATTAAAAGTAAGAACAAGTAGAAAATACGTATGAAATAATAGTATAAAAGTCACCAATACATAATAAATTTAATAAAACTGTTTAGCTGTAACCGTACAGCACGTGGCGTGAGAATGACGTGGAGTTTGGTTATGTAAAAAAAGGGTATATTTTATAAAATACAGTCAATCATCTTAGAAGTTTACAGTTTCCCGCGTCTAAGTTATTACCTATATTCAATAGAGTTCGAAACACTTTTCGAAATACGAAAATAAACAAAATACGATCAACTGGAAATCGAAAAAACAAAACAGTAGGTATGTATGAAACATTGGTTGTCAAAAAACTAGATTAGAATAGTTTGAGTAAGGACTTTGGTGCCTTGTTCAAGAAAATCCTGAAAATCTAAGTTTCTGTAGATTCAACGTGGAAAATTAGAAGAAAGAAGTATAAAGGTGAAAAGGATGAAATGGGTAAGCAAGGAAAAGAAGTTATATTTCGTTAAACAGCGTTAGAATGAGACAACGATTGTGACGCTTTCTCTACAAGTCGCGAGCCGACAACGTTGCACACAATGGCGTTTTTCGTGCCACATCGTATTCATTCGTGTTATCGTTGTTTCACTCACACATTATCATTTTAGTGTGTAGAAACAGGTAGGTATATTGTATTTGTACAGTCTTCTTTTCTTCGAGAGAGTTCGTTTGCGGTCAGTGCTCTCATTCTGGCTTACCGCTTGGCTACACATTCTGCTTATTGGTAAGTTTATTTTTTAGAGACCTATTAGAGTTCAGCATTTATTTACTTCAGAGCGTAGAGCACTCCTGCAATGTATTCTTCTTAATGTACCTATGAACCTACTCCATTCATTAACACCAATATGGCCATGAAAAACGGTCAACAACAATTTTTTTCAGAAGTAGTCAGAAGAACTGTGTTCCTAAAAACGCTGTATCCTTTACAGCCTTTTTGGGAACCACATTGAACTAATATTACTACGTATTATTCCTCAATGGTAATGGAATTCAACTTCTGACTGCCTGTATTTTAAATGGCTGAATCAGATTATTTCTGTCCTTAAATTTCCAGGAGTCGTGGATTTTCGTATATTATAATATACCATCTTAATTTGGAAGATGCTGAATTATAGTACGTTTTTAGTTTCTAGTACCGGAGAGTCAGTTTTTCTTCGTATGAACTCAGAAGCACAGCATTTACAGCTGTGCAGCTGAAATAGGGTACAATCTGGTACAATGTAGACAGACAGTAAAGTCGATATGACCACCTGGCAACGTCGCAATTTTATATAATTCATAGTTGTAACGTGGACATGGCGGCACCGCTCGATGAAGTCGTCTTGATGGACAGCGTCTTAAATTTAAAGCAAATTTTTGGATTATTGTTGAATTTGACGTTTTAATAACAACGATTTCTGCCAGTCTTCCCAAAAACTGCATGCGCAGTACAATATTCTTGATGCGAACCGGCTAAAAGTGGTATTATCGCGCATGACATTGAATACACATTGATATTCTTGCTGGCAGAACCGTCACGAACTCGCCTTTAGCAACGTTGCCAAACCGCTAGTGGGCGCTGTTACTTTTATATGCTTGAAGAGCAGCAGACTACATTGCTGCCGCTACTCTCTGTTGCCTGCTCTATTATCCTACGTTGATTTTCATCAATTACCGTGATTTTTTTCCTAAAAATATTCTCTATTATCTCGGATAGGCTCCTTAAAAATCTTATCCTTAAATGTTTGTTGAGTATTCGAATGCTTGGCCTGATTTTGATATTTTCTAATATCTTGTAACATTCTAAAATTAATAAAGTTATCTACATTTATACACACATAATTTGCTATATTGGGTTATATTTATAAAATCAACCATATTCTTAGCCTACATTGTTATGCGTTATAAATATTGCGTCAATGAGCTGAGTTCATGTAGTCCGCCATTTTGTTTACTGTCAAGAAAATATAGTATCATTTGTGACGTAAAACATTTTTTTCTTTCGCTCTTGGCTATTTATCCATTATGTTTTGTGTTTTCTGATAGTTTCTACATCTGTCTGTCTGTACAAGTTCTGTTGTTTTATGGATACCTCATTTGGTGCAGTTAACGCTACTATTTAAGTGTAAATAATATTTTATTTGCAATGACTTTTGAATGGAAATGTACCGTTACGTATAATCAATTTGTATATATATATATATATATATATATATATATATATATATATATATATATATATATATATATATATATATATATATATATATATATATATATATATATAGTATTATCAGTTCGAAGTTATTTGATCTTTGTTTAAGTGAAAAGTCTGATTGTTGTTTTTACATTGAAGTCCGCGCTAACATCACCAAAATGCGAGTTTCTACTGACACAGCATTGTATCACGAACATTGCGTTATAAAAGTCGAATGTAAACAGAACTGTTATATTTTGGTTCAAAATGAGATAGGGCAAATAAAAATAAAAGTATTTATTCTTGATGAATTTGATTGTCTTCTAGTAGATTTTGATTATGTCGTTTCATGTACTGTAATATAACATTAGAATTATGGTACATACTGTAAATTGAGGATGGTGAGTACCTTGCAGCAGTTTTGGGAAAAGACCACACCAGTAGTAGAATGGCGTATGACTAGATATGTATTTTGCGCAATCGGCCAGTTACTATTACCGGTATATCTTATCACGGATAGAATGACTTATTGAAAAAGAAATGATAATATAATTATCATTTCTTTTTATTTAGAAACTACATGATGCTTTCGTAGTCATATTTTATTGCTAATAATGTATTTTAAAAATCAATCAATGGGTCTGTAAAACTTGATTGAGTTCAACTTTCGGTAACAGGTAAAGATAAATAAGAGATATGATGAGGAAGAATGAGATCTGATAAATATCACTTTAGTTTTAATATAAATGAGGCCAAATCGTCTCATTTTTATTGGTCAGGAAACGGCAAGTATGATTTTATACTTTCTCTAGTCTTTTATCTTAAACTGTAGGTTTGGTACTGAAAAGTATTTTGGACATTTTATACTATACACCTATTTGTATGATGACGTATTACTGACGTTTCTGATAGGTCGTGAGCGGTCGGAACTGATCGGGCGATCTCGGCAACGAGTCAAACGACCCACTCGGCTCGACTCGGACGGAGTTTTACGCAAGAACGGCAACGTCGCACGTTCTATCTCGATATGCCAGATAAATAGTTGCTTTGCTATTATTTCGTGATTTTGATTTAAGTTTCTATGTTTCCTTTCCAAGATAAAGCTTTAAAATAGTTTTATGTACCTGTTCTACCTAATTATAGAAATACTAGAAAACCCTTCCAATAAATGTATTGCAGAATAAACCAGGATAACAGGCAAGAACTGACATTCATTGGTGGGATTTCCTGTTAGGAATACTGTTATTATGACTTTGGAATTCAAGAGTTTTTCTGAATTTAAGTAAATTGTCATAACATGCTAATTTACTTTTAATCCAGATGCTAAATATATCGTCTGTGAAGAAGTAGACTATTAGGTGACTATGATATGAGAATTATCCTTACCAAAAGTTTCTGAGTGGTCATAAAATACCCTCTTTATACAGAAGTAGAACGCAAGAGAACGAACAACCATTATCGTAATGTGACCTCGCTTTAATAAAGCATAGGGTAATATGCGAATAAAGAAGCCGCATTTAAGCCGTACTCTTGACGATGTTTCTATCCCTTTCACTCGCAAGCGATTGTAGTATAAACATTTCCTGAGCTGGCCGCCGACTGTGCTTTACGCGGCAAAACACGATTCTCTGCAGTAGCACTGCTCTGTGGTATTAGTTCGTGTTCGGTCTGCGATTCTTGTTGGCAATAACGGCGGCCATTTTCTTCTCTCTCTGTCTGCTGTCAGTGTTGATTCGGACGCGGAACAGAACACCCGCATGTTGACGTGTTTTACATTCTTCTTCATAAATCTTCTACTCCTGCGTTCTCTTACTCAGTCATTTCGGTGAGTGAATAGTAAACAAACATTTGTATTTTTACATTGTAAGGAAAGGTTATGATCGACGTTTATGTTTATTCTGCATAACTTCTTTTTTTATTTTTTATTATTTAGTTGAATTAAGAGATTATTAGATTTATTTTCTTAAAAAGATTGTTTTATTTTTGGTTTACGGTTGATTTCTGAATTCGATGTTGTTGATGTTTTTTTTGTAAAGAGTGACATTTTTGACGGCGCTTGTCAAATTAGGCCAAGGGATTATAACGCATTGATTTTTAGTATCTATCGATAATTTGATACATTTTTGATTATTATCTATTTATAAATATTTTCTGTAAATATATTAATGAACTTACCTATATTCTGTATAAATCGGTGAATTTACACACGAAAACAAAACAATTCGATTCGCGGTCACCAGGCTGTTCGACCATTTTATCCAACCAATTTGTTTGTCATATAAATTATGCACAGTTTTGTCATAAACATTGCAAATTTGTTAAATCTTTATTTCATTCTTCAATTTGGGGACCGAGTGTCTCCAGTCTCCAAGACTTCACGAATTCACCATCTTCATATTTCTTTCATTTTTTGAACTAAGATTTAGTCTAAAAACAATATCCAGAACGATTTTTCAAGTTTTTGCGCACCTCAATTGATCAAGTTGGAGGGAAATAGGTGTCAAGAATCGCTTTAACCTTGATGCTGGAGAGCACCATGAAGCTAGTCTTGTATCCGAATAACCTCATTTGCACAGTTCGCAGAAATGAACTATTGAATTAAACACATTTTTCACATGTTATGTTTGCGTATAGCCCGGTATTTATTGTATTTCTTCTAATTTTTGAATAAGGAGTACTGGACCTTCCGAATAATGTCTTCATAGGCTTGAATAATCCAATGACAGTCTATTTTTAAAATTAGCTGACAAAGGTTTTTTATGTAGTCAAATTCTAAAAAATCGAAATAACTAAAAACGCATTATTTATTTATGTTCCTAATTCTAAAGTTAGTGGTTATTGGCTATGATTTGTCGGATATTGCATGACAGCCTGGTTCTCGTTCAATAGAATCACAATCAGCTTTCCACCATCACGAGAGTTCGGCTAAAATCCGTTTGTCCTCCCTGGAGTATGTGCGTCTCTGTCACGCGCGCCGCGCTCACCAAGAGCGACTTACTTGTTTCGCTTTATAAGCTTGGCGATCAACCTTGCATTGTACACGACTCAGTGGGGAATTTATTCCGGTATTTTTCGCGGTGAAACGAACGACCGCCATTTTGATTTACTCTCTTGTGCACGAGTTTTTTTTAACTACGTCCTACTGTTACTAGTTTGTGAAGAATTGATAATATTTTTTTAATATTTATTATAACAAATGAAGATTTTTTTAAACTTATAGTTATTATACACCTAAGCTTAATTAAAAAAACATATGAGTACATATCTATTCTATTCATTAATCTCGCTTACTAATGCACAAGCTCTGTTTATATTGCAACTAGATACCGTTGTGTTTCAGGTGTCCAAAAATATTATTATTTTTTAACTTAAATTTGAAAAGCTTCAATAATTTATATTCATTTCTTGTCATGATCGTTCCATCGACCATTGTTTTTATTATTGATTATTGATTATTAGGAATAAAACTATCAAAACTATAAATCTTTTACAAAGATTTTTTTTAACATTTTTAAAAATTTGTATGTCATAGGTTTAATATTTCTTTTACATCATTTTTTTTTAACAAAGGATGATAGTTATATTCTTAAATTATATACACATTGTGATCAGATAAATTAAGTTATACTTATTATTAAATAATTAAGGTAGCAATTTATTGGCTGCTAGTTACTATAAATGAAGATCGTTTCATATATTTTATGTTATTGTGTTGGCGTATTTAATTTTTATGTTTCTTAATTAAATAGGGAGGAAACGAGCAGACGTACCGCCTGATGTTAAGCGATTATCGTCGCCCGTGGACACAGTAACACTAGAAGCGTCACATATTACGACTTTTTTGTATAATTACTCGATTAAACAGAAATATCCTAGCGAGTCCAAGGCGGGGCGAATCAAGGTTACGTTACACATATAAGGCAAAGAACCCTAAAAAGTAATTCGCTATTTTTTGTGATACGGCATCACAAAAAATAGTGGATAGACACATATTGAATATTTTTCATGGGTCCGTTGGTCCATAATACAATATTTTACCCAACTTGAGAACTTAAGTTTTTATGTATAAATAAATGTAATGCGCTAAAAAGGGTTATTAAAAATTCAGGCTATTTCTTTTTTTCCCTTTGTCTTTGCACGATATGTGCAGGCTATTTCATTGATGATTAATGAAGATTGTTTAAAAAAAAATTAAAGAAATTTTTATTCAGGAACGGGTGGGTCTAAACAAGAATTTTACACTATCAAAGTGTTAAATTCTTGTTTACACCCGTTCCGTATTTATTATTACTATGTTTGTTAATTATAATTCAATTAATATGGCTTAATTATTGTTGTGTAATCTATGTACATATTACGAGTAGACAGAGACATATTCTTGTATATAGATATAAATATGTATATGTACAAAATATATAAATAAACTGAAACTTGGAAACGGCTCCAACGATTTTCATGAAATTTAATATGGAAGGGGTTTCGGGGCGATAAATCGATCTGGCTTGGATTTATTTATTTTTAAATATTTTATTTTATTTATTTATTTATCTTTATTGTATATACATAGTAAGAAATGGTACAACAGGAACAATCACACAATATGTATAACAAATGGCGGTCTTATCGCTCTCGGCGATTTCTTCCAGACAACCATAACACGGATATGTTGTGTTTCAAAAATTATAAAAATTTTTATCAACAAACAATACCGAGCAAAACTCAGTAATCCAAGCACCATGTATTTTTTTATCTTATCGTGGGTGAGCCAAGACGCAAGAGCTTGTCCGATCTGAGTAACATTTCGATAGCAATTAATTACTTGCTTTTCTTTAAAAAAGACAACCCTCGCGATTGGTACATATCCTGTCTCACTTAGGATTTTATAAGTGACGGATACAAAGAACACCCATACTCAAAACCATCTTAAAATGTTTGAACCCACACTCAGCGCAGTAGATCTGCGCGGTCATTTTCGCCGAGCGAGTAAGGTCATACGAGGCCCTCAAGAGATTCTCACGGAGCACAAGGTTTAAAAGGTGGCGATGTATTCATGTATCTTGAGATGCAGATGTCCTTGGATGGTGGTACAAGTGTATTTGTAACAGTGATCTTGAAAATCGACGTCAAAACGACGTGGGATGCTTCAGATTAATCACTGCACATATACATATCTGTAGAAGAATCCAACATTGTAACGTGCATTTCTTATCCATGCTAATATTATAAATTCGAAAGTAACTCTGTTTGTCTGCTAGTCTGTCTGTCTGTTACACTTTCACGGCTAAACCATTGTACTAATTTCAATGCAATTTGCCTTGGAATACTTGACAACTAGTTTCACTTGCATAGTAATAGTTTCTTGTTCTATACTATTAGATGAGAATGAGATGTCGAAGTGAGTTTTGCACTCCTTTTATTTTTATGTACATCCTCTTATGTATTTCGTGTACACATATTTGTACTTCTTGTCTCTCTTCCTAGCAAAGCGACTGTAAAATTGAACACTTTTTTTTGCCCTTTTTTTCACCAGGCGTTTCATTTGAAGCCGCTATAGAATTCCATTATTATTATTTTTTATATATCATCGCACCTGCTACATTTTTATTTCTTCTCAATCCCAGGGCTTAATTGACTTGTAGAGAATACAAAATAAAGTTTTAAAAAAATAATGTTTTATACCTGTTACACTTTCATGGCTAAACCGCTGAACCAATTTACAAGAAATTTATGATTGAGATCCTTTTAATCTTAAGAAAAGACATTGACTACTATTTACCGCGATAACCGATATACACACGCGCTGAGTCGTGGGCAAAAACTAGTTGGAATAAAATAGGAATAGGCACGAAGATGGAACTTGTAGAAATCGATATATAACTAGTCCTTTGTAAAGAAATACTTTTATGACCGAAAATGAAAATCAGAACATGTATAAAATGTAACAAATACAAAAATTGCATGGCAATTTGCCAAGTAATCCACGCTAAGCGGTAAACAATTTGAGGAAAGAAGCCAATCACAACTCAATAAATCTTATTAATTTGAAACTATGGATGAAAAGCTGTTTCATAATCAAACGTGGTAAAGCGGCTGAGCGAATCTGGATAAAATTTGACACTGAGTTAGGCTACAATCCAGAATATCACATATAGTCTTTTTATGCTCGTAGAAATGAAGAAATTGACATAATTCAAGCTAATCCGCGGGCTAATGCTACTTCATAGTAAAGAGCGAGTAGTGTCTCGAGGACTGACAAATAAGAGATGTACGTGTAAACGACATAGTTTGTTTAAGGTAGTCATCAAGCAACAATTATGCAGCATATTTTAATATGCTGCATAATTGTTGCTTGATGACTAATTGTTGCACGTGTTTCCTTCCCACTATGATCCCGGGTCCTTTAAGCGGGGCGTGAAAAAGCATCTCACCAGGCCGCCATAGTGTGGGTCACCATGCTGCATTGTTCTTTTTCGCATTGAGGATGGTGACCACCACTCTTGGATTCTGCTCATGCTTTCCATCAGGCAGGACAGAGTCATTTGGGCAGTTTACACAGGAAAAAATAGAAAAAAAAAATTATAAAGCGAGAGACGTACCGGAATGGAATATGGAAATGGCCGAAAACGTATGAGAAGATAGAGCAAATTTACATTCTGTTTTTATAAACGTCAATAAGCATTTTTACAATGGCAGTACTATTATTTATTATCTCACAAGATTCAAGTAGTGTATTGTAACAAACAGGTCACTAACCTATTGATTAATTCTTTCAATAAAATTGCAATACCTGTTTCTATTAATCTGGTTTGATAGGAAAATAGCCCCTCAAGTCCCCAATGACAAAGGCAATTATTTTCCCGGTGGGGACTTAGAGGGGACCATTAGGGAACCTGTCTGCTCGTTTGTCCCTAGGGCATAAAAACTGTAGGCCCTAGACTAAAAAACCCAAATAATAATTGGTGTTCGGTTAACTTTGAATAAAACAAGTCTTACGCGGTAAAGAGAGAACTTCGTATATCTATCATTTTCGCGTTGAATCTTCCGTGGATCCCCTTGAATGCAAGCGAGGTGCAAAAACATGAGAAAGCAGGAGAATTTAAAAGCAATCTTGGTGAAAATATATTTCTGGTAGAAATTTATTTTCGCTGTGCTATTTTTGTTCAAACTTTTGCAATGATCATGTCTTTATAAGAGCAATTTCAAATTGTTGTTAATTGACCTTCAGCGTCTCTCTATAAAACTCGCCTTATTGGAGACGGTTCCGCATTGATCGGGTGCGCCAGTTTTAGCGCAGACCAATTTTTTATCGTATACATTGGTCCTAGTCCTATTATCTCAGTAACTTATGAATAACTTAATAATGTTTAGTTAATTAATTTATAACTCGATATTATTTATAAGTCATGCGGATGTCTATGTGTGTCTATGAAAAGAAGTAAAGTTAGTGATTTAGTTCAAACGCTTGTCAGAAGTCTCTAATAAAGCGAATCCAAGGTTAAATATCAAATAAATTTGTTTTCGTTTTGTACATGTTTCGCTTCTTTTCTTTCCTAATGGCATTTGGGGTTCCAAAAGTCACTTTCTTTACAAATTGCAATTCAATATTTAAAACAAATCTAGCAGTTATTATTACTAGATGCTGAGTCTTAAGCAAACAACGTTTCTGAATATTTCACATTCAGGCTTTTTTGTATTATTTTGGCATGGTTATTTTCCTGGATTCTGTTGAAGCCGAGCTGTTTCTTACACAACTCCGACATCTGTATAAGCAATATCCCTTTTCCCTTGTCTACTTCTTCTGTCTCTTCTCATCGACTTTCCCCTCATTTTTCGCGTCCATTTTTCTTAGTGCCTGTCTGAAGGCGATTAGCTTGTTCTCTATTTAGTAAGTTGTACTAAAATTGCATTTGTACAGCTCTGTGTACTTCTTTGGAGATATGCAATCGAGATTATATATTTGATTGTATGTATCGATTTCAGTCTTCAAGCTAACGACTCATGGACAATTTACAACGAGTCTTCGTTTCAGTGATCATCACCAAATTTACACTGTTTTGCCGTCAGATAGATATTTTTAGTTATAGATAGTTGTATATAATCTACATAACATGTTATGTTCCATTGTTTGGAGTATTAAATATTTTACACTGGTTTTTTTAATTTATGTACGAATAATTTTTGAAATTACTTTAAGGTGAAATATAATTAGTAAATTATATTTCATGTATCACCTAAAACAATTATATTCCAATTAAATTTTATTCAAGTCACTTAAGATATTGTCTCTAATACAATATTTACAATTCTCCCACTTGAAAATCTACTCAAAGAAATTTAATTACTATATGGTTAAAAAATGTAGTGTGCGGTATAAAAACATTATATTTTATTGTTTCTTTTTCCAGGGAGATCTTTGGAGTCTTATATAAGGAAATGTTAAACAATGCAATTGATCGGCGAGCCTGAAAGTATCTTAGATATAGAAATGAACATGTCCAACGTTGAGAACATACAAAATAATAAAACGGATGATCTCAAGACCGCAAATTTAAATATAGAAAACCTCCAAGACAAAATAGTCAACAGGATAGACCGGGATTTTGACTTAAATGGAGATTACAAATGTGTGGAAAGGAAAGAAGAAGAAGTTGTTAGTGTGATACATGACACTTCAGCTGATGTGCCAATGAATATAAGTAATAATGAAGTAGAATTAAGTAATGCAGATTTGGGTGAAATTGAGACAATTAAAAATGAAGAAATGAATGGTAAATCTCAAAATTGTATCAATGGCTTGGACTCCGTTCAAAATGATGTTGTGGAGATTGATGGAACTAAAGAAACAGAAGAAGATTACTTAGAAGATGATATAATAAGTATTATTGAAGAACCCTTAACACAAGTAACCCTGGAAGGAACAGAAACTGAAAATGTAATTTTCGAAAGACATGTACCTATAAAGGAAGATGTTGAAGATGATAAAAAGGAACATGTAAAATTTGTGGGAATTGCTGTAGTTGGTGTAGTTAAAGATGAAGAAGAGATTGAAGGGCACACTGAACAAAGTACAACAGATGTAGAACTACAATCGCCGTTAGAGGAAATTGATTCCGATCATGTTATGACAGAAGGTCAAGAAACGAGTTCTAGTCAAGGCGAAAAAGAAACAAATACGCCAAGACAAGAAGAAGACACTCTTAGAACAATAGCGAAAATAGATTCAATTAGTGTTCAAAATGAATCCCCAATTCCACCATCTTTGAATGAAAATGATAAAATTTATAAGTCTATTGATACCCACGTTTCGATTGATCAAGTGAATGAAATGGAACCAGTAACCACTGTAGAAAACAATGAAGGAGTGATCTCTGTAGAAAACACTAAACCAATAAGGACTGAAAATAGTGAAGCAATAAGCACTGCAGAAAATAATGATGCAGTAAGTATTACAGAAATAAATGAAACTGGCGAAAACAATAAAACAGTAGGAGTTTTACCAGAGGAAAATCATTCCCTTGCCTGTGAAAAAAATATAGTGTCACTTACAGAACAATCAAAGAGGAATGATATTCGAATAATAGACAAAGTTGAAAGTACTGTGCTGGTAAATGAAGGTGATAAAGGTCATATTGACATTTCAGAAGAGTCTGATGAAAATTCTGAACAAAGCAATAACGTAACTGGCACAGAAATTGATAAAGAGGCTGAAAGCACGATACTTATAACAGATACACTAGTTTTGCCTTCAAGGGAAGCTCATGATATTGAGAACATCGAAGATTTGAATACAGCTGGGGATCAAGATGAAAACCAAAACGAATCTCATACAGAAGTAAAAGAAACTGAGAATATCATTGAACCTACGGAAGTTGTAAATACTGAAAAGGCGCCTGAAACTTCAAAATGTGACTCTAATGGACAAGATTCTAATACAAAAACAATCAATACTTATATTGATGTGGAAAAAGTAACAGAAGATACTACAATCGCTGAGGATCCTAAAACTTGTGTTAAAGATGATAAAGACGTGAATAGCTCCACCTCTGTTACAACTACCACTGTAAATACAGAGAAACCCATTATTTGTAAATTATCTAATACACTTGATATATTATCTGATGATGATGATGATGATGAAGAACTTCCTCAATTAAACTTAGAGAAGGCGAAGTCTCCAATGGCAGACTCATCAAAACCTTTAGAAGATGCAAATAATAAATGTATTAATCTCGAAGCTGATGATGACATCATGGTAATTGATGAAGATACAGACAAGGCTGAGACTAAATCACCTGAAGACACTGGAGTAAATAAAGAAATTGCGGCACAAACAGAAACAAATCCAGACTTAGAAAATCTTGAGAAAACTGGACAAACGACTATTGCCTTAATTGAGCCACACAATAAGGATGGTGAGTTTATTAGATTTCTTTAAAACAATGTTGAACAAACGACAGAATTTATATTATAACCGATATTGAAATTTGAACAAGTCCTAGATTAACTTACGTGTTGAGGGTCCCGTAAGCTAACAAATTTGTATAACTCGTCCACTTCGAGGATTGACGCTTGAAAATGATCGAAAATATTATGTGTTTGACAAGGTATTTGTTTGTAGTCAAGTAACGTGTTTCTTGGACAGTAACTGTTGATTACAATAACTTCATACGTCTTAAATATTTCATAACATTTTGTTATGAAAAAACTAACATGAGCGACTGCCGTACTCAGCAAGTTGCAATTTTTATTATCTCTCTTGTAGTATATTAGTCAGATAGTATTATTTAGAAGTCGTCAGCCCACAATGTTAATACATGAACTTGTTATAGATGCCAGAACTTGTCTATGATTAGAAATGCAATGCGCACTGTCTTTGATAAAGGTTTCTAGACAAACCAAATAACAAGTTTTTAACAATCAAAAAAATATTTTTCTTTTTTCTTTTCAGAAACCTCCACACCTTCGGACGTAGTCGAGGATGTAAACATGAAAATTGATGTTAGGGAGAAAACTCCAGAGCCCAAAATTGATAAAACTGTGCCCCCGCCATCTCTAATTCCAGATGATTTTGTGAAAACTGCAAAAATGAAACTATCTGATATGACAAGGGATGACCTTGAAGAATTCTGCATATTAAAAATAGTAGAAAGCATAATTGACCGCAGTAGTTTAAGCGATATACAGAATAAATTGAAATGTATGACACAAGGCCTAGATGAATATAGGAAGAAATCCATGACGCTTTCAAAGCAGAACAGAGATCTTCAACTAGTTTTAAAATCTGTACAAGAGGAGCAAAAAAAGGTTAACGGCAGTCTACCAATAACACCTCTGAAGATAACCCGTTCTGTAGGCATGCAAGTATATATGGAGAAGATAAGCAATCGAAAGAAAGTACCACCGCAGAATGTTAACTACAACAAAACCTCTCTAAATAATACTCTGAATAAAACCCCAATGCCCCAAAGTCAAGGTATTCGTCCACAAAAACAAGTAAACCAGTCCCAGAATATACCAGTCCCAAGACTTGTCCCTGCAAATAACCCTGCATTGAAAACAGCTAACACTGTACCTCAAAGCGTTCCAGTAAATAATATGCCCATTAAAACCAGTAATACACCAAACGGAATAATTAAAACCCCGCCTGCTTTAAGGGCGGAAAAACGACAGCACAGTAAAGTATCATCATCAGCATCATCATCAATGACAGTGGATTTGACAGATGACGAACCTCCAACGAAAATTCCCGGTGGTCCCAAAGCTTCACCAACTCCGCCAGTTAGATTAGTACCACCTCAGAACTTATTGGCACCCCAGCGGCACCCGTTTACCGCCAACGTAAATAGCCCGAGAAAAGTGTACATCCCCATTAGTGGACCGCAAAATCAAGCTTTGAGGCCGGGACAAACAATTATGTTAAAAACAGTTCCAGCAGCAGGTATGTAATTGTGTAATTCTTGCCAAAAAAAAAATTAAATGGGAATTTAACGGTTAATGTAAAATATTTTTCAGGTATAAGACCAAGACCACCTCAAGTCGCGAGAGGTGATCCGAATGCCGCAAAAATAAATAGAATAGCACTTAGACACCCGGCACCCTTACCGTGTTCTACAAAACAGTATCAGCCACCGAATTGGAAATCGTTGCCTCCAGCTCCAGACCTGAAACTATCTAAAGTGGAAAATGGCATAGTGATATCATGGAAAATTGAAAGTCCTCCAGAAGAAAGTTATGAAGAAATCGCGAGCTATCAATTATATGCCTATCAAGAGACCACACAACCACCTAGTACGTCACTGTGGAAAAAAATTGGAGATGTTAAAGCTTTACCTTTGCCAATGGCTTGTACGTTGACCCAATTTATGGCTGGTTTCAAATACTATTTCGCAGTGAGAGCTGTAGACATTAGATCTCGCTTCGGTCCGTTCAGTTTACCCGGTAGTATACTTCTCATAAATAAAAGTGTCTAAGACTGGTGTAATAATTGAACCAATACACATTATCATACTTTGTACGAGTAACGAGTGAATTCAAGTGAAATTCAGTAGGATATAATTGTTAAAGTGGTTTTAATTATTTATTTTTTACTTTTAAATTTGTGATTCGCAAACCACAACTTGTGGCAATTAATAATTTGGTATGTGAATATATTTTGTTCCATAGTGAATAATTCGATTACTTTGAGCTTGATTCTTCACATGAAAAGTCGTGCTATTGACTGATATTTTGATCTTTTGAACAATATTAATTGTAGCATAATTTAGGTAGTGGAACTGTATAGTAGTCTGTATTATTGTCGATATTATTTTAAAGTTTGTAATTAGCTGTTGCTACAAGAATATTTAGTTGTAATAGTAAAGTTGTATTTCATAATTATCTGTGAGCTGCATAGAATGTGGACGTTCTCAATCTACGAACTCAAAATAACAGATTATAAATCTTACTGTGTTTTTCATTTAAAATCGAAAGAATTGTAGTAACATAAATTATTCAAACAATTGATTCTACGGTATTGGCGGAAATGAGATCGATTTTATCCGAACGCTACGTTCTAAATTCAAAAACTGCTGCTGTAAATATTTGATCAAAGTGAGCGCCATCTATTTTGGAGGCAGTGAACGATTAAAGGAAATCAAAAAATACATTCATTCGTCCAGAGTGATGAAAATACATTTTTTTAATTTAAATATAATTGCCACGTGCAATAAATAGTTTTTCCAAGGTTCTTTAAAAAAACACTACAATAGTAGTATATAAATAATATAAAGTAAATATATGGCAGTGTTAAACTGGTTCCAAATGTATGTAAACATATTACAATAATAAGGAGTTACGATTATATTAAAGAATAAAGAAAGGGGTGGCATTGCAGGGTTGGCCTAGTGATTTACACGGTTGGTCCGGATGGCAGAAGACAGCAGTACTCGGATCCCTCCCGTCGCAGGCGCAGAGTGGCACACCGTGTTGTTTTAGTCAGTTCGATTCCGACACACCGCCCCGCCGCAAAGCCCGGTGGGGTGAAGGCCCGAGGGGTTAGTAATTTAAACGGTTGATGTGCCGCTTTCTAATGCGCCAAGTGTCGTGGGTAATAATCCCAATATGGGACTACACTTTTTGTGAGCTACGAATTGTTGTACCAAGTCTGGGTGTCCTTTACGTCCCTTGTCTGGATGTTTGTAAAAGTCCTCCGCGATACAGGATTTGGTAAGCAACGATTTTTATTAAAACTTGGCAAAAAGTCTAACGTAATTTCAAAATATGATCAATGGCAACACTCCGTTTGACGGTTGTCAATAGAGATGAATCCTATTTATTAGAACAGATGCGAGCATTAGGTATTTTACGAGATTAGGCTGCACCTAATCCCGTTTTGTTAATGTATGTAATCCACCTGCTCCACCTAATCTTTGTATTCAAAATATAAAATCGAATGCTCAGCATACGTTCCTACCTGTTCCTGAGCTATCTCACTCACTTACACGTTGCAATGTATCTCACCATCTCGCTACAAGCCGTAGAAAGCGAGACAGCGCTATAGCATGGATACCTTATTGATCCGTCTTTCTTGCTCACTCGCAGTACGTGCCGCATCCTTACCAGATTTGTACAGGAGAGCATGGTCACACAACAGATAACAGAAAGAAGACCAAATTCGTGCCACGGGCGCATTAAGGGTTTAACTATACATTCGTAAATACTTCTAACTACGTCCGTATACGTAAATACATCTCGAGACTTCAGCCTAATTATGATTATATTAGTCTAGTTTCATTTATTAGTAGTAAGACATACTGTAAGTGTCGGCATTTCTCGCTATAAGATATAAATAAATATCACAAACAACTCTTCACAGTTTGCTAATGGATGTCTAATCCTAATCATTCAGGTAATACGATGCTCCAACGATCACATTTATCAAATCCTTATAACGATATAAGAAGTTAAAATTAGGAACAGGCAGATTGAGCTTGTATCAAGTAATTGTTTGTGGATGAGATTAGGAAGATTATGTGGATTAGGTATTGCTTAAGATTAGGAACAGGTGTAACTGATATCTGATTTACTTAGTACGACTCATCTCTAGTTGTCAATCACGTCAAATCGGTACGTGTTGTGCGTCCTTATAATTTTGATACTTTTTGTTGATATTGCATGGTCACAGAAATTATTTTCTTATGATTTAACACATGTTTCTCTCGTATGTAGGAAGCCTTCATGTCGTCAACGTTATAAAAAATATTAGGTAGGTAATAAACCTGTATATACTTGCGTTAATATATTTTTTTTAGATAAAGCCGTCAGTACTATATGAAGAATTGCCCTGGAAGGAAAAAGAAATAAAGGTGTTTTCTCTGTGAAAAAGATTGTGAGAGAAACTTAATATATTTTAGTTGGCATTAAATACACTGAGGGACCTTATTACCCTTGTTTAGGCATCAACTCTGCGGAACCTTTTGGTTAGAGAAGAACTTCGATTCAAAGGAAGCCATGAACACCTATGGAAATTTAAAAATTATTAAAAATACTCACATTACCATGCATTCCGAAGTTTTCCAAACAACCTAAGCACAATGGCAAATCTTTGTTTACCTCATAGCTTGAATTTCATTTTTTGCAGTTAGTTCGAGAGTTTTTAAATATTTTAGTTAGGTTTCCTAAGAACTAAAAGTATAATACATAAATGGAAATTTTAAATTACTGCAATTTTAAGATAAATATATTATAATATTGGAATATTTTAAACCCAATAGGGACTAAAGTTTTGCTGCGGGTCCCGGATACTAATTTATAAAAATGATAGCTTGCAACATGTCACGTCTGGTATTCGGATGACAATAATGTTTACTCTGATGAGAGAAAAATTGTAAGATTCTTACAATAATTCCTCTTCTTATTGAAAAACTGGATGGAGAGGAGGGACTTGAGAAACTAGCTAACAGATTTGCACTTACAAGGATATAAACTGCGGCGTGGGGTCTGTCATATAATTCAATACAGATCATAAAGTAATTATTTTAATTTTTCCTGGTACTCCCGAGTGTCATAGCTCGGTGTGTACGTGGGTTGCTGCTGTTGATCTTGGTTTACACGAATTACAGTGGGGGCGTGCAGGCAGAATTGGTCCCATACAAAAAAAGAACATGTAGAGCACCCGCCCGTTACATTAGTTTTCACCTCCAAAAAAAGTAGATTATTAAATTTTAAGTTGTTATCACCAGAAATGTCAGTTGTCACATCACTGTCAGCTGAAATATTTTTCTATCTCAGATCTCTTGGGTTGGCAATAATATTGTGCCAGTTTTCGATAGCTTCGCGTAGCGGTAGTTCGCACAGATGTAACACTGGCTAATTAAATGATATTTCTGCCGAAAAGACGCAAAATTTTTCGCTCACTTATGTTCCAGCAGTGAATTTATTATATTGTTGCACATACGTGCAAAGTTTTAGTAGGAGTAATATTGCTTGTTGAAATATTTGCGCTAAATCGACATAGGTAGTTGACATATCGTTTCGCAAGTAGTCTCTTGGAGTTGGTTTATTTGTGTACAGTTTGTGGAAGATATCCACACCGATTCTTGTGATCAGTGTAAAGTGTAGTTCGTGTTTGATAAAGTTTAATGATTCGTTGGTGTAATCAATAGGTAAATGGTGCGTGTTAACGTAGTGGGCCAAGTAAGTTGATAAACGTTGCGCTGTACGTGTTTAGTGAAGAATCGGTGATTGTTTGAGGTTCCTACGCTGTAAGAGTCATGCTGGCTCGTTCTTGTCGCCCTGACTGTGATGTACGCCCGGTACGTTCCATTGATGCTAATTATTATTGTTAGCTACTTAGTAACATACATGTTGGTCATGATACTCTGGTCCTGATTCACTGATCTTCCTTATCTTCACTACTATCTTTATCCTGTCTTAAATCAGAAAACCAGTAATTTAACTTTTTAGTATGTATCAAAGAAAAAAAAAGTTGGAATGCAAGCACTGCTGTAAACTTAACTAAAAGTTTTCTATACTGATCAAATAGCTTCATTTGCCTCTGCGGTGGCACTACAATCATTAAAGTATTTGTATTGTCTGTAAAGAACCTAATTAATATCTTATCATTTTACTAAGTAATACACATTATTAGAGAAAATTCTTATCTTGATGTTATTCAGTAAATGTCTGTATGCTTCATTAGCTAGTTGTTTTTTACATTTATATCATTAGTCAATTTAATACCTTTGAAAGAGCAATTCTTGATTTTAACAAATAATCTAAAACTCAGAAATGACTATTTTGATTTTCATGAAATTAAGTTTACAAGGGGTTTTGGACATGATGAATTGATCTAGCTACAATTCATTATTTACAAAATTTATGCAAAAGGAATACTTTATTTTAATATGATCAAGGTGTGAGATCTAGACTGTTTCTGTATTGGCTATAGATTACTGTTAAGAGAAGCTATCTAATCTTATTTACTTTAATAAGACATTAATAAACTTAAAAGTCCAACAAAACTATTATATTTATTTATAAACACAATATTTTTACACATTAATGTGTAGGTTATATGTTTTTAGCAATACACTAGTCTCTACTTCTTAAGCAATACTTACACTATTCTTAATTTTAAAAAAATAGTAATGTGTTTGGCTATTTGACTCTGTATTTACTTTTAATGAATAAAACTTAATTTGGGATACCTTTTGGGAACCCAAATTTAAACTTCAACTAAATCTCTGTTGGCATCTAGCTGCTTGACTACCATTGTCTAGAATGGTCCTAGTATCCATCATCATCCTATTGCCTACATGCTTGATTATAACTTTCTATAACCTAAAAGACCTGATAAATGTCCTGTTGACATAATAATATGTAAAAAATAATTAAGTAGATATTATTATAAAATATATATGCAAAAAGTATTTATTATGCTGCATTGAAAAGATGCATAAGACAGTCTCAACTTAAAATTTAAAAGTAAATCTGTACATTTGAATTTATATAACACCTATTTTTAAGGAATTTTGTACTATTTTTCCTAGAGGAATGCAGACCCATGGAGATATAATTCTTTACCTGATACAAAAGGGTTATCAGTTTTGAGAGGAAGGGCCTTTAAAAATAATAAGCTTTATTGTAGATTATTTACAATGTTAACTTACAGGTAAGAGGTACAATTGGCAGCCTTATCACCCCAAAGCAATCTCTTACAGGTAACCATGGGATGGAAAGAAAGACTTGGAAAATATGGGTAGGGTAGAGCTTGGCTTATAAAAATTTATAGAAAAAAAAGTTTAAATACATATTTTATAAAGTAATAGTAACACCTCATGGGGATGAATAAATAAATACATAGAAATTTAACTACCTTGGTGGTGTAGTGGTAGTGTATGCAACTACTGTGCTTGAGGTCTTGGGTTCGATTCCAGATCAGACCAAATGTTTGTATGATCTGCAAATATTAGTTTAGGAGTTTGGATGTTTTCTATTTACTAGTATCCATAACACAAGCTCTGCTTAGCTTGGGACTAGACAGCGTTGTGTTGAGATTTCTGACATATTTATTCATTTAAATATTAATTAATAAATATTCCATATAGACTCCATGGAATTTGTGAAATGTGAAATAACTTTAACAGTTCAACTTAAGATCATAAGTTCTGGTCTAGTATACTATGCTTGCCAGAACTGATGTTCGCTTAGTAGCCCCTTGCGAAATCCATGGGATGAACAAATGTGTTGAGACTAGGTATTCTAAATCCGTCACTGCAGGGCTGATTATTCATTGTTCTTGTATAAAACTAAACCAGTAAGCTTTGTACATTCTGACAGTTCAGTTTGTATTATTTGGTAGAGTCTGCACACATTTTTATCATTTTACTTTGTATGTTATCATCAATCAGCTGATGTTACATTTCATTTATGTTTTGTTTTCAATTTTTTTTTTTATGGTTTGTAAGTATAATGTTTCGGACATCTAAGACACAACACTACTTAGTCCCAAACTAAGTATAGCTTGTACTATGGATACTAGGCCATTATAAATAAATACATATATAATACTTTTTACAGTTCCTTACGTCTGACGCCACCAGGATGTAGCTCATGAACCGTGATAGTTAGTCAAAATTTTTACTGATGATGAACTTTTTTGCTATTATAATAATAAGGTGATTTTTTTTGCCATTTTCATGGATAATGGTACTGAACTTAACGTGCGCGAGGCCTACTCGCGCTTGGTTGGTTTTGTTTTTATAAACCAAATGCTTATGTTTTATTTAGAAACACTTCACTACCCAAAACTAATTAGTTAATATTATTTGTGTCCCGATGAGTGCCGATGGCCGATTCAATACTCAAAATCGTCTGGAATAATTAAAATTTAGCACTGAAATAGATTGTAATCTGGAATAGCTCATATTTATGTAAGTCTTTTTTTCTAATATTTCTTATAATTCATCTTTTCTTGAATAGTCCTTTTTCAGATATAATGTTTCCCTAGCCGATTACGGCCTCGGCGGCCAGTCTCAACGGTCATGCCGGAGATATTATAGTGCACAAGTGTGTGCGCAAACAGAGGTATACTCTCTGTTCCCTCACTCTCATAATCCGATGGGACGGTAACCGACACGATCGGGGAGAGATCAGAACCGACAGTTTTACGTAATCGACGAGGCACGGGGTTTCAGACCCTAACTTTCAAACTTGGAGCTGTTATTAAATATTTCCATAATCAGGCAAACTCAATTACAATTTTGAACCGACCCGGGTTTTGGACTTGAGATCTCTTGATCGGCAATTGCATACGTCAACCGCTAGACCAACGAGACGATTTAGTCTCCTACAAAACCTCCCTCATTCTCTCCTCTTTCACAGTTTGAGACCAGGTTTCAAGTGATCACACGTTGTACGTACCTATTTGCACGGTTTGTTCTGTTAGACCACATTTTCGAAGTCTGCGGAGCGGCGGCGGCACCGGAGCGGAGAGCAGAGCGGGGACGCTAATCCGTTTTCGAAAGTAAAACGCTCCAGCACCCGCTGTATTCGTGAACACTCCCAAAGTATATACTATATATTTGAACGCGCCTTTGCGCCCGCTCTACTTCCGCGTCCGCTCTGCTTCCACGCCCGCTCTATTCCCGGGGAGTTCGTGTACGCTGCCTTAGAGTTGGAGGGTTGGAATAACACATAAGTACTTTTTATCCTGAAGTACTTATTAGTAAGTAGTATTCCCATGGGATGAGCAAAGTCAACAAAGTATATAAAACAAAAAATGTCTTCACTTATATGGATTCAAAAGTTAACAAACTTACAAACATATTCCAAAAGATTAATTTTGACAAAATGTAATTGATATGCTTGTTTTTGTGTGTTCGCTTGTTTGTGCTGTACTAAAAAAAGTGTATTTGTTAATGTCAATCGATTTGTTTGCGATTTCTGCTTCATATAAAAAATGTAATATAATTGAATTAAAGAATAGATTGAATTAAACTTTTTGTCGAAACAATTTGTTGTAATTGAATAGAATGTGTGCTTAGTAAAAAACTTTATAGACGAATTTTATTTTATTACAATTACATTCAACAAGAATCATGTATAGTACTTTATCTACGTAATTTGAATTTTTTTTTATTTTTATGTAAAACGTCTTATAAATTGATCACGCACGAAATAGCATGACTCAATGTCACGTTCCGCCTGAGCCGATCGTGCAAGCGAGAACGCGGAACAAGCGATAGAGAGGCATGATCGGCATAAGCGTTAGGCTTGTGACGCATAGTTTCATAAATATTTTCTACGCATAATTAAAATTTTAACAAAAAAAACCCGACATCAAGAACTGGACCAAATTAAAATGGGACTATACGGGAAGAACTAGCTTTCAAATAAAAAAGAATCATCAAAATCGGTTCACCTACACTCACAACACGCTACGGCTGCCTAATTTAAATTACTACTCAACTCTTATTCATTGTAGCATGACATTCTGTAGCCTCTCTCGATAAATCGACTATACTAAAAGAATTTTTCAGTTCCTGAGATGAGCATATTCTACCGAACATAGTCTTCAGCTTTATAATATTAGTATCGTTTAGTTCTAGTGCCTAGTTCAAAATTGAATGTACAATCTTTTAAAAAAAACTTGTTAAACTAGACCCTTATACGCCAAAGCATGAACATCATCAATTTTTTTCAGGCCAAGTGACAGCTTGCGCAAGATGGCTGACGGGATCTATGCCCAGCTGTGGCCTGCATTAATTATTGCAGCCCACTGCTGGACATAGGTTCTCACATTGCATAATCGATTTTGTACTTCTCACATCCATCTCCTGTCAGGCATCTTGCGTAAGATGTCACTCGGCCTGAAAAAAGCTTGATTACCACAAGGCTAAACTTTTTTTATGTTTTCATAAGACATAAAGTGTAGTTCTATATGATACTGAACATATTTATGGCTATGACTGAGTACACTTTTATGGTTACTGTCAATCGATCGTTATGTAGCCCATAATCTGGTTTAATAAACGCAAGTGTATTATGTAAATAATAACAAATCACGAAATCGTACTGCTTGTCAAACACTCGTAAACAGCTTTATATTTGTAGGTATAAATAAAACTGAGTATTTAGGTAGTGAAATTATAAAAATATACATAAAAATATAACTAATTAAGAATATCTTAAAAGTAATGAAAGCACTACTTTTCCTGACTAAATGAAAGTAAAAGTCAACCTCTTACTTTTAACGATTAATTTATTTAAAGTGTTTTATAAATGGGTTGAAATCTGGCAAGGCTGCAAATTATGTGTAATCAGGGATCGTTAAAAATGAAAGTAGGCAACAACGAGCTTCAAGGAACGTTTATATCGTAATGGGTAAGAATATTAGCATCAGAAACGAGGTGATCCGACAAAGAACCAGGGACATCGACATAGTCCACAGGATTACCAAGCTGAGGCAGTGAGGTAGCCATATTTGCCGTAGAACCGATAACGTTGGGGTAAATGAGTTCTTGAGTGTAGACCGCGTCTCGGCAAACGTAGTGTAGGACGTCCACAGGCCAGGTGGAGTGATGATTTGCGCAAGACGGCTGGCAGGAGCTGGATGCGAGAAGCTGAGGATCGAACTAAGTGGCTTGCAATTGGAGAGGCGTATGTTCAACAGTGGACTGCGATAGGCTGATGATGATAAAAAAGATTATACCTAAGAATAAACCTTAAAATTATATGGTTTTAGTCGGTTCGATTCCGACACACCGCCCCGCCGCAAACCCCGGTGGGGGAAGGACCGAGGGGGTTTCCACACGTTAAAAAAAAAGTTTTAGTATCGTCTAGTAGGTACTTAGGTTGTGGAATTCTAATGGCAGTCTTCTGTTCTTTGCTTGGCCCTTTACCATTTTATTTGGGGTCGACCCTCCGTATTATGCGTCTTTAGGCAGCTCGGTTTTGGGTCGTCTCTTTGATGACTTGGGCTTCTAATGACAGTCGGTCGTCGTGAAAAATCGTAGTTTAGCAGTTGTTTCGTAGCTGATTTAAAGCCGAGCCCGACTTGGTTTGGGGGAAAACTAAAAACGGGAGAACTAAACGTAGTAAATGATTGCCAATGAAGTGACACCGACTTCAATGCACCTAAATCGTGATATTGAAATGAACTGTACTTGACGTTACTTCATTTTTGCTCGTAGTATGTATTCTTTCTTACTTATTTTTTACTCGAAGGGTGGAATTTGTTATTCAAAGATGAATAAGACTTACAGGAAGCAAGCTCCATACTTTTTCAAATAAAAATATTATATTAATAATACATAAATCAGTATAAATATATATATATATATACATAACAATAAATCAGTCCGTGAATGAGGGGGTGCCAAGGTTATCAACAGCCGTAAAAAGGATAAAAACAACAGCTGAATTTCGCTTCCTCCTTTTTTGAAGTTGGTTAAAACAACTTTCTGGTGTTATTATTTTCTGCTATATTTTTACTTACATGCCCTTGATTAAAGCCTAAACTAAAAATGTTGTTGAGTTCATTAGAGGTGATTTAAAATCAGAGCTATGCTTTTCCGTGTTGAGAATAATCTTAAATGTGTATGCATACCATATATGTACTTACCATATGTATATGTATATTTTATGTTAATGAGTATATAAATTTTTAAACCGAGCGTTAGGTCCACTTTAAGATCATTTATCTCTTCTTTGAGTTAGTAAGTGTGGCCGGGTGAGAGTCTAGGAGGGCCGTTATTTGTGTCTGGCTTGTCCTTTATCGTATGTAGTGTCTTATTGTCTCTCTAACTAGGTCTTAAGACTGGAACACTGAAGTTTGTTGAACTAAGTAGATGCCATGCGTAAAATAGTATTACTTACCACAAAGTATTTATGACTACTTAGAAAATAAATAATTTACAACTACTTATTTCTTCGAAACTCACAAAAAGTTTTTTCTGTTGCTAATTAATTACGAAACTTGGTTACATTTAAACAAATCGTGAAGCCATATACTATATTTGTTTTGAGTTGTTGAGTATTTTTGATAAATTTTGAAATAAATAATGTACAAACTATTTATTGCTTCGAAACTCACAAAAAGCTGTTTCTGTTGTTAATTAATTACGAAACTTGGTTACATTTAAACAAATCGTGAAGCCATATACTATATTTGTTTTGAGTTGTTGAGTATTTTTGATAAATTTTGAAATAAATAATGTACAAACTATTTATTGCTTCGAAACTCACAAAAAGCTGTTTCTGTTGTTAATTAATTACGAAACTTGGTTACATTTAAACAAATAGTGAAGCCGTATACTATATTTGTTTTCGTCTATAAGTTCCTATTTAATGAATACCTTAATTTGTCATAATGGCGTCAGCACCTTCAAACTGCCGTAGATTGAGTAAACAACAAATTATATTGGGTATTGTTTGTACAACGTGACATTGAGAGGCCACGTAACATAGCTGTTTATTTAAATTATCCCTCATGTTGTACTTTTAGTGCTGCATGTATTTAACTAGTTTACAGACAAAATGTATATTATCAACTAGGTATTATATTTTGACCCTAAAGTGACAGTGTTTAAGAAACTGTTTAGTTTCCTTAACAATCGTGTCAGTACAGCCACCGCTTGGTTGTGATACGGTAAAATTACTATAACGTAAATATGAAAAAAAATACAATATTAATCCTATCTACGAGACTAGGAGTCCAGCTGCAATTAAAAATGCACTGGTACGCTTGATTAACTTTTAACTCCTATATCGTCTTTACCACGGGTAAGTAGGTCAGCTCTTCCAACTGGTCCGCCCTCTTATTCTCTACAATTTTTTTTTTATCCAATGGTTTGCAAACGAGCCTGATGGTAAGTGTGATTATCGCCACCCATCAAGGCCGCCGCAACTTCTGAGGCATCACAAATGCGTTGTCGGATTTTGGGGTATGTGACTCAATCACTCTGTAAAAGACAGTGCAGGTGCTATTTCAAATCACTTTTCTTAGAGACTGTGGTATTACTCCGGTCGAGCCGGCCCATGCATGCCGAAACGTAGCTCTCCCACGGAAAACCTACAACGGTATTCGATTTCGACATTCGATTACCTAATAACATGCAGCTAGCTCGGGAATATGTTGTTTTTAATTTACGGATGGAAATGACATTATGTTTTTCACTGTGTTCCCTGCCAACTGACCAATAATTAAAATATGTAAAATTAGTCGAACATGCACAGCTTTTTGAGGCGTTCATAGTTCAGTTGCACTCAGTGATTAGTAACAATCACCGAGGGTAAGCAAACGACGGTGCGGTCAGTATCTGGGTGGGTGACCTCTGCTGGCATACGACCGTAAACGTCTCCGTGATTCGTAAGTCACTTTAAGCAGTCAGTCCCGGTTTTTATCATACGATAACAGTCGTGAAGCTTAGTTGGAGGGCTTCGGGCGGCTTAAAAACATCCAAAGGCAAGATACGTAGCCACAACGTATTCTTGAAAGTCCCAACCCGCATTTGGCCAGCGTGGGGACTATGAGCTTAACCCTCTCCTGAGAGGAGACTCGAGCCCAGCAGTGGGACATTATGGTTTGTCGATGATACACAGCTTTACGTCACGCAGTTGAATTGAGAGGTCATCGTTAACAGTCTTAAATAGTCCGCTGCAGGACGTAAAGTGCTTCTTAGAAGAAAAGATTTGGTCTACTATATCAAGCTAGCTAGACATGTTGTTAGTTTCAAGTATTCTATCTCTGTGCAGTGCCGTTTTTGATCTGCGTAATTTGCTCTCTTGCCGCGTCTTACCTCAGAAACGGGATGAATAGGGGTAATAACTCAGTATTTTTTATCCGCCACCAGATAAGTATATACATAGATAGGTATTGCTCAATTTTTACTTCCCTATGAAGTAATGTCCAGCAAATGTATATTGATGAAAACGTATCTTTCCTATATCAATTATTCACAGTTATGTTATTCCTATTAATATTATAAACGCGAAAGTTTGTATGAATGGATGTTTGTTACTCTATCACATACAAACTACTCAACGGATTCGGATGTAACTTTACAGTAATATAACTGATACATCAGAATAACACATAGGCTACTATTTGCCGCGATAACCGACATATACGCGTGCAGAGCCGCGGGCATAAACTCGTTCACATATAAAACTATATGAAGGCGTTCAAACTGGCATATGTTTGTTGTCATACGGTAATGATAAAACCATTAAGGAAAAACGTAGTAATATTAGTTCAATGGATAAAACATAAATATTTTTAAGTTTCTGGAACAAAGAGTTAGGGTACATCTATTCCAATTATTCGTCCAGGGTTTACAAGTAATAAATAATAATAATAATAAAAGAAAAACGAATGAAATATTTGGATTTATCTCACGAGATTGTCGATATGTGGGATGTAGATTCGGTGATCATTGTTCCGATAGTTGTGTATGTTCACGGATTGATAGCCACGAGCCTCGACCAACACCTCAAGAGGCTCACGTTAGATGGTTGGATCAAGGGTCTGATGCAGAAGGCAGTCCTTCTTGACACGGCTCGTATTGTCAGGAGGTTCCTTTCTTTGGAGCCCAAACCACCAGTTTCTTGGTCTATTTTTTTATGTATTTAATTTGTAATAAAGATATAATTGTAATTTGTAATAATAATAATACAACAAATAATAAAAAACACTTAGTAGGTAGTAGGTATGCTTTAAACAGGATCTCATGAGGGAGTTAACTTTGAAAGCAGTTCTTCCGCAGTCGGCTTTCGTGGCTACTTTCACTTGTATCGAACCGGCGCAGGCGCCGCCCCTATCTACTTTCGCCGTCGGACGCGTTTTACTGACGCTACTTAGCCATCATCAGCTTGACCTCGTATAGATTACGTTGTATCGGTTCGAATACGAAAGAGAATTTGTGCTCTATGGAGTTAATATATGTTATAATTTCGACTTGATTGTAAAAAGATTATTTGTAAGAAATTTCGGCAACTGCATTAGGTAGGTCCTGACGATTCTAATGTTCAGGTTTCGCCAGTCTCCATTGGGAACATGTAAGACTCCATAAGAGTCTCGTAGATTCCTGATGTCTTTTGATCTGGTCTTGAACAGAACGGTAGATGATAGCTCAAGCTAGGCCAAGTTTTAAACAAGCTGCTATTGATCGATTTTCTGCTTTCTACACAAAGTACGCTCTATTTCTGGACATTGTACTAGCACAATAGCATTGGTTATAGTGTCTTCTAAAACTAGTAAATAATTAATTTAAATAACTGACTAAGTGATAATGTGTTTGTCTCCTGACTTAATTCTCATTTAAAGTTCTAAGAGAGGATCATAGTTAGTTATCAAGCCTCAAGCTTGATAACTTTAAGTTATAGTTAAGTTATTTATTTATAACAGTTCATAGACATTAATTGTTTCTTTCTGTAAGTTGCTAACGGCCGTTTTCAATAATCTGTCTCTAGTTAAAACTGGAGGTTACCTATTTTTTTTTAATAATATTGTTTTCATAACACTCATCGATAAACCGCATCAATTGTTTTTACAAGTTTTAGTTGTAAACAAAAGAGAAGAGTTGCGTCTCTCCCCTAACCCTATAATCAGTGCGAGACTTTACAGAATTAGCACATAACACTAAGGCAACGCAAACCTTGAAACATAACTTGTTTAATATGTGGCGAAAATGTTAACATATTAGATATTTATTTATAACACGTGCAAATGATAATGTTGTTTTCTGCTACAAAGTACCACTAGTTGTTGAGGCATATAATTTGCATGTTAATACACGGAAAGGTAGGTAAATTAGTCCTAATGTACGGAAACATACAATAACGATATATTTAATAAATAAATATAATAGAATCTAAAGGCAATCGTTTTGATAAAAAATCTTTGAATAAACTTTGAGTTTATTCAACATAAATTATGTTCAGTCTAAATTATGATCATGGTTACTTAAGGCCTTTTTCAATAACCTATCTTCAGTTTTAACTAGATCCACCTTGGTAGAGCCACGCTTCGGCACGAATGGCCCGTCTCGACCGAAGTGATACTACGGCCTTACAGAAAACCGGTGTGAAACAGCGCAAGCGCTGTGTTTCACCGAATGAGTGAGGACACTGGAGGTCCATGCACTTTTTTTTTCCCTTTGGAATCCCCCTCGGGCCTTCACCCCACCGGGGTTCGCGGCGGGGCAGTGTGTCGGAATCGAACCGACTAAAACCACACGGTGGGCCATTCTGCGCCTGAGACGAGAGAGATCCGGAAACCGCTTTCTTACGCCATCCGGAAGAGGCCCATACCCTTTTTTTTTTTTTTTGACGTTGTGGAATGCCTTTACGCACTTCGCTCCCCCCCTACGGGTACAGGGGGCCCATACCCTAAACCAACCCCTCCCCCATCCCCTTAAAATCCCCCAAAACCACACATACACACACACGCGGCAACGCACTTTAGACGCCTCTGGTGTTGCGAGTGTCCATAGGCGGCGGTAATAGATTACCATCAGTGCGTCAGCTCATTTGCCCCTTATTTTTTGTTTAGGTAGTTTGATTATAAACTTTTGGTATTGAATTTTGATGAACAAAAGATGAGCAAGTCACGATGATATGACATCTTGAATATTGTGTGTTTTGTGTTATCAAAGTTCATATTGATTGTGTGTATTACAAGTACAATCTTAGTAACAAACAGTCAATAAAAATTACTCACAAAGTTACTTATTTTCGTTGCAATTCCTTATGTGTCTAGTTTTTAAAATTATCTTTATTGGACGTAGTTAACAGACTCCTGTTTTAACACGCTTTTGAAAGATTCACTTGTTTGTTTGTAATCCACTTTTGTAAAAGTATTTTTTAATCTGTATTTATTTATCTGCTTAAAGTTACTACACATTGATGCGAGAAACCATCGGGTTTCCAACACATAAGTGACATCGTAAGCTTCTCGAGATTTTTTTTAAGTTGTTGTGTATTGTATTGTATTCTTATAGTTAAATAAAAGAAAATTCACTGTAACAGCAAAACGTACATCGGTTGGCAATGGTAATAATAATTTTCTTACCAAAGAATTGAGACGTAAGCTGTATTGATGTAGGTTTAGCTAAATATAGGGTGTAAAAATAAAAAAAAAGAACTATAAAGTACTCCCAGCTGATTTAGAATACGGCAGTCTTATCGAAGACCTGCTATTTACTCAGATATAATAGTGTACAAGGTGCACTCTTTGTTCCCCCACTCTCAGACGGTTACCCGATACTACGGTTGACAAATCAGGCGCAGGACGGACGGCTTAATGTTATCTCTAAGGCAAGGCAGTGTTGGTACATAATTGTAATGAGATCATATCGAGCTTGCACTTGTCCTCTTTCTTCTGATTCTTGTAAGACCATAGCCGGGTATAGCCACTTGCAATCAGGTGAACCGGCTATCGTTTGCCCATCACATTGACTGCTTCGGTGGCGCAGCGGTAGCATATGCGACTGCTGTTCTTGAGGTCTCGGGTTCGATTCCCAGGTCGGATCAAATGTTTGTTTCGGAGTTTGGGTGTTTTCTATGTATGATATGTATGTATTTACAAAAAAAGTATATATATGTATTTATATCCCTTGTCTAGTACCCATAATACAAGCTCTGCTAGTTTGGGACCAGATGGCGTTGCGTTAGATGTCCGAAATATTTATTATTATTTTATTATTATTATAAAGAAAAATTGAAGTATGTGTAGAAATACATACTCCAGAAATAGCTTATAAGATGTAATACACATTCAATGTTTTGGTTTTGCGCTCAAGGTTTTTGAATGCAACATACATCTTATCTCCAACACATATTAATATCATGTATCTTTTTTGCTTCCATCTGAGCTTGCAGTCGCAAAAAATGGGCCACACATAAAATTAACTCCGAGTCATTGAACTACGCTATGTGGGTCAAAGTTAAAAATAGCCGAACACGTCGGCTACTTTTTATTTATATTGTAATGAACAATTTAAGGTTCCCATGTTGTTTATCTGTTTGCCAAAGACGATTGCTTGATTCATACCGTCTGGACACGACACTAATATATATATATATATACTTATATAGAACCTAGTTAGAATGACTGCCTCTGTGGCTCAGTGATAGCGAATGCCACTGCTGTGCTAGAGGTCTCGGGTTCGATTCCTGAGTCGGACCAAATGTTTGTATGGTCTGCAAATATTTGTTTCGGAGTTTGGGTGTTTTCTATGAATAATATGTATGTATTTACAAAATAAAAGTATATAAGTATTAATATCAGTTATCTAGTACCCATAGTACAAGCTTTGCTTAGTTTGGGACTAGATGGCGTTGTGTGTTAAAATGTCTGAACATATTTATTTATTATTTATTACAGTTATATAAAAAAAAAACAAAAAAACCAACGAACGGTCTTTGTTCACATACCATATTTAACTAGATTTTTTAGATTTTCATATAGCCATAGTTTTTTTGGACAGCGGAATTATTAGCAATACAACCAAAATTTTTGTATTTGATCCATTTGATACTACCTATTACGTCGCATTTTACCCTTTATTTTATCATAAAAAAATCATATTTGGGGACCTTGAATATTCTCATTTGAAAGTTTTATTCAAAATATTGCAATAAAAAATAGACGAGGTCATTTTTGAAATCGCGTGTGGGCCTCAATATTTCAAAATTCAAAATCTTTTTCATTTTATGCGAACTGATTTATATGACCGATGCAAATCCATGTACAGTTGGTTAGATAAATCATTCCAGTAATTGCGTAATTATCATAGTAGATATTAATCATTTATCTTTTAAGCATATCTATTTTTTAACGTAGGATACATTTATTATTTATCAGCCTGTATTTTTTTTCATAATTTTTGTTGGCATTATAAAAAAATAAAGTTAATAATGCCATTTAGACTCCATTGTTTAATGAAACATGTGGGAAAACAAAGTCAAATACAAATAAAATTCATAATATGTAATTTTAAACGTGTTGTTATAAACTTTATTTTTTATTTTGACTAATATGTCTTCTTTTGATGATATGGCAATCAGCCGGATCAGCTATTTCTGCCAATGTCAAGTATTTCGAGTCTTCAATTCTAAGTCTTCGAGTCTTCAAGTCTTCGTTGTGATGGAGTTAGTGATAAAAATTATAAAAAATGTGGATGACATGAAATGGGGACCGTCTTTCGAAAAAACAAAAAACGATCTCCAGTCTATACTTCTTCTTCTTCTTTTGATGATATGGCAATCAGCCGGATCAGCTATTTCTGCCAATGTCAAGTATTTCAAGTCTTTAATTATAAGTCTTCGAGTCTTCGTCGTGATGGAATTAATGATAAAAAATATAAAAAAATGTGGATGACATGAAATGGGGACAGTCTTTCGCAAAAACAAAAAAACGATCTCCCCAACTAATGTCTTCACAAACTTTAATATTTCCCGCCTGTTTTTCTGTTGCTATGGTAAACATGTATACACAAAATTTTAAGTATGAGATCTAATAAAGATTTCGATTTGATAAACATACTGGCTGTTAATACTTGTTCTTGCTGAAAAGAACAACTTTTTTAAATTTATGTGTTTAGTATCTGTCTAACGATTTTAAATTTAGAATTAGAAATCAATATAAAAAAAACAAAACTCTATTTTGTAATTTAGTCATAAATATCTTCTAATTATAAAAACAATAATAATTCTTTTTATTTGTTACAGCGGACGAAAGGGGCGGACGTACACAGTCGTTTCACTTCATAATGGTAAGCGTCTTATTATTTGTAAATAGCGATAATAGAACCACTTAACACATAAATAATGTTAATTAATTATTAAGAGTTATCGTTATATAAAATGATATCGATAAAGAGAGGATAATTATAGAGTAATAGAAGCTTCGGGCGGCTTAAAAACATCCAACGGTAAGATTACGTAGCTACAACGTTGTCTTGCCAGTCCCCAACCCGCACTTGGCCAGCGTGGGGACGTATGGCCTTAACCCTCTCCTGAGAGGAGACCCGAGCCCAGCAGTGGGACATTATGGGTTGTTGATTGATTTGATTTGATTTGATATAAAATTATACAAAAAAAAATCTATATTATAGAACGACATGGATTTCAATAGGAACGGGCCGGCTCGACCGGGGTGGTACTACCCTCTCACATAACACCGACGTAAAATGATTCGTGCTATCGTGTTTTGTTGTTGAGTGAAACTGAAGACACAATGATGTAGAAGCATCTCAGTAGAGCTACATAGTGTAGATCACCGCGCTGCATTCTTGCATTATCCGCATTCGCAATGAGTATGGTGACCACTGTTTATTTCCATCAGGCAAAGTAATCACTTTATACATTATGGGTTGATGATGATGATGATGATGAGAAGCTAATTAGGAGTTTGGTATATTTTTTTAGTTGTAAGTGATTATGCCTAGGAGACATAATTAAAGTAAATGTTTACACTGCATTATTGGTCAAATAATGGTAATGCGAAATGGTGGGAAGTGAGTGTGTCACACGCCTTTGTCCGGATAATCCCTTCCTATTCAATTAGACCAAAATCTAAGACTCAAAGATAACTTACATCTAGACACAGAACAGGTGATCGTATTCATCACATAAATATTTAGATGGGAATCGTACCGACGACCTTCTGGTTTATCAGTCAGGTATACTAACTGCTAAACTAGATCTAGAGACCGGTCAATTTTACAAACGTATTAATTTCATCTCAAAATAACGCATTTGTTAGTCGCATATTGCAATAGAAAGAAAATGGCGCCACCATAACGAACCTGCTACACAGTTCAATCGTAACCAGTGAAAGTAACGCTCATGACACTTTCCTATCGCGTGACGTAACGCACTAATGTACATTAATCGTCATTATTTGTTGCGTAACACATTGGTATGTCTGTTTGTTTGTTTCAATAAAAACGTTTTGGTAATTTCACAAGTGATCTTCAAAGATGGCTTCGAACATATAGACTCTATTAACATTGTGTTCAGTTTTATCTGTTAATGCATATGTTAACTTTCTTTTTAAACTTGTTTATAATATTGATTTAACTAGCTGTTTCCGATTATTTTTTATTCTGAGTTTTAATCCTTTGTAAACAACGACAAACAAGTCTAATCATTTCTTTTGTTTCATTTAAGGCTGAAATTTGCATAAACCTTTTCTTACATAATGTGTGTGGCAGTGTTTGAGTGTTTGCCGATAGAAATGAAAACTAAAAAGCTTGAATTATCATCGAGGAAGCGTACAGTGAGAGGGTGACGATGATGAGAATTTCCCGCTTTTTGTTCGTTCACCCAGAGTGGCCAACGCGCTTAAGGATGTTTTTACTTTAAAAAATAAGCTGTTAAAATTCCAAGTTTTTAGCTTCAGCAGTTTAGACGCTGCTTTGATGTATCAGTTAGCAATTCGGGGCGAGTAATTTTATGTTTGAATAACTAAGAAAGAAACTAAAATCTTCATCCAACGTGTTTTGTATCAAATTGTAAATATACTCACACACTTAATTTCTTTTATCCCTTATAAGCAAAATAAAATCTAAATTTTATAAAAAAAGTGCACACAACACACTCACATGCTCACACTACTCACACATACTATACTGGCTAGTATTAGATACATTCATTCTTAACTTGCTGCCTCAAATACGTGGGAGAGCCACGCTTCGGCATTAATGGGCCGGCTCGACCGGAGTAATACCACGGCCTCACAGAAAACCGGTGTGAAACAGCGCTTACGCTGTGTTTCATCGAGTGAGTGAGGATACCGGAGGCCCATACCCCAATCCAATGCCCCCTATCCCCCTCACCATCCCCCTTCCCCCCAGGCCGCCATAGTGTGAGTCACCATGCTGCATTGTACTTTTTCGCATTGAGGATGGTGACCACCACTCTTGGATTCTGCTCATGCTTTCCATCAGGCAGGGCAGAGTCATTTTGGCAGTTTAATATATATAAAAAAAAAAATACATTTTGAAATTATTAATGTATGTTTCCTTCATATTCTTTTTATAAAAACTACAATTACCACTAGTCCTCCTGAAAATCGCCTTTGTTCGCAATACAGCGTTTGCGATACAGGCTTCGCCCAGTGGAGCTTACATTGATATTTATAATGATGTAGAATTGGACAGCTAATAAATATTATGGTTATGGTTATTAAATATGTAAATAAAAAAATTAAATTAATCACTAAATTGTATGTCAATCAATCAGCAACCCATAGTGTCCCACCGCTGGGCTCGGGTCTCCTCTCAGGAGAGGATTAAGGCCATACGTCCATACATACCTTCAATCGACTGCAACAAATTCTTTTCACAATCTTTTATGATGTGTTTGTAATTGTCAGGATCAGGTTAGTACAGAAATTTAAAATAAAAACTGTGAATGTTATATTTTTTTAAGTAGTACGCTAAATACTAAAACATGTTTTTGGAAAGTTAGAAAATATCCACGAAAACCAAAATACTCTTACGAATTTCGTCCGGATCAGCTAGTAAAAAACAAATTTGGAGTGCTCCGAAAAATGAAATCTGTAGAGTCTTCCCGGCAGTTTAAACAATAACAACAATAAAAAGTATTTTATTGTAACGTAACTCTTAAATAATAACTTTATATAAATTATTATATTTACACTTTTTATTTTATTTACTAAATATTTTTTTAGGATACTCTTTCTTGTTAAGTGTTTATTAAAAAAACTTTCACTGTACCAAAGTGAAAGTTATAAAATATTTTATTTATACCTATTATACTTTAAGTTGTTATTCGGAACGATTTTAAAGTTATAACTTGATATAAATAAAACTTGATGGCACGGTTGGTTTAATGGCTAGCGATAGCCACGCTGCTTTCCGCAGCGCCAAGTTATGTGGGTTCAAATCCCTCATAAGTCAAGACTTTTTGTGGTTCACAAATTGTTGTTCTGAGTTTGAATGGACTAGACAAACGGGTACATCATTCATTCGGGAACATATTCACTATTAAAATAATAGTTTTACAACGCATTAATATAAAGTTTATGTTANATATATATAGGTTCGATTCCTGAGTCGGGCCAAATGTTTTTATGATCTGCAAATATTTGTTTCGGAGTTTGGGTATTTTCTATGTATAATATGTATGTATTTACAAAAAAAAGTGTAAAAGTATTAATATCAGTTATCTAGCACCCATAGTACAAGTTCTGCTTAGTTTGGGACTAGATGGCGTTGTGTGTTAAAATGTCTGAACATATTTATTATATTTATATAATATCGCTGTCCGGACCCATTGGTATAAGTCTCGATTTAAGTTTTGCTTCCCCTTTGTCATATTTAAGCATTACTTTCTTGATCTCAGTTCTTGAAGCTTCACCACTTATCATCCTCACAGGGGGATAGACCACTTAAATCGCAACTTGCCACCTTTACACCGCATCGCATTAGAAACCTTAAGATTTATAATCTACCTTTACTTAAAAATAAAATTTAATTGTCTTTTTATTCCGGCTAATTTCTGGAACGGCTCGACCGATTTTAACGGGGATCACTCGCAGACAACTGATAACTTAGACTTCTATTTTTAGTCTAGCTACGCCCTGCGGCGTTACTCGCGGTTACTGTTGTGCAGCGGGTAACACCGCAAGACTCAGCCAAAACCTCTATACAAAAAGTCAGCGAGTTAAATAATCATCAACTCAATAAATGTATGTACAAATCTAGTTTTTGTTTATATGGAATAAGGGGCAAACGAGCAGGTGTATCGCCTCATGGTAAGCGATAACCCCAGCTCATGAACCCCGCAGCACCAGAGTAGTTAGTTAACTTACTTATCAGTGCCTTTTACGCGTCTGTTTTTGAGTCAATCTTCAGAACGGAACTTCTTTTTGGCCGTACCCCATAATAAAATCAATAACAGTACAAAATACGCAAAATTTCATCAAAAGTTATACGTTTGGTAGGAATCTACTATCTGACAGCAGTTTAGACCCAAAGGTAGCGGAAAATTATCAAAAGCTCTCATTACTTGTTCATGCGATCAGTACATAATTTCAGGGTAAAAAGCAGTCTTAGTACAAAATCTCAGCTACCTTTATACTGAAGTTTATTAGATTTTATCCAGTCCTTTGCAGCTACAAATATAAAAATCGGAGGACTATGCCCCTCTCCTCACCCCCAAAGGCGGGCAACGCACTTGTGACGCCTCTGGTGTTGCGGGTGTCCATGGGCGGCCATAATCGCTTTCCATTCAAGCGATACTTCTGCTCGTTTGCCCCCTATTCCGTAAAAAACACACTTAACAAACTTCTCTAAATATTATTAGTGCAATTTTTTTTATATTCATGTACCATTAAGTAATATTTTTAGCCTTTATTTAAGGAGAGGCATATGACCAACAGTGGGCTGTTTGAGATTGTTGATGACGGTGATGGAGTAATAATTTAAAAAAATATATGTATGTTTATATTTTTAACAATAAATGGTTTATATCCTCTATGGCGCAGTATTAAGCGTACGCGACTCCACGGGTTCGATGGCCGGGTCAAGCCAAATGTTTGTATGATCTGCAAATACTTTTGTTTCGGAGTTTGGATGTATTTCTATGTATAATAAGTACGTATTTACAAAAAAAATGTATTTATATCAGATGTCTTTAGCTTGTGTTATGGGTCTAGTACCCATAACACAAGCTTTGCTTAACTCGGGACTAGATGGCGTTGTGTGTTAAATGTCCGAAAAATTTATTTATTTATCTCCTTCAAACCTATTTCACTCCTCAATATTGTACAATAATTAAAGGCTGCTTTCGAAATAGATTGTATTAAATTTAAATATTAAAAAGCAATTTTGCAACGGCCATTGACGAATCTCATAAATAAGTCAATCGTCAATTCTCTATGTTCACCTTCGGATGTTTTGACTTGCATTTTCGTTTGATGCCAATATCTCGTGCCACTAATGACTGATTGAAATGAATTTCAAATAACATCGTGACTTGAAGGTTAATCGAAATATAGATTTGTTTATAGTAAGTAATAAATTATCTGTACAGGGACAGATGAACAGTCTAAGCATATATCATGGTACGCACCGTATTAAAATTGACCTTTTTAACCCCCGACGCAGAAAGAGGGGTGCTATAAGTTTGACGTCGATGCCTGTCTGTGGCATCGTAGCTTGAGAGCTTTGCTTTGAGAATGGATGAACCGATTTCGATGCGGAATTTTTCTTTTGAAAGCCAGTTTCTTTGTGGTTGTTCGTAGTTAATATTATTTATTGTTTAATATCAATCCAGCAGTGTAAGAGTATCAGGTCTTTTCCAAAATGATGCAAAGTATTTTTGGCGCATGTGTTTCATGTGGTCATGGCGATTTAGTAGTTTGCGTAGGGAGTTTTATAATATTAATTATTAATTTGAATGCTCTTAGCAATAATTTATAATAGTACGTTGATTCATCTTATTTGATTAGTTTTAACTGAGAAAAAGAAATTCTTGCGTATCAATTCTGCTCCTTCCTGCAAATCAAAAGTATTGAATCAATGATAATAAAAAAATAAATAGGCTGAAAAAATACAAATTGTCACGCCGTCCGAGTTGTAAAAGTCGACCAAGGGGGCAGACTACGAAGGGCAACATTATTGCAAAGAGAAGAAAGACAGGATCGAACACTGAACAACCCGTCTGACCTGTGTCATACAGTAGGCCAAAACTCTTCCCATTCGAGGCCTATGTCCATTAAACTCTATTAATTATATTATATTATTTCTCTTATTTCCCTTCAATACAGGCGAAGCATTTTTGTATGACTGGAATTATTTAGTATTTAAGAAGGTTGTAAATCAAAAACAATAAAGAACTCTGTAAAACACCATACTGCGATAAACAAAGTAAAAAATACATTTAAACTCATTACTTAAACATTGAAGGTAAACACAACAAATGCGCAGATGCACACAACTGCGCCATTACATAATTTATACCCTTTTTTTTTCTGAATGATAACAAACAATGCTTTTAATATTTCTAAAGCGTAATGTTTGTGCGACAAGGTCGTAAATGATGTTCAGATAAGGTATTCTTAGTTTGTAGCATGTTGTTGCTTGCTATAGTGACACGCTCGTTAGAAATTCTAATCTCATACCTGAGCCAACAACTTGAGACGAAACCTGTTTTAATACGTACACAGTTAAAGACTTAAACGTATATATTTAAAACTCGATGTGGGCGTTGTCTGGTATAATTTCTCATAACCTAAGCAAAGTGATTACGATTTCAAACATTCCATACATGGCAGTCTGATTTCAAATTAGGCAAAACCTGTATATGATAACCGGATTGCTGATAAACATACTTATATAGTTCTGAATGGAAACATTGATCAATTATACCTCGATCAATTGTTTATTCTAGATAGGGAATCGATAATAGAATTCTAATTTAGCAGTCAGGGCCACTTCAAGACAAAAATGCGCTGAGCGGAAAGCTCATGCTGTTGGTCTAAAATGAGTGAGTCTAGAGCGAGACTTTAAGTGTTCTTATCTCTCAGTTATCTCAAAACGTGACACTGCTAACTTATCATAAAGCACTTTTTTCGTCATGGAATCACAACCAGGTAATCTTATCTTTATTTTGAAGAAGTTTATATAATTCTAGAACCCTAATATTCCATACACATCTGCTAACTAGAAGGATGCGGATTATGCGTAATGGAATAACTAAACTGAATGTTAATTACTAACCTAAAAACGGAACTAACCTAAAAATTGTTTATTCATTTCAAAGTTAACGAGTACACATATGTACTGGCACATCATCGGTCGTACATTCGCGTAAAAGTTGTGCTATTGTGAATGTGGCAGCGCAAGGTCATAAAGTACGAGTTATGTATTGTTGTTTAACTTGATGTTGAAGTACCAGTTTGTTCAGTGCATGCGAACTTAAATAGTACTAGACATGGGTATCAAATCTTCACTTTTCTTGTTTCGAACCTTTTTTTTCTAAATAAGATTAGGGACGTCTATAATCTACTATGATTCGAGTGAATTCCCATTTTTTTACGAGGAGTGGCTGCTATCAGTTCTGCTCAAACCAAGTACTAGGCGATATCAAAAATCAGTAGGAAAACTGTGGTAGAATATTTCAGGGCTCCAACTACGTAACTGTTTCTCTCTATGGCTCTCCGATGCGCATTAAATTTGCCTTCTTCATTGTTGATAATGTGCGTGAAATATAAATAATGATGTTGGTTTTGAGCATTCGCTAGGGCTTCGCTATGCGTAACTTTGGCATTCGGTGACACATAATAAAAATAAATGTAAACACCGATTTTCAGTAAAGTCGTAATATCACTCCTGTCAAACCGGCTTATAATGCGTTTCCATACCGATCCAGTTCGTTCAGTGCATGCGGACTTAAACTGTACTTACTGAACGAATGCACGATACCCAAATTGGAGATCTTCTTTCTTGGTATTGGTTTTGTTAGCGTTTCCGTTTAGATTTGCGCAAAAAGTATGTTCTCTTTTACGTTTCCGATTTTTATTTGTTATTTAAAAATTCGCAATGAAACCTTTGAGTGTACCCTATGTAATGTTGTGTAACCTAATTCATTCTGTAAATACAGCGAAAGAATTGCTGAACACCAATTTTCTGTAAGATCGTGATATGACTCCGGTTAAGCAGACTCATAATGTGTTTCCGTACTAATCTTGTTTGTTCAGTACATACGCACCTTGATAGTACTATATTAAATATAGATAGTAATGCGAGTTTAACTCATTGCGATTGTTGATGATGCAGCATTTTTCTTGTGCGTTTCTAACTTTTATTTTTAGAGTTTTATAGTAATTAAACATTTGAGTGCCTCCGATGCCTTCCTTTAAATAACTTTGCTAATTTTATTATTTCGAGGTCATACAACGAAAACAACCCCAGTATTTTATGGAATATTGGGCAGTTGAGCAGGTGTATTGCAACAACAGAGGCGACACAATTTTCTGTGAGGACGTGTTGTCACTTCGGTCAAGCCGGCCCATTCGTGCCGAAGCGTGGCTCTCCCACTGTTTCCTGTTAGGCAGTGTTTTCAGTCCCTTAATTTATTCAGAGCAAACTTTCAATTCGTTTACAATCAATTTTATAAATCGTTAAACATATTACCAACTGTATTAGTTATGCATAAACTATGTTCTGATTATACACCTCATTGATATCTGACCTTCAAGAAAATTTGATAATTAATCACCTAATGAAATGAGAACACTGTTTGAATCCTTCATCACGTAATATAGTTGAAGGTTGCCGCTAATCATTTTATCCAATAAAATCTAGCACTTGAAAGGTACTGTCCGAAGTATAATCTATATATAGATTTTACCTAGCCTTTCAAACCTATTCAGTGTTAAGGCTAAATTGATTTTTGTCTAGTTCGAGCATTTATCTTGACTGGCCTTTATTATTCCCAAGATTTAGGATCGGCTACTTGTTGAATCGATTTTACCTGAATATCGGTTTTTCCACGGAGCGACTGGCATCGGACCTCCGCAACCCTGAGGGTGAACTGAAACTTATCTTGACTGGCTATACAACCGTATAAAAGATCTGAGATAATCAATTCCGTTCGTTTTGTAAAAGCTACGTGTCATTTAGAAGGTTATACTTAACAATAAGACATGCATAACTACTTCTTTTGCAAGGTCGTTGCACTTCTTAAAAATATTTATCAGTCGTGTCCAAAACTAGTTTGGCGACTCCAAAGCACAGTGTAGAAATATCGTTTATAAATATATTAGTAAATAAATAATATTAAAAATTTTGGCCTGTCAAGCAACAAGTCAAGCACAGCTATCTTTACGGTAAACACATGTATAAAAGTTTAAAAACCTGCACAATCCTCCTCTTAAAGTTCTCCTTTCTTCAAAAGTATTCCCTATAAAATATCGACATGTCATACTTACAAGATTGGATACCGGTATTGGATTTCTAAATATTATTGAAATAATATTTGATTAAAATATCGGTAGGTTGGAAAATAAGTTTTTCAATAAGGTTAAACATATTTCTACAAAAATTCTATAGGAATGGCTAGTTGTACTGTGGCGACTACGCGGCATTGGTCTAGCGGTTCTAGTATGCCACTGACGACAATCAAGAGGTCTCTCGTTCAAATCCCGAGTTGAGCCAAAAGTGTTATTGAGTTTTTTCTGATTATATAAATACTTAATAACAGCTCGGAGTTTGGAAGTTGGGGTCTGAACACCCGTGTCTCGGAGAGCACGTAAAACTGTCAGTCCTGCGCCTGATCTCTTCCTGATCGTGTCGGTTAACGGGTCTCCGTTGAGACAAGCCTACAGTGGCGGCTGCGCTTCATACAGTTCAACAGAGAAACACGCTACAGCACCATCTACTAGAGATTCACCGAACTACGGAGTAACGTGCAATATGAAGATACCAATACAGCATCGTGCAATAGAAGTTCTCCGCCGATTAGCATATATACAACATCTCAACATCAACCATTGGACCATGGCAAGACAGGCATTATCACCTCGCCTGTTCAGAAGTTCCTCCCGTTCATCCACAGTATAAAGAAGAATTTCTTAACAATCCCTCCCTGAAATCCGGCATTGTGGGAAGCAATTTTGCCGGTGTTTATTCGTATACGCAGTAAAAGATCTATTACTCACGCTCAGCTGATTCTAAAATCCTAACCACTACATAACACTCTGGCAGTAATGCTTTTGGCTGCAGGCCAAATTAAGATACCGCAGTACATTAGTAAGATCATCCGCAGTATAGGAAATAGCAAAAAAAATCGTTTTGTATTCTTATAACACAGTTTTTAATCTTTATGTATTATAGTGAAATTAACATCAATATTTAAAAATCTAAAATAAATTCACTATTTCCTCCTTTTTTGGCATGTCGGACTCGAACCGACTAAAATCGCACGCCGTCCCGGGTACCAGGAGCCGGGGAACCAGGTACACCCTAGAAAGGAAAACCCTGGATCCCCGATGTATGACTATCTCCTCCTGGCTCGAATAGCCAGACTTTTGTTCTTCTTTCTTGTATAGTGAATGTCGTTTCAGGATATCAATCTTCTTCTCTCAGCTCCCACTGATTCGGGCAGGAGGATTAATAATAAGGTGCTTACGCGCTTGTCACTGTTCACTTAAAAAGTCATTAGGTGATCTTTGGTCTCCTTTGGTAATTTATAAAAAAATATAATTATAAATTCTTGAAGTTTTGAGATGACGCCATTCCCATACATGTTAGTATTCTAATAATGTGTTTAAGTTTTATAAAATACCAACATAACTAGGGTGACACTTCTGTGACACCTTCAAATTCTGGTGACAACTTCAAATTAAAGTATCTCAGGCTGAAAGTCCGAAGTGACCGAAGTCCGGGTCCGGATGCGCAGTAAACGAGTTGAAGTCGATGAAAATAGTATTTCAAGATTTGTTTACATTGTCAGTTTGAAAAAATACACGTATATTGCATAACTTTTGACAACGTGTTCTTAAAAACATGTTTACGTCTCCATTTTCTTCCACGTACGAACCGTAACGTTCGGCTAATAACAGAAATCAATTAACCAGTGCGAAGCCATTGTACTGCATGACTTTTTGACTTACATAACCTTAAAGAAATACTAATTGACTTCTACCTGTGTGTTGATTGGTAAATGCAATTTTATTTTTTTATTTTTTTTCGGACATCTAACACACCACGCCATCTAGTCCCAAGCTAAGCAGAGCTTGTATTTTGGGTACTAGACAACTGGTATATATACGTATATACTTTTTTTTGTAAATACATTCATATTGTAAATAGAAAAAACTCAAACTCCGTAACAAATATTTGCAGATCATACAAACATTTGATCTGACTACAATCGAACCCGTGACCTCAAGCTTAGCAGTAGTTACGATACGCTACCGCTACACCATCGAGGAAGTTTATGGCAATCTTAATTTTTCCAGAACAATGGAATATTCCGCGAGTGACCTTGTTTTGGAAAATGTCGTTTACATGTGCTGTAAACGATTCTGACAAATTTCAATGAAATTCAGAATTGTTTTATGTGTGTACTTATGTGTGTATTTCATAATAAAAAAATCATTTTTCCGAAAATAATCATCAACTAGCGGTCGCCAAGTTATCGAAATTGAACTGTTCTTCATTTACTTCATGATTTCATTTTTTAGCTTTCTGCACTCCTCTTTCACATCAACTTTAACTTTGCCATACTTCATACTACTCTGTTCGCATTATTTTCGTCAATAATGATGCCAACACGATGTTGAAGCATCGCCTTATTGTTTACTTGTGACGTCACAAGTCTACGTTTGCCCACCACAAACACTGAGAGCATCTGATAATTCGATTATTTGCATTTTAAATGATTTCTTAAAAGTATAAGCAGTAGTGAGCGGTCATTTAGGTAGATAACTAAAAAAAACAAGACTAGTTATCATAAAAAGCTTAGTTATAACAACATTGGTCGTAATACGTGGATTTTGAAATAGTTTGTGTTTAAATATTCTTTTCAAAGGTGTAATACCTATAAAAATAATAGCTAAAGCAGAATTATAATAAATTAAACTCATTTTGAAATTGTGATACATTTGCAACCTTTAGCACAGATATAAAAAAACTATTGCTCTATAATTCTACAAAAATACCTCTTGTGACAGATTAGACCATTAAGTTGCAGATGGTGGCTGCAAGTTAATACCTTACTATCACAGAGTCATCCATTGACTGAAGACTAATCCTGGTGTGACTTAATAGAATAAAAAACAAGGAAAATTATAATCTGCGTTTCTGGAAAGTATAACCTGCAAAATTTTAATTTGCTTTTCCGAATCATAAACTACAAATTACACTCATTTAATTCGCTCGCGCAGAAGTTGATATTTTCATTTCCTATTTTACCCTTAGGGGTGGTATTTCCAAAATTCCTATCTTTGTGCTCACTTGCGTTATGTAACAAACAGTTGAACGAAGTAGATTCAATATATGTTCTTCGTCCTAACACCTATATTATATACTTTATATTAGTAAGTATACCCAATATAGTAATTAACTACTATTTGTACCCAAGTAATTTACTACCCAATATAGTAATTAACTACTTTTTTTTCGACTGCCTCGGTGGCGCAGTGGTAGCGTACGCGACTGCTGTCCATGAGGTCTCGGGTTCGAATCCTGGGTCGGACCAAATGTTTGTATGATCTGCAAATATTTGTTTCGGAGTTTGGGTGGTTTCTATGTATAATGTGTATGTATTTACAAAAAAAAGTATTTATGTTTCATATTAGTTATCTAGTACCCATAATACAAGCTCTGCTTAGTTTGGGACTAGATGGCGTTGTGTTAGATGTCCGAAATATTTATTATTATTACCATTTTATTTACTGCTAAATTTATACGCTGAACTGTATAGTATGTAATACTGAGGGCAGAAATAAAAGTTTTCTCGTTTTTCTTATTTTTCTCTAAAAACAAACTATCCTGAAATTATTTACTATTAGTACAATAATACGCTGAACTAACAAGCAGTTTTGTTTCATGCTCAATATGTATGCATTAGCGAGGGCAGAATAAAAGTTTTTTTCTTGTTTTTTGTGTCGTCTTTTATATTTTTCTCTAAACACAAATTATGCTGAAAAAATAACATTTTATGGAAGTACTATCCAAACGGTCAGATTATATAACAGCTGTTTGAGTGCAAACTTCTAAATGTCTTGCTGTATCACAGGAGCGATAATACAATGCTGATAATTTTTTTGACACGGCTTATCTGATAGGTATTCAATTTTTTTTCCTTAATAAACTGATAAATTAATTGATGAACAGCTGTTTCTTTGTACCGAAATGTAATTTAAATTTATGTATCCAAAGAAAAACGCCCTGAATTGATATAGATAAGTTCTTCAGATTGTGATTCCGTCAATATGACGACAACATTAACTTGGACTTAAGGACTTGTTTCAAATATTCTTTCTTTTAGCTGTGCTGTTGTCCTGCGTAGAGTTATAAGTAACGATTTCAACCTCGTATAAAATATATTACCACCTTAATCATCAAGTAAATGGTTGATTTATATTAAATACTATTAATATCTTAGCGCTTTCCGCTTGTCAGCTTCCGGCGCTACTTACAAATAATGTTAATGACGTCTGTACTCTTTTTATACAATAGTGCTCCCGGCTCAATAAATGTATAATGTCACACAATGCTGTGTTATCAAAAAATAATTGTATGTTAATAATCATTTGAATAATAATAATAAACAATGTTTAATATTATCTGCTGAGTTTGGGAATTTAGTACTGAACATGGTTGGACCTGTCCGATGTTATAAAATGACGTGGATTGGAGTAATGCGGGGACATTCATATTCTAGCCGTTCTACTTGATGTGCACTGGAGAATATTATGAGTTTGTGCTTATATAATGTGTGCTGTGCCGCCATCTTGCCTACGCGCGTTACATTAGTTTGCTCCCTTAATCGGCTTATACAAAATCTACGTGACGACATTAAACAAAAAAAAACAAACAACAACCCATAATGTCCCACTGCTGGGCTCGGGTCTCCTCTCAGAAGAGGGTTGAGGCCATACGTCCCCACGCTGGCCAAGTGTGGGTTGGGGACTGGCAGAATACGTTGTGGCTACGAAAATCTTGCCGTTGGATGTTTTTAAGCCGCCCGAAGGCCTCCAACTAAGCTTCACGACTGTTATCGTATGATAACAACCGGAACCGACTGCTTAACGTGACCTCCGAATCACGGAGACGCTCATGGTAACATGCCACCAGCGGTCACCCATCCAGGTACTGACCGCGCCTTCGTTGCTTACCCTCGATGATTGTTTCTAATCACCGAGTGCAACTGGGCTATGAGCGCCTTCGTGATGACATTAATAATAATAAATATTCCGGACTAAGCAGAGCTTCTGTTATGGATAGTAGACAATTAATATTAATACATATATACTTTTCTTTATAAATACATATACAAATATTTGTTTCAGAGTTGGGTGTTTTCTATGAGAACACCCAAACTCTGAAACAAATATTTGCAGTTCATACAATCATTTGATTCGAGAACCCGGGAATCGAGACCTTGAGAACAGCAGTCGCAGACTACCGCTGCGCCACCGAAGCTGTTGTGCATTGCATACTTTATTCGACCACCACACAGTCAAATAGCATTTTCTCTTTTATCCTTTATTGTACACTGAGTTAAAATATTTTAGTGACGAGGAAATTGCATGTTCAAGATGAGTTTGACCTAAAACTGAGTTCCAGCTAACCTTCAGAATGCATAGATAATAGTGGAAAATGTAAGGGCGAAGTAAGCATGAAGTTATAGAGAAATTGGTGCTATTGTTTGGTATGCGACCATGAAAGCAATGATTTTGTTTCTAATCAAATATTTAGTAATTCAAAAATGAAACTGATATTTCATACAAGATTTGTTTCGACATTTTTAATTTCCTTTCCGTTCTGAGAATACCGCGAAAGCGTAGCAAACGCATTTATCACGCGTCATAAGTGTTAAGGTCTATCCGTACAAATGGATTTTGCTCGGAGACTGTAGCCAAAGTTGTGTTGAGCAAAATTACGCCCGCAAAATGTACGTGACGCTATTGCTTTCAATCTTAAAGGTGTGTTCTGAAAATGGACGTTAAAGAGGTAATACTGTATTGTTTCTTTATTTCTTTTCAACCATATACTGTTAGTATTGTTTTAGAACTCCTAGGACACGTAATGGACGTTTAAAAGTGCTCTTCCGTACCCAGTATGATGTATACTATATATATTATTATATATTATTTTGATAATGTACTTGTATAACAACATTCACCAAGACAAAATACTCAACGTTTATCTCATGATGTGATCGGTAGGTAGGGCAAATATGACAATTCAGGATTTCTCGTTGTCTTTCTTTCTTTATTTCGTCTGTACATGTCATTTGTGTGCATCAACTAATCGAAATAACACTGCTATGGTTAAAGAAGTTTTTAGTAAACAGTTAAAACCTTATATGTTAACAATTAATTAACCAAACCATTTCATTATTTGCTTTGAGCAATTATTCAATCGAATTATGTTGCCTGCTGTGTTGTCATCATTTTTTTTCTCTGAAAATGCATCATTCATTTGATGATGCAAAGGGCTACACCCCCTTACATTTAGCCAATTCAGATGTAGATTTTAGTAAGAAATTTTTGAAGGTAAACACTTAACCTTAGCCGCTTAGGTTTGTGTTACTTAAAATAAGCTCATAAAGAAGTCCCATTGTGAGAATTGAAATAACCTTTCCGTATGTTTGATATTACTTATAATAAAATCGGTGCCAGAGTCGAAACAATTGAAAAAAATCTTTTCTGGTTTACGCTTAATCAATTTCGTTTTCTCTTTTTGTATTCGTACGCTTGGTTTCTATTGAATTTGTTATAAAAGGTCATAAGTCAATTTCCACCTTGACGTGTCTATTGGGTAATGTTTATGAATGCCGAGATACCGTTACTATATTGTGTAAATCAAAAATTGGAAATTTGAAGGAAAAATCTCTTCTTTAATTAGTATTTGTAGGGATCAGATTAAATTTCACTCAGACATAAATCTATGGTTTTCACTGTCAGAGATATCGCATAATATATAATTTTAAAAACGCAAAAGAGTATTAAGTTTAAACACTCCAACATACCAGAATGACTAAATGATTATATATTATACTGTTATCTGGAATTATATTTGAAAGGTTTTTAACTACAGGCTATAAATTATTGTTAGTCGTTTTGTTTTAAAATAGACGTGACTTTTAAAGGTTCTGGTTTATTCTGAGCCCGAAGCACTGCTTTTTTAATTCATAAACAAGTTAGGCTATATTATAAAAATGATAAAGAGAGACTTGGTCTCATCCACACGATTTTTGCTGATTTGATTTCCTTGGGAGATACGTAGCCACTACGGAAACCGGTGCTAACAGGGAGTCGGTATAATTCGCAGTCATCAGTTATGTTGAAGCGTAAGCAATCATAAAATGTCCAATATGTCAAGAAAATGTATTCTGTTTCCAAGTAATCACAAATAGATATGTTAAGACACTAGAATTTCTTAATTCGATCCAGTCCAGTTCCAATTTAGCGAATAATGTTTTAAGTTATAAATTAGTTGTCGACTTAATTAAAGGCTATAATCGCTGTCTTATAACCATAAATCTATTCCAAATTATTAGTTAATGCTTATGTTCCGAGCTGTTTTGGATTTGCGGTTCGAAGTTTCCGCAAAAGCTTGTCCGTAGTTAAATAATCTGTGTGAGGTCGCTCCAGTATATTTTACTTTAAATAGGAAACTTAGTTATGTCCAAACTCCTTTTCTGAATACAACCTGTGAAGACATTTGAGTCACATCCACAGTCTGTGAGAAATTCCGCATTGTTTAACATTACAATGCTGAATGTTTATAGCCGATGTTAATGTCTCTAGCAGTTCTCTTATTTCCAGAACTGTATAATTAGAACTATAGAAACATTTGGTAAGTTACGTAGGTCATCCGTAAATAGGTGAATTCTGTGTAGGTATTTTGTTGATTTTATAATGTATACATATTCCTACATGTGTGTCTGAGATCAAAATACAGGAAAAACAATGCGTACATGTAACATGTTTTCTTTTTATGAGCGAAAAAGTAAAATAACTTCTTAAATTATTCTCTATTTTAAGATTAGTAAGATTTCATTTTTTATGAATTATTGATTTGGGACGTGCTTGACATATATATTTAGGTCTAAATCTATTCTGTGTATTACCACAATATGTATATGCTTATAATATTTAGCCATGTTTATCATTAGTTTGGATACCAAAGCATAGGCTAGTTTGCGATAAGGTTGCCATGTGTAAAGTTATTGTTAACTACATTACCTCGTCACACTTACATATCCACAACTATTTTAGGTTTACATAGATCATTTCTTTTTTGTGTGTTATTACCTACATTCAAGATTTCCTCAATCAAATCCAATAAAATTTTGTATGAAACTCAACAGAAACTGGCTTTCTTAAATAAATTTAATTCGCTTGTGACTTTGTGAATCCGTCTCGTGTCATGTTGTCATGTCGATTTTCGTGTTATAGTTATGCCGAGGAGAAAAAAGATGTTTATTTAACTTCGTCTTTCTTTATATCCCTACAAACACTCTGAAATATAAATGAAACGTTGACGTTATCTGCGCAAATAAGTGGCGTACGTGGGCGGTGTTTATATTTTATAGTGCGCGACAACGTGACGATTATCATTAGTTTTCGGTCTATTTTTGTGATACGTGATTTTCGGCAGGTATTTTAGATTATATTTTATTATAAACTTTCTGGTAGTAAACCGGTATAGTGTTGACAAAACAATCAATGTTAAAGGTACAGTACAGAATGGAAGTTCTCGGAAAAATTTCCTGGATTGGAATATTGCTCAAAAGATTTGGAACCACGACACTTGCATTTTAAAATGTTCGATAGTGGTATTCAGCGGCATTTTACTAGGATCTGGTTTCCTGGACTTCAGTTCAACAAATTCTACTTAAGTATTTTTGCAAGTTGTCATTATGGTGATTAAATCACCACTTCTCTGTATCAATCAATCTCATGAGATAAAGGCATCATGGAAATCTTACATATGAATTTAAGTTTTTTTTGCTAAGCTTCACGCCTAAACCTCTAGACCAATTTTAAAAATTATTTTACCAATTGTAAGCTATCTTATCAGGGAGTAACATGGACTATTTTTATCACTATAACTGACGTACACGCGGGTACAACCGCAACTTTAAGCTAGTATTACATAAAACCTCTTAAAATACTTACACCAAAAGAAATAGATATTCTTATACTCGTATTGATTATAACACGAAAGTTTTAGTTGCTATGCCAATTTGAGTTCATTTATTATATATGTATATACATACCCTTTGTAAGGCATGGCATGAATGGCCCCTATTTGGTAAATATTGTCACGTTGGCGAACACGCGTCTATTAGTTTTGCTGTTGGTACCTCACGTCACGTTCCGAATTTGTATTAGTTTGATGGTATTTAGTTTGTTTAGGTGTTATATTTGTACGTAATGTTATTCGTTGGAAATAATCGTGGCTCTAACATTTTGAATTGTTTGTTTCTAGACTTTTACACGTTGCTTTTATTGTTTTACGTGACTTAGGGATAAAATAGGCTTCAATTAATATTTAAAAAGCACACGCAATTAATAACTCTTTGTAGTAACGCAAACTCTATCTGTGTAATACCTTTAAACAAGCAATGCAAAAAAGAAATTCTTGTACCGCGCGTAACACCGCGGAGCTCCTCTGGTACTTATATATAATCTGAATCTCGGAAACGGCTTCAACGATTTTCATGCAATTTAGTGTGCTTCGGTGGCTCTGGAATGCGCTCCCACTCGAAATCAGGATGTCCACAAACCGTTTTACATTTAAAAAGAAGGTGCATGAGCTCCTTCTTAACGAAAAGACAGAAACTACTAACCGATAATTAGTATATATTCAAGTTTTAATAGTGTACTAATATAGTTGTGTGTATGTATCATTATATATGAATATATTTGTGTGTGTATTTAAGACATATGTATCCTATATGTGTTTATGTATGTTTAAGTATTTCCTTCATTCATCTGTGTACTGTTTGCAGTTAGTTTACGGAAACCTCTGTGCACCACCTACCTTACAAGATTTCTACACCCCCCTAAGGTTGACTTGAACAGAATGCCTTTGGCATTAAGTCCGCCATTGTATAAAAGTGCATAAAGTTTTAAATATAAATAAATATATAAATCGATCTAATTAGGATTCATTTTAAGAAGTTTAACCAAGAAAAAATATAGAGCAACGATCAGCCAGGTATATTTCAGGCTCAGGTTTTAACAAATTGTAACCATGTATGCTATATCCAAAGTGCTTCTGTACTTGTGAGAGCGAACACCTAAATTCTTAGAGGAAAAAGACTCCATCGTCAAGAGCGATTGGCCTTTTGGAATAATATGTGTATTACACAATAGAAATCGTCGGGATTTCGGCTCTCAGATATCGAGGGTTTTGTCAACACATTATTTTTACGATACTTGATTTCTTTGTACTGTGTGCTAAATACCAATGTATTTATTGAAAAATAATGTCATTACATGTCACTATTCGCCTATGTATAAAAATGACAATTTGGTTTAGTAACTCTTAAAAATCTATGTATCGATTAAACTCAAATTTTAACACGAAACAAACCGTTTTAGTGTTTTTCTCTGTCTAATTTTGGCGTCAGTTTACTTTCTTATTTCTCATCAATGCAATCGAAATCTGCCATAGCCGTGGCGGGGTACAGCTTTTGTTTATAATTCGTTTTTTTCCAGTAATTGATTTCCTAAACCACGAAACGTATTTTGTATGTTGATTTCACTCTCTATTAGCAAAACTAATTTTAATCAATGACATCTTATTCTTTATTTAAATATATACATTTTATTTAAAATTCTATTTTTAATGGGACAGGGAGCAAACGGTTGCGCAGTGTTTCACCCTCAAATCCTCACCCCACCTCCAAAATGTCGGCAACGCATTTGTGACGCCTCAGGTGTTGACCGTCAGGCGATACGTCTGCTCATTTGCCCCCTATTCCATAAAAAAATAAATATACATATATATACTATTATATGTTGTATGCCTTTTCTTGAGTTGCTTATGCTGTCCCAGCATTGCATTGTTAAACATTATAAATCAAAGTGTGTTAAGTCACATTAAATGTTGTATTTAGGTCCCTTCTTCCTTGACAGAAAATCTTGTATTTTATATTTCAAATAGTACTAATTACTTACTATATTTTTTTATACCTGCGGACTATTTGCTCCGCATTAGTGTCCTGTGTTTATTTATAAATAAACATTGATTAATAAATAGTCTGTTTACTGATGACTGTTGCCAAAATATAATTTATATTTATTTCAGCACGTTGTGTCATACAACTAGACTATGGCGTAATTATCTGTTTAAAAACGTGAAATACAAAATGCGTACGTTGAATTTTAAGCCTTTGTAATTTAGTGGCGAGATTGTTAATAATAAGTCATAGGTTCAAATCCCACCGAGGACAGATAAGGATAAGTTTTGTGATGTTTTAGTTTTAAAAGAAAAGTTGTAAAATGGAAAAAAAAGAGAAATTGGTTTGAGATGTAAAAAAAATCATTCAAATTGTCAATAGTGAAGTACTGGACATAGGCCATTCGTTAGAAACGAGGTTTGGAAGGAAAAAAAATTACCGGAAATAATAATATGTGAAAGCATGTTGACATCTCAAAGTACCCGAACCAGTTATTATATATGACTGCACGGTTGGCCTAGTGGTTTAAGTGGTCCCGGATGACGTAATAAAGCGGTTCCCGGATATCTCCCGTCTCAAGCGCAGAGTGGCACACCGTATGGTTTTAGTCGGTTCGATTCAGACACACCGCCCCGCCGTAAACCCCGGTGGGGTGAAGGCCCGAGGGGGTTTCCACACGTTAATAAAAAGTGGTATAAGTGGTCGCCACACAGTTTCCTACTGCGCCAAGTGTTGTGGGTTCAAATCCTACATGGGACAACACTTTGTGTGATCCATAAATTGCTGTTCCGAGTCTGGGTGTACTTTGTGTCCGTTTCATGTATGTTTGTAAAGTCCCCTGCGACACGGGAATGTATATTCCTAATGCGGGAGTTGTCTTTTTAAAAAGAAAAATAAAGTTATAACGCATTTTATCTGCTACTATTTAATTCCATCTCAAACCTTGATCTAGTAATATAATATTCAAATAAAAAATAGTGATTAGTGTTCATGTTTTTTCAATGAAAAAGAAAACGGTTTTAATCACGTGTATATTTCGGGGATGCCTGGCTAGTTTGGTAGACAACACGCTGACAGTGTGAATCCTGCCTCATTCGCGCCAGACTCTTGTTTAATGAAACCAGTCGGGTCCCAATCTAGTCGGGCACACACACACGAGTGATAAGTATTATAAAACTCCACGTAAAAATGTTCAGCCGTATCAACATAGCAGTGACGACGTTTAATTACTTCGGATACCAAGAAAAGGAAGGTTCCTTTGCTGAGGAAGCACTGGTTCGAATTGAAAAAGATTTTTTTTTAATGTTATGTATATAATGTTATATATTTAAATGTTATACATCGTAGAAGGCTTTAGGCTATATAACACCAGGCTGATGATGAGTATCAACGAAAAATGTTCTAAAAACTAGAAAAATATTCCTTTTCCGGGGCTAAGTACTAGTTTGTAATAAATGTTCATAGAATGTACAATATTTGTATATTGTAAAACATAACAATGTTTGTTTTGAAGGCATGCGTAATTAATGTTGTATGTGAATTAATGCGTTGGTGTTTCCTAGAATTCAGGTTGATCTCCGCTCTTCGACCGGTTTCTGTAGTGAAGTTTCTAGATTCTCTCATCTCATTTGATGGGATCTTAATCTTGCTCTTGGCAAAGATTTCAAGGTGATTTAATTATTATTTACTTTTAGGTCTTTAAATTTCGACGTAAAATAAGAGCCATTTCATTTATCGAATTACATAAAACGTGCTCTGCTCTGTTGACAGATCTCAATCAAAGATTACATCGATAAAATATATTTTGACGACTTTTATTTATTTTTCAAAGACTGTTTAGATTAAAAATAAATAATACAATTAAAGAATATTAATAAAGTAATAAATTTAATCTATAAAATGGAAACCACTTTCTTTCATCCTACGCAATTGAAATTTAAATAATAATACATAGGTATATCTCTCCCGCCGCTATCTGATCCGAAACTATCAGTAGTAGCAGTCAATACTATGTTAGTATGTTTTTCAAGTCTGATTGTCAGACCATTGAAAAAGATACTGGATTGATTTCAGTTAAAGTTAGCCAAAGTAAATGTGGTTGACAATATATGACCTCAGCGAGCACTCAATTCGATAATCGCATTATAACGACGGTCGATTGCACTGAAACATTGATCGGGGTTGTTTGTCAAACATAGGCGGCTATAACTATGAACTTACTATAAACAGAGTAAATGGTGAGTTTGTTTGTTTATACTCGCGCCACCCACGCGTGTTTACGCTGGCTGTGATTTAACGTCACGCCAAGGGTTCCCGAAAACTGCTTGGCCTACATTGCTGTTGACTTGAAAAGACATTTATAGATTCTAGTACTGTACTAATGAAACTATATTGGTATTCGCTGTTGTCTTCTGTCTTTTTACGCGACTGCCTCAGAAGGAGGGTACTGTTTTTATTTTGTTGTATAAGGAGTTAATGAGTTGAGGGGTTATCTTAATGTTAGGGGTATTTGCAATGTAAAAGAGTCTTGCATAGTATCGTTGTTATTGTTTGGTGTCCTCATAGGTTCAATAGGTTGCTAAAATTACATGGAATACATACATATCTTACATAGATATCACCGCGAAGTAAATAAATGCAGATAATACACATCCGATACGTTCCGGCCCGGGAATCGAGTCCGAGACTTCAATCAAGCACAAGTCGTATACGCTACCACTGTACCATCGGAGTAGTCGATAATAAACCACTTAATTTCGGTTTATTATCGACTACTCCGGTAGTTTTCCTTTTATATACCCAAGGTTTTTAAAAAAATCGTTAACATGGAGTTTCCTATCGCTTCTGTTCTGCCACTATAGCTTCTGCTCTACCTTTAAATGTGGAATTTATAATATTTATTCTTATGTAGAGGCGCTCATAGCCCAGTTGCACTCGGTGATTAGAAACAATCAGCGAGGGCAAGCAACGACGGCGCGGTCAGTACCTGGATGGGTGACCGCTGGTGGCATGTTACCATGAGCGTCTCCGTGATTCGGAGGACACGTTAAGCAGTCGGTCCCGGTTGTTATCATAGGATAACAGTCGTGAAGCTTAGTTGGAGGCCTTCGGGCGGCTTAAAAACATCCAACGGTAAGATTAAGTAGCCACAACGTTGTCTTGCCAGTCCCCAACCCGCACTTGGCCAGCGTGGGGACGTATGGCCTTAACCCTCTCCTGAAGAGGAGACCCGAGCCCAGCAGTGGGACATTATGGGTTGTTGATGATGATGATGATTCTTATGTAATTGAAACAATATTTCCGTCAGCTGGTGTTAACGAGGAATGTGTTATTAATCACCAAAATACACACTTTATTTTCTATTCGTCTAATCTCTATCAAAATATTTTGATTATTATATACAATGTCTCCTCCTAACTGACTTTAGTTACCGTGCCCAATTCACAGCTCAAGTACTTAGTGTTCTGTCCTCTCATTTTCTCATCCTTCAGCGACTTATATACAAATGCTTGGCGAGGAAAGCGCTATCAAATTTGGGACAGTTGAGCCATCGGTATTTTTTTTTCCAAATAATACTGTCAAGTTTGTGAACTACTAATTCGTAAATGAAATGCAAGCGGACTGTGAATTTGCTTAATAATATTCCTGAGATTCAAATGACGGTACGCGTGCGGGATTGTCCCATGAGGGGTTTGAAAGTACAACACTTGACACAGTAGAAAGCGGAGTGGCGACTATTTAAACTACTATAAGGTCGACTGTATAACCATAGTAACATGGTCGAATTTTGTCTTCATCACGCAACTGTTATGGTCATCCGGTCGTGGGTATCCTAGAGGAAGCTCTTCACGAAAAGAGGATGTTAAGAGGAAGGTTTATCTTTGAAGGAAGATGTTTATCTTTTATATGAGAGTTTATATTGTAAATTGATCTGATACAATTTTCTAAACAGATTACGGTGTCTTTAATAACAATAGTTAATTTAGTTTCTAAGAAAAATATCATTCGCTTGGAGACAAAAATACTACAATACTAGTTTTTGCCCGAGGTAAATATAAGCATATAATGTGTCTGATATATACATATACATATATATATATATATATATATATAGTAAAGATGTAAAGTTTCCTATAAAACCATTCAGTAGCTTTTGCGAGGAAGAACAACAAACATCCATACAATCTTTCGCATATACATATAATATTAGTAGGATTGTATTATATATAACGCACTCTATGCAAATTTTTTACATAAATTTTGTTTAATGATGTTTACAAAAACAGTCACGAACGGGCATCAAAATAAGGTTTCTGATCGTTCCATCAAATTGACTTATAAATTACCTTTCACAGTTTAGCTTGTGTGTTTGTCTTGCATTGGCTGTTAAGGAAAAGCCATTCAATTATATCAAGTGCGGTCTTGATAGTACACAATGTTAAAGTTACGTTGTTGAGTTATTAACACATTATATAAACAAACGTGAACATCATCAGATATTTAAATAATTACATAGGATATTTATTTTAGGTGTTTTCTATTTATGATATGTATATATCCATAACACAAGCTCTGCTTAGCTTGGGACTAGATGGCATTGTGTGTAAGATGTCCAAAATATTTATTTATTTTATTTATTGAAGTTTATATACCTACTAATATGTGTGCTTATATGTATGTGCGCTAGTACTAATAGGTGTGCTTACACCTTCGATAAGTATAGAGTGCTTAACCTAATACAAATGCGGCCTTAGACCTATTTAAGATATTTGCATAAAAATGACTTCCTCTGTCTCCAAGTTAGTTAGTATCGAGAATAAGCCACGATGGGACTAACATATTATTTTATAATAAAAGCCTCTAAATAAATAGAGATACAAAAAAAAAGTATAGAGTTGGGTATGTAACTCTATACTTTTTCCCGTGCCCTCTTCGATGGGCATTAATTGCCCGCTTTTCTTCGATTTGATTTACCAATACTATTATTTTGAACTGAAGTTTTTGTTGAATTTTCAGGATCGGATCAGTACTTCTTAAGTTTACCACCTATATCCATGCAAAGTTAGAAACTACCTCTTTATAATATTAAAATAGTATAGATGTAATATATGGCATTGTAAACCTTTAAGAATAGTGATTATTATTAAATACAGGAAGGGCTAGTATATAATATATAATTATAACTAAATAGGTGAAAACAGAATGAAGACAATAAAGAAGCGAAGGGAAATGAAACTAGATATTTGCAAACACAAAAGGAGTTCGTTTCGCCTTCGTGACGTTAGCGTAACGGTGAAGCCATACATTTTTACTGAGATGTAGACTTTGTTCAGTTAGGGTTGGTAGAGTAAGGGCGCGTAGAGTCAGAAGCTTGGCTCTACATGATCTCTGATATATCTTTCACAGGGTAAGCCATATGCAGTCTTTTTGGCAACATCTTACATGAAAATATTTTTCTTGGGATATATTTCCTTAATGTAGCATAGTAGTCCTCCGCAGTTTTTACTCGAAGTTGTTTGTTTTCACGCACTACAGCCGAGAAAATGAATTTTCTTCAATTAATTTTCGTAAATTTTCCAAATTATATATATTTTATTTTTAACATTATTTTTTGACCTAATCGAACGTTAGTTTTATATTCTCATGAAATACTGAGCACAGCAAGTCTATCCGCAATTTCCTCCGTGACAGTTGTTATGGCACCGGATAGTAAACAAGTTAATATATTACCTATTGTACAGTTCTTGATTTTGGGTTTATTACCAAGAAATGCTTTTCTGTTTACTAATGGGAGTCCATTTACTAAGAAGGGAAGTGGCTTATATTTCCAACTCTCCAATTAGCTTCTGATTAATTATGTTGCCAGTTCCAAGACAGTTTAATTTTTCCAGGGACTTCCCGAATGCTGTTACTCGGTGAGTCACAAATGAGTTGACGAACTTTAAGAAGGAAGTTAAAGGTTTTGAGATTTATGTCTTCGAATATTTTATTACCAACCTAATCATATCTCAACTACCCTCCACTAATCTCTACTAATTTCTATCGAAATACACCTACTGCCTATTTTTTTTGCATCACCCATAGGTTGACTGGTAGAGAATGTTTTGGGTATTCAGTCCACCAATGCACCTAAAGTGCACGATCCATAATAATATTATAAATTCGAAAGTTACTCTGCCTATTTCGCTTTTACAGCTAAGCCGCTGCACCGATTTCCATGCAATTCAGCGTGGAGATACTTTGATTCTTGAGGAAGGACATTGAATATTCTTTACCGCGATAACTGACGTAAACGCAGGCGGAGCACAAGCTAGTTTATATTAAAATAGCTGAGTCCCGCGGTGTTTGTTGTATTTTTACTACCGTGGGGTAAAGCTAGTCTGAGAAAAGTAGCTTAAGTTACTCTTTATTACATCAACTCTCTGCCAGTGAAAGTCCCGTCGAAATCGGTCCAGCCGTTCCAGAGATTAGTCGTAACAAACAGACAGACAGACAGACAAACCGATAGACAGACAGACAAAAATTGTAAAATGCTATTTTGGTTTAAGTACCGTGTATACAGACATATGCAATTAGTAAAAAGTAGTTATTTTAATATTACAAACAGACACTAATTATTTATTTGTAATAGATAAATAAATATGAATGAAAATAGTCTGAATACCGGTGACCGTTTGTTAAAAATTGCTGATATACTTTACGCTTAATGAAATGAGGCTATCAAACGTTCACACCACACCACACATACACTACACTTTCTGTCCTGTCCTCCAATGGACATTTGCAGTTACTTCAAATGTCATATACATTTTTGACGGCGGTAGTTGCTATCAAGGGACTCGAGCCTTATGCTGTGAAAAAGTCATATATAAACTGATACCGTCTACAATATATGTTATCAGGCATAGTGTTTTTGTGTCTTATAAGCTTTGATCGAAGTAATAATAAACAAGTCAAATGGAAATCGATCAATGGTTCAGTTGAGTTGCACTTGTTGCACCTGACATTTGACCAAGGGCGGTGCATTTCGATGATGATTGTCGTTGTAAGTACCGATTTGTACGTACATTAATTATTCCCTAGAGATCGAACAGTCCAAATTTGACAGCTGTCAGATTATACAAGTTCGGATATTGTAACGCAACAATTCATTTGTGTTTTTAAGTGAGAGTGCTATTTTGCTACCCTTGCATAACTTTTTCAGGGATCCGTTCTCAAGGGTAAAACGGGACCCTGTTACTAAGACTTCGCTGTCCGTCTGTCACCAGGCTGTATTTCATGAAACGTGATAGTTATTCAATTGAAATTTTCACAGATGATGTACTTCTGTTATACTAAAACAGAATAAAATAAATATTTAAAGGGTCTCTCATACAACAAACATGGTTTTGTTTGCTCTTTTTTGCTCGATATTGATAACGGCAACAGTTAGACGCTTGAAATGTGTAGATAATGGTTCGGAATCTATCCAGCGCGAGGCCGAATCGCATTTGGCTGATTTTTTCTATCTCACAAGTGACATCTTTGTCTTGTCAGTACATTTTACAATAACATTTCATCATTACCAGCCTATTACAGTCTCCTGCTGGACATAGGCTTCAACCGTTATATATCACATTTAAGCTGCTTAGTGTTTTACAAGATTTCTTACTTAAAACATTATCGCACTGGATCTAACGAGAATTAACTCAAACATACAGTTTTATTTTGGAGATTTGACTTTAAATAAACTTAACTGGCTCGTAATTGAATCATTCTATTTTCAACCTGTACAATCCACATATTAATAAAAAAAAAATTAAAGCGTTCTAATTTATTCACACAAAAAAATTAATAATGTACCCAGTTCGGCCAAGGTCCTGACGTCATAACGCTTTGTATCTATATTTAATCCGTTCCGTAATTAATACACGCACCTAAATAAAGATTACCCGTTTCGAGCCGTTGTATGGGTGCTCCTACTTCTCAACTATGTTACATACCTAGCTGAGAAGTAGGAGCACCCATATTAAAATATACCCATAAATAATATACCCATTATTAAAACAAAACATTTTTGAAATTCGTTTTTAAAAAATTCAAAAAGCGCTTTCATACTGATCAGTTAAACTTCTAACTACAACAACTAGAACAGTTCTAACTTTTCTATAGGTATAGGCAAAAGTGCGTGGCCGCCTTTAGTATTAGGGGAGCGGGGAAGAAGGAGTGGGAGAGGGGAAAGTTTGTGCCATCATAATTTCGTTTACTCGATGAAAGCAAAGGAAGATTGCTTAACATCAGTTTTAGGGACGTGGTTACCCGAGTCGAGTGCGCTCTGTGCATGGCTCTTTCATTGCAAACTTCTGGAACTATTCTTCTAATGGTAAAAATATAAACCTTCCGACTTTTATCAGTATAAACAGATTATTACATCTTCAAATAATTGCTTTTTAGCGAGGAGGGCGCTATTTATGCAATGATCATTCATTTGTAGCAGTACAGGTAGATTTTTGCACAAACGGAACGGCTCGACCTGGGCGGTACTACCCTCGTACAGAAGATCAGCCAGCATTTGACGTCGTGTTTCGTACGTGAGTTCGAGATCGGAGATTATCTGATGTAGAAGCACGCCATAGTGTGGGTTACCATGCTACATTGTTACATTGTCTGCATTCGCAATAAGTATGGTGATCACTCTTAGATTCTACTTATGCTTTCCATCAGGGGGAGTAGTCACTTTGGTAGGCTCATATATAAAAAAAATATGTGTATATTGTATTTACTGGTACAATAAAGTTAAATATTCGAATTTGATTTATTTTCTGAAACATCAGCCAAAGTTATAAAGAATTTGGCGCGTACCATACGTACTCGTTATACTTGCATAACCTTAGGTTGTATAGTAGAAACATCTAATAGTGAAGTGTGATGAAAAAATAACATGTTAATTTAGTTGGGAGTTATTTCCACACTTATGTTAAATGCTCTTGCAACAAAAAAATATACGTGTGATATTGCACTTACCTAGCAAATGGTGGTTTGAAATATGAAAAGCTAATGTATTTTTGTGCAAAAGTTGTACTAACTATTACGGACAACCACCAGAAATATGAGCTATGAGTTTTCTATTACAAGAATCCTTTTTTTACTTCACTAGCGAGCGGTTCTCAGTATGCAGTCGGAACCAATTTGACGCGAATAGAGTCACAAATAACAAATTCTTTTTTATTTATAACGTTGTTCAAATAAAGTATGGACCAACATGCTTATACTCATCATCTTCTGCTCTGCTGTAATCCTCGTAAGCCGTTACTTCTGCCAAAAATAAAGAGTCGATGTAACGGTATTTCTTCTTCATTCTCCTCTATTGGACATGCTTTAACACGCGCTTCTTCATTGCAAATTGTTTGTGACAATTGTCTTTTATGACCGATCGGCTAATCCATGTTAGATATGAAATCGTTCTTCGTTCATGGTATAAAGCAAACCGCTGTAAACCACGTGCTTAGGTTAAGTTTGAAGTAAGAATTTTGTAAAATAATAGAATGTCAACGCAGTGCTCTCCGGCTGTATACATAAGTACTAAGAGCTTGTTTAGAATTAAGTGACCTTTACAAGTTTTAGTTTTAGTGTATTATTAGGTATTATCCTTAGTCTTCCTCGAATCTTCATTAAGGGCTGTCTGTCTGTTACGATCTCACGGCTAAATCACTGCCCTGATTTCAATGTATTCGGCAGTTCGATGCTTTGATTCTTGATGAAAGACATAGGCTTTAGGACTTATTATCGCGATAACCCAAATACTTGTGAAGCCGCGAGCTTTTAGTTATTAATTTTATCATTGAAATCGCGATATTTTACAGTGCCAACTGAAATTCTTTATGTTCGTAGCCAATCGCTTTTACAAAAAATATTGCATCGCCACAATGAGTATATATGTAAATTACTTTAGCTATAGCTAAGCGTGGATAAAAGATGAACTACGTCATAGCCATTCCTAGGCACTGCAAACAGAATAGAATCCTTACATTTAAATTAAAAGATTCAATTCAATGAAAGCGGTCTATTAATATTTCACTGAGTCACCGGGAGCTAAATCGGACATGCGTTTATTGGCTCACTGATACTTACTGTGATGTGACGTCAGTGCTGGCTGGGAAATATACCGAACGAGTAACAACTTTTACCTGGATCGTTAGGGTTTTGATTTGTTATCGCTTATATTGAATGCTACCTACAATTAAATTTTGTCCATTGTGTATTTTAAACTATAAAAGCCGTACATCGGTTCGATTAATACAGATTTTGCTTGCATTTGTATAGTCTGTTTTGTATCTTAGGTGATGCCTCAATTTTGTTTTTTAATTGAAGTATGTTATAATTGTGACTTAGCGTTACAAATTGGAAAGTAATTTTCCCCGTCTGTATGTTACGCTTTCACGGCAAAACGGCTGCACGTATTTCAATGAAACTTTTCGTGGATATATTTTGATTCTTGATGAAGGACCTTTAACCTCGATAACTGACATACACAACGATAGAAACACGGGAAAAAGTTAGTGAAATATAAATATTCTATGCTACATATGCAAAAAGCATTTTCAATATTTACCCATAGTGACTTTGAAGACCTTTAGACATGCCATGTCCAACAAAAATTTAGATAAGCCGACATAATTGAATACTGTTAAAAAATTAGGCCAAGGGGTTCAATTGACATTAAATTACAACATTTAGTCCAATTGTTACTAAGCGTTACTCATTTAGGTGTAGCACTCGCAGTGGGTCTTCGAGACAAAGCATAGCAATCGTGGATCATTGAAATCTCTGTAACAGTGTCGTGACTAATAGACATATTTATCCTCTACAGTTATTTTTTTTAATCGAGCCAATGCGCTAAACTACAATTTAATTTTTTTGTTCTCGTCTCTAAACACTAACACATAAGATAGTAGTGGGAGAGCTACACTTCGACATGGATGGACCGGCTCGACCGGATTTACCGGACAGAAAACCCGGCGTGAAACAGGGCCTTCGCTGTTTCACCAAGTGAGTGAGGATACTGGAGCCCAAACCTCCAAACCCTCCCTCCGTCACCCTCTCCATCCCCCCAAAGGCCGATAACGCACTTGTGACACCTCTGGTGTAGCGGGTGTCCATTTGCGGCGGTAATCGCATACCATCAGGCGATACGTCTGCCAGTTTGTCCCGTAGTCCATAAAAACAAAAATGTTTTGCGATATTTTGGTGGTGGCTATAAAATTAATGAACGAAAATACTATGAATTGTCGTTGCTTACTCGATTATGTTATGAAAAGGTAGGAAAATTAGGATGATTATATTATGATCATGCTAAGAATGAACCATCAATTTCAGCTGGTTTAACTACCAAGTACTGTCGAACGTGTTGCTATCGCTTTATGTATAGTCAAGGCCGATCATATAACCGAACGATTATAAATTCACATATATCGCTTTTGGTATACTTTATGAATTGTCGGAGTTAAGTTTATTAGTGATGTTAGCAGAACCACTCTTTGTTTAAATTTCAAGGTTTATTCAATACTACATATTTTCGTATTCTTTGTTTATAGTGTTTCCTTATATGTGGTTGTATACATTGTATACAGTAGAGTGAGTGGTCTCTGTCGAAGTATAAGCCCAAATAGACCTACGCGTTACACATATTTACGAAATTCTGAATGTTTTAATTGTTATGTGTGCCTTCCTAGTATCATGCTATTGTTTTTGTATGTCAGTCTTATACGTGTATGAGTGAAGATTACCCAACGAAAATAAATACAGTCTGTTTTGTATCTGAAAAAGTTCCGAAAAAAATGATTAAGTATTCTTCTGGAAGCGGAGCTGTTAGTGACATGATATCATAAAATGCTTACAAAAACAGCTATAAATAGCAATCACTATAAAAATATACTTTTAGAATTTATAGGTATTTAGATTATATAGTATTATTAAATAAAAATTCGGCCAAGTGCGAGTCAGACTAGCGCAGGAAGGGTTCCGTACCATTATCTATATATTTCAAGCGTATACCTGTTGCCGTTATCAATATCGAGAAAAAAATCGTGTTTGTTTTGTCGGAATTAGGAGCCCTCTTAAATGTTTATTTTATTCTGTTTTTAGTATTTGTTGTTAAAGCGGCCACAGAAATACATCATCTCTAAAAATTTCAACTGTCTACCGATCACGGTCTATGATATACATCCTGATGACAGACGGACGGACGACAGCGAAGTCTTAGTAATAGGGTCCCGTTTTATCCTTAGGGTACGGAATCTTAAAAACATAAATCGAAACGACCGTTTCAAAAGAAAAACTATTAAGTAATACCAATCGGTATTTTAATTTATTTTTGTAGTTTTTTTTGGAAGCATTATGTTTTTTCTTGTACTTCTATGATTAGATTAAATCGTTTTTAAGAAATTGGGTAATTTATATGCAATCCGGTTGAATAGTTGTTTACGTGGTTTGTATAATAACTTGTGGTTAACGTTACTAAACAAGTATGTTCAGACGAGTAAGTTCAGATGGAGTTAGACTGCTCCATCTATCTTCATATCCATATCCAGATAGATGGAGTAGTCTTCTTTGTCAAGTACACAATCACTGATTGCCTCTATTCTCTATCACTATTGACTAATATTTTATTTTGACCACGTGACTGAGCGTTAGATAACGTCATTCCCATGCGTTTGTTAGTTCTCTATTAACGTTTACGTTTGTAGAATGCCAATTGGTTAGGGGTCAAAAATATCTCGGTGTGGAGACCACAATTAGGCAAGTGCAAAATTATTATTACTGTTGATACATAACTAATAAAAGTAAATAGGTTTTAAATTACCTAACTATAAATGTTCTGAGGTATAAATGGCTTAAATATTTTCAATTGGAAGGGTCCTTCGTTTTTCGGGTTACGAAAAGATAGTATCTTTAGGATTCTTTTTTCATTTTGAGGATAGGAACCCTATAATGTTATTATGGTTTAGTTGACTCAAATAAATGTGTTTTTGCAAAACGAGGACACTTTCGTGTTAATAATGTTTTCTTACACAAATAACATTTATTTAAATAAAGTAATCTATTTTCATACACAAGAATAGAAAAACACCTTATTAAACAGTACTTGATTCTTGTTGTTGCGCTGTCTTACCGTTAGGTTGTACGTGGTACAGTATGTCAATGTGATCTTTTAATTAATTAAACCCATTGTTACAACTGCACATAATGAAAACACTGGTGGAATAAGTCGTAAATATCCTGCTACGTTGCTAGTTTCACAGCTTTATTACATAAAATTACATAATATTGAGTATTACATACTGAATCGCGGCTTCGCTTGACTATGAACACCCTCACCTATATTTTACCTGGCAACACTGCGTCGACGATTGGCGCCAATAAACTTCCTTTCGTGTCAACAAGGCGTCGCATGCGCGAGTATAAGCGTACACTTTAAATTAATTTTAAAAATGTGTTACTATTCCCTAATATAATACTAATGTAGTTTCATTAGTGTCCTTATTATGTCACTACCAGAATAGCTAAGGAAACTTCTGCACTGATTATTATTTAAATAAAGTTGGTAGTAGATTGTGATGATAATAGAGCGTACTCCTTCTTTAAAGGCCGGCAACGCACTTGTGACGCCTCTGTTGTTGCGGGTGTCCATGGGCAGAGGTAATCGCTTACCATCTGGCGATTCGTCTGCTCGTTTGCCCCTATTTAATAATAAAAAACTATATAAGGTAATAAATAAATGTAGATACCTATCAATATTAAAGTCCGATACATACATATTTATGATGTGAAGACAATAATGTATTTTGAACCGAGTGGCTTCAAATATTTTGCATACGAGGCGATTGTTCATTGACCTAAGTAACCTTGCTTAACCGGTACTTAGAAAAACATCAACACTCTAGAGAGGTTAAACTAGTTCATGTTTTATAAATATGCGTCTTGAAATAAATGTAATTAACAAAATATATTTTTAAATATCAAACACATTGTCTGTTTATCCATTGTACCGATATAAAAAAACACTTTTATTTGATGGTTTTGATGGCGGGAAGTTCCCCATCATCAATGTAATCTTGTGAGATCTTTTGATATCGCGATACAGGATTAGCAGTTGCTCCATACTTCGGCGCGCTTTTGTTAGATGGCACTGAATGTTTTTATTGTATGTGGAAGTATACCATCAATGTACAAATCACGTAATACATTATCCTAACAATTCCAAGCTAAGACACGTTTTAAAGCTGGTTTCAACTTAATAACTAAAAAATTAATTATACACGAAATCTTAGATAGGGTTCATAAGAAGTAATCAAAGTATTCAGGATGGTTACTAGTTTAAATTGAGCCAGTCATGTGAGAATGATTCATTGACGTTGGGTACAAATTATATAGCATAATAGTGTCAATAGCTCAGCGAGTCAGCTGTTCGTAAATACGAACAGCTGACTCTCTGAGCTTGACTCTTAAATGTCTAAGAAGAATAAGCAAACTAGCTGTTACAGGTAAACTGATTATTTTGTGGTGTGGAGTATTAGGAGTACTACCCTCTCCCCGGTTCTAGTAATTTCCGTGGCTTTTCACAAAATTACTTTTCCAGGTTACAATAAATTGAAAGGAAAGTTTTGTTATGGATTAGGGTGCAAAAAGCAGACGTATCGCCTGATGGTAAGCGATTACCTCTGCCCATGGACACCCGCAACACCAGAGGCGTCACAAGTGCGTTTTCGGCTTTTGGGGAATGGGGAAGGGTTGGGGTATGGGCCTCCGGAGTCCACACTCGATGAAACACAGCGCAAGCGCTGTTTCACACCGGTTTTCAGTGAGGCCATGGTATCACTCCAGTCGAGCCGGCCCATTCGTGCAGAGATGTAACTTTCCCTCAGTGGTAAGATGCTACAGATATGTATACTAATTAAAATATTTCGACTATTATGCAGAAGATGCAGAAAATAAGTACACCAGTAAAACCACCGTATCCGCAAATTATTATAGCAATAAAATTTATTTTTAATTTAATCGTATTCAAAACAACTGCAGAGTAGTTTGTTAACATTAAAACAATGGATAATTACGAAAGTGCAGAAACTGTGACAACGACAATTATTGAGTGAATGAAATATCATGAGAAATGTACACAATCGGTTTAAATTTCATTACAAAATCTTGATACAGTTCGTTACTGCTTGGTGTTAAGTCAATAAGACTTGACTAAAGCTGGGTAATAATTTATTGTTGCCTTGGGGAAATAATTCGAGTTTAACTCAGTCCTTAAATTTTTTGAGGGACTACGTATTAAAATAAGTACAAAATAGCTTCGTTTTATTCCATGTTTAGATATTGATAGTATTTATTACTTTCAAAGTATCGAGAATATGAGTCTGTGTTTACAAGAGTGATAAGTCAGTTTACCGTATTTAAATTGGTATTGTTGTTTCTCAATATTTAGATCTGTTTGCTACGAATAAACAAATAATCCAAAGCGAAGAAAAAGAAATTGTATAAAACTTCAAATAGATACAAATTCCAAAAACCCATTGTCTTAGAACTAATTGTATAAAACATTACATACTACTGTTCTCTAAAGTCAATCAGTAAGCAATACATTTAGTTCAGCTTTTCCTATTGCTTATCATGTAAAAGTGTATACATTTATCCCAGCTTAGAAACATGATGGGAATACACTTAGCTCACCATTACTGATACAATATTAAATTCCGTCTATCTTTTTCTGATGGCCACTAGCTGTACTGTCTATCTCATTTCTGGTTTATTTAACTATTATTGTACAGTTTACTCTGTTATCATTACCTTAGTTACATTTACACAGTCATTACGTTGTTTGTACTAATACTTTATTGTTTTGGTTTATGTTTACCATTACTACAGCACTGACCACTCTGTGGTTTTCTTTGTCACTGCTCTTTAATAATCTTGTTAAATTATAGAGCATTCAAGTAATTTCTCAAAGGCATTTCATACTGTCTAGTTCAGTCCAGCATAAAAAACGCCAAGCCATCGTAGCTTGACGTTTTTTTTAATGGTAGATTTTAATTGTTTTTGACACAACACAAACCAACCATCCGATATGTATAATTATATATGGGCTTTCAATGTTGCCACAAATAACATGCTATAGTTATAGTACATATCCGTTCTAATTTAAGACTCTCTCAAGGTACCAATCTAGGGCCATTTCTTTTTAGAGTACCATTTTTCTTATCGCATTTACATAAATAATAATATTTTATGTCTCAGGTGCTCATCACACTGACTGATAACAACTAAGCTGCTGTGTTCTTAATTTTTTAGGTTGCAAGGGTCAGACAACAGTATCACTTTACTTATGTGTAATCGGCGTCATTAACGAAACTAGTTCACGAACTCAGTGTACGTGGAAATAAAAGGTTTCAATTATAACGTTACTAAAATCGAAGAATCTAGTTCATCTTTATAAATGTGTTTAATGAATAAAGCTATCTTTCTTTTATCTAATTTCTTTTTAACTTTACGTCTAGTAACAATAAGAATTTGAATAATTTTCTACTTAACGATACTTTTTTTTATTTTTTACAATGTTGGTGGGAACTGTTACTTGTTCTATCTATTTGTCTGGTACCTGAGAAAAGAAGAAGTTATTCACAGAGAAGTTTTATTTGTGATTTATAAGTAGATTACCTAAATATGACAAGGGTAAAAGATCAAAGGTCTTTGTGAGTCATTTTGTAAGCTATCGCGTACAAGTATCTTTGTGAGTAATCTTTATTGTAATCAGAGGGACTAGTGAGAGTTTATTCAACATCGACTCGATCAGTGACGGTGACTATCGAGTGAAAATGATACAAGCTCACACTACGCCCCAGTGTTCCCTTTAACTAAAAAAAACCTCGTCTCTTGTTGGGTTATTTAAGATAATTCTCTATTCTTCAGCATCAAAACAGAAGATGTGTCGAATAAAGTATAGCAGTGATGATCTGAAACATACGAGTATAAAGAAAACCCCCCACTGTTTTTGATGGTAATATGCTAATTTATTATTTAGACGTTAGTGTATATGTTAGTACCTAGTGTTTTGCTATCGTTATTAGTCAATACTGTTGTTTTTTTGTACTCTGCTCATGCCACGGAATCACTATCTGTTTTCGCGATAAAATTTATCCTTTGTGTCATTGCCAACTATAATCTATTTCTGCGCCAAATTTCATCCAATTCTGACAAACCCTTTTTGCTCCTCCACTTAAAGTACATATAAGCCCAAATGGGCCTACGCATTACACTTTTATTACACAATCCATTTATTCATGTGTGTATAAAAATGTTAATGTTATGTTTGTGCATTTTTGTAAGTGAGTTCAGAATGAGTATGTTTGAAGAGTTCCCCCTGCAAGAAAACCTTTTTATCAGACAGATTTTGTATCGGTTAAAGAATCTATGGCTTCTCCCTCCGGTCCGCCGGCCTGTATTCTTCTATGGAGCATAATTTTTGTAAATTACCTTTTCCCTTAAAATTCCCCCAAATGTCTTTTTAGGATCCATAGACAAAATTCGAACCCTTATAGTTTCATCATGTCCTTCCTTCCGTACACTGTATCTCGTGCATTATATATTTTTTTGTATGGCCCTGCCAAAGTGACTCTACTCTATCTGCCTGATGCATAAGAAGAATCCAAGAGTAGTGATCACCATACTCATTACCACACCCACACTATGGCGGCCTAGGTATCTGCATTATTGGACCTCTGGTCTCGCACTCAACAACGAAACACGACAGCATGAACGCTGTCACTTTACGTTGATCTTTTGTGCGAGAGTAGTTCCGCCGCGGTCCAGCCGACCCGTTCATGTTGAAATCAGCGTTGCTCTACTATCTGTTAGTGAAAGAAACCTGGAATTTCGTATGTTTTATGGTTCCGAAGGCAAACGAGCACACCTGTCACCCTATTATGTTACTACCTCCTATCATAGACTGGAACTCAAGAATTTCAAGTGCATTGCCGGCCTTTGAAAGCCCTTGCCAGAATTAATCTTAGTTCTCACCTGGTTAGGTGTTAATCATTACTAATATTATAATTTTGAAAGTAGCTCTGTCTGTTTGTATTGTTAAACCGCTGCACCGATTCCAATAAATGCTTGGAGCTACTTGATTCTTGAGGAAGGATCTAGGCTACTCTTCAACGCGATAACCTGACAAAAGCTAGTTCCTAATAAAATGTTAGTCCTAATGAAAATTTGCTACAGCAAAGTACAAGACATGAGCACCAACCGATATTTTTCAACTCATTCCATTTATTTCATGCTTCACGGTGTAAAGTCTAATATGGACATTAATAATTTTTCGTAACTCAACTATGTTTTACGAAGTGCGAAGCATCTAGCCAGCTATCTGTTAGTTTATTCATTTAAGTGATATGTCGTTGTATTTTCATTTCATTGTTATTAAGTTGATCATAGAGAATATCATCATCATTAAACTTATCGCAGTTCATTGCTGGACATAGGCCTCTCCAATTGTAAAGTATTATCACATTGCAAGAACTCTTACTCACGATAGTTATTTTAACAGAGTTTGTATAAAAGTTTAATTCAGTAAATAATTAACCAAACTCGTAAAAGTTAAATACATTATAGAAGTTAAAGGAAGCTAAAATTAAACATTTACAAAAGCCCCCCTACGCAAGCTCTTAATCGAATAATCATACAATAATTATTTTTGCGGGAATTAACGCGATCACTTATTGAAAGGTATTATATATCTCTGATTTGTCCGACGATTCAACCAGGTTGCACTGGCTGTGGTTACAGATTGTCTGGGTCAGCAGCGCGCGCCCTCCATCGTCAAATCCGCGAAGCAGAAGGTTCTTCATCTACCCGCCCTTTTTCGATATTATTTATCATGAATCGCGAAAGTTTTTGTATATGTATAAGAGCTGATAGTCTTACACTGCTGGACCGATATTAACCAAACATAGTTAAGAACCACCGCAAGGAAACTGACTTTCAAATGAAAAACCGCATCTAAATCGGTCTATCTTTTTGAGAGCTAAGATGCCACAGACAGACATCGACATCAAACTTACAACACCCGGGATTTTTGCGCTGGGGTTTAAAAATATCGAAACATTTAGCTTATGTAAGCATTAGATATTACTTATTATGATAATAAAATAAATAAATATTTTCGGACATTTTATTTAACACACAACTACATAACGCCATCGAGTCCCAAAATATACAAAGCTTGTACTGTGGGTACTAAATAACTGGGGCCGGATGGCGTAAGGAAGCTGTTCTCGGACCCCTCTCGTCTCAGGTGCAGAGTGGCACACCGTGTGGTTTTAATCGGTTCGATTCCGACACACCGCCTCTCCTCAAACCCCGGTGGAGTGAAGGCCCGAGGAGGTTTCCACACGTTAAAAAAAATGGGTACTAGACAACTGATATTAATACATATATACTTTTTTTGTAAATATACACATAACACACATAGAAAACACCCAAACTCCTAAACAAATATTTGCTGATCATGCAAACACTTGGCCCGACTCAGGAATCGAACCAGAGACTTCTAGCATAGCAATAACCCCGTCCTTTAAGTACTAAAAGCATTTTGGTTGAAATAAAAAGTATTTTATGACTGTTTCGCACAGAATTTCAGAGATACATATAACATGATATCATTATCTTTCTGGCGTGTTTGCATAATAACAATTCGCTTTGAATGTCACTTCTGAGTAACGTGATATGAAAATTCTAACCGGCGTATTGACACAGGAGTAATTCACGTGAGCGACGACATTGAATTAATTATATTGACACGGTTATGTCTCAGTACTGGCTTATAAGATTACATATAAGAGAGATAAGTAATACTCTAATGACCACACAAAGACGCGGAAGATAACTATTGTTATGCAAAAATAGGTAACAATTAAACCTTGTTTAAAGATCTTAAATCCAGTCGTAAAACGTTGTTTTGTTTGTTACAGGCGAGTGCAGACACGCGGCAGTATCGTATCGCCGCTCAAAATGTTGCGACCGGAATCGCCACTTGCTGACCATCGCAGCTTGCTGCCGAGACGACTGTTGCCCGCGAAGGCACAGATCGCGCCAGCTGACAAGCGGAAGAACCGAAGGTCTCTAGAACTCAATCCACCTTCAAGCGACCATAGTCCATATGACTATTCAAAACTCCTTATATCGAAAACGACAGATTCCTTGAATACAGAATGCCCTCGCAAGCTAATCAGTAAACAAGACTCCACTGACAGTCTGAAGCGTGCGTTATTATCAAAAGATGATAAGAAAACAGCTATCAAGGAGTCTGACAAGAAGGGTCAGATCTCAAAACAAGACTCTAGTGAAAGTTTAAAGAAAGCCCTGCTATGTCGCCAGGATTCGAATGACAGCGTGAAGAGAAAAGATGTTGAGGTTAAACGGTCGCAGAAGGAGGAAGTGAAAAGAATAAATGAGATAAAAAGAGGGAGTGATAAAAAAGGACTGCTGGAGACTGACATCGACGAGCCTTTGAAACGAATTTACGAGAGACGGACAGGGTGTGCGCGTCCTACGTTACCTCCTGTCGCAGAGAAAAGTGCTGTGTCTCCGAATTCTCCGAATGGCAGTCCAAACACACCGAGCGTGGCGGCGGTGGCAGAAGGTCTTGCACGTTGGGGCAGTGGTTTGTTGTCCCCACGCGATGAGCCCCGTTTAAAAGCCGCTAGAAGCTGGTATGGTTATGGAACACTGCCCACAGACAGCGAAAAGGTAAGAATGACATTTTAAAACCAATACTAGCTGACACGGCATACGTTGTTTTGCCATGTATGAATTCTTTTGTAAAAAGAAATAGGGCTGGGTCACCCTCATCTATTATGGGCATGAAAAATAGATGTTGGACGATTCTCAGACCTACCCGATATGCACAAAAAAAAACATAAAAATCGGCTCAGGTGTTTTGGAGGAGTTTGTAACAAACATTGCGACACGAAAATTTTATATATAAGAAGGAATCGACATGTCTTTTCGTGGCTTTTATTTGTTTACTATGTAAAAACTGAACCTTGTCAAATTGTTTAAATATAGGTTGGTTAATAGTACGTATTACAAGTGTTTACATCCGCGTATATACACCGAACGATTTTCTTAGCTAGTGTAAAGACAAGTGTCTTTTGTCTGTCCTTGAAACAGCTTGACGTTAAGGACTAAATACCGCGATCTGTTTCGACTTGCACCGCAACGGGTTTTAAAATAAAAATAATTTGACTACATGAAACAGGTAGGTAGGTAAATGTTCGGTTTTAGCAAAATTAATTTAGAATTTTATGAACTTTTACTGTAACAATGTGTTACATTCGTTTAAGTCACAATCAAAACGGATACTGACACGGGTAAGGATCTTTTTTTCCTTTTATATTCAGGGATACCATAATTAGATAATGATACAATATACAAAAAAAATGATTTAATATGAAATTTTGAAGGGAGGGATGAAAAAAATTCAAAAACTGCGTGGGAATTTACGGAAAAAAGTAGTAACTCATAATGAATGTAGGTACGTACCACAAAATTCTCTGTTCTGTGGTACTTACGTATCCATATAAAAATAACTTCATCATTCGTGCGAAATGTTCGGAATTTCTCATATTCTCAGCAAAACAATAAATAATAGCTTATTTTTACCCGCTATTTAACCTGTAGGTGAAATAAATATTTAACACAGAGGTTAAACAATGGTTGTTAGGAATTCATTGTTAGAGAAGGCGTTTTTCATAAAAAAAATACTGTCTACTTTATAAAAATATAATGTTTATTATGTAAATTTTAATTAATTAACCTTTCTACATTTTGATTTTCTGAGTAACGCGGGCTATGCCGAACAATTAATCGTACATTGACCAAATTAAACGCACTACTGAATATACAGTTTACAAGAGTTTTTAAACAAATTTTTAGATATATTTCTACTGACTAAAGAGTTAGATAACTAACCTCCTTTCTAAGAGGAGGCCTTTGCCAGTACTGGACTTTAAAAAACTGTTGATGAAGGAATATATCTAGAATATATTAATATAATAGATTTAAAACAAGTCTAAATTATAAAAAAAAACTACGCAAGCAATCATCATACGCAAGTAATCACACGCCAAAAATGCCTTAAATCATTTTGGAAAAGAGCTGATACTCTAACACTGCTAGACCGATATTAACCAAACATAAGTCAGAACCATCGGATACTGTCTTTCAAAATGATAAAAAAACCGCATCCAAAACGGTCCATCCGTTTGAGAGCTACGATGCCACAGACAGACAACACTCACACACACTTACATACATCGACGTCAAACTAATAACACCCCTCTTTTCGCTTCGGGGTTATTAACCCGATTAAAAAGAGGGGTCTACACAACTCCATCTAGTTCCAAACTAAGCAGAGCTTGAATTATGGGTATGAGACAACTGATATACTGATAGTACATATATGTGTACTTTTTATATGTACCTAGAAAACAACAATTCAAATCATTTATTTGCATCGAATGTATGTAGTTACATGAATAAGGTGTTTAGTTCTGTGTTAGTTTCAATACATTCTACCATTTAGGCATGCAAAAATTGTCTTATAAAATTAGTCATGTTATCATTAGATCATTAATACTAAAATACAATTAGATCAGATGAATTCCAAGACATACATAAAACAATTATTTATAAATTAAATTAATGCGAATCATTGGATTCGCATTATTTTTTTAAGATTAATTTAAATTTTAAAAATGGTATTGGCCATTCTTAAATTTTTGAAATGTCAGGTCGTTAATTAATAGAAAATAAATTACAATTAGTCATTATGATAACATAATACGCAATAATAGCATTTATCGAGTAATAATGAAGTCAAAAACGTTTTGAAATTGTAATTTTCTTTTACTTTTAATATTTTCTGGTATTTTATCATATACCATCGGACCCATATGTATAATGTTTTTTTTTTAATAACGTCGTTATACATCCAAACCCCGAAATAAATAATTGTAGATCATACAAACATTTGTTCCGACTCAAGAATCGAACCCGGGACTTTGAGCACAGTAGTCGCATACGTTACCAAAGCGCTGCGAGGCAGTCCAAAGTTAAAAAAAAGTCTTGCATCCTTCTTCGATTGTCTGCATTTAAAGAAAGAGGACTGATGTGGAGACTATGTAATAAATCCCACGAAATCCTGAAATTTATTCTGTTTATTCGAATTTTATATATTTTTATGGGATACAGACAGGCAGGCTATGGCAGACGTATCGCCTTATGGTAAGCGATTACCGCCGCCCATAGACACCCTCACCACCAGAGGTGTCACAAGTGCGTTGCCGGCCTTTGGGGAGAGGAGTTGGGGTATGGCCTTTGCGTAGAAGAGTTGGGGTATGGGCCTTCGGAATCCTCACTCACTCGGTGAAACACAGCCAAATCGCTTTTTCACACCGTTTTCTGTAAGGTCGTGGTATCACTCCGTACAATTGTCTATAAAAACGTCAAAAAAATCACGTTTGTTTTATCGAAGCACCCTTGAAAGTATTTATTGTTTTATTCGTTTTTTTTTATCGTTGATCAGTTTGTTTACATGAGATACAGCCTAGTGATAGACGGACAAACAGACGGACGGACAGCCGGGTCTTAGTAATAGGGTCTCGTTTTACTCTTTGTGTACGGAATCCTAAAAATACGTTTAAAATGTAATAATAAAGATTTTTTTAAAGTACTAGAAACTCTTAGCACTATTTAAGTTAATTTATGCTGTTGTTTGTTCCGTGCTTACAGTGCAGAACGCTTGCTCTCTAGAACACACGTGCTGAGCTGTCTCATATTGTTATATAAGATATTTGTTGTTACAAATATCTACATTTTAATATACATTCGGGGTTTTCCGGTCTAAATCGAATTCCCTATCTTAAACCTACTGATATGAAATCTATTCAAACTTCCCCCACAGCTGAAAACACGATTGGCAAACGTCGCGTTATCATAATTATTGTTGTTTGCCATCAATATTATATGCAAATTAATATGTACATTTATTGTAAATTATACGAACTAAAATTTTAAATGCAAAAGAATGTACAATTACATAAATATGGTAATATTTTTGTTTTGAAATTAAAATTAATGCATTTTCAAATAACAGTTGATGACCTGAGACGTCCAAAGTCTGCGTGACCAGTACACTTGCTTCAGTAAAACATACACATAAACACGAATATGATCGTGTGGGTATTACAAGAAAAACATCACACGAATCTGTGGCGTCACCTTCACTGTTCAACTTTCTACACGCGATAAGAAATGGCCAGTATTGTGCCGTGTCTTTGTATATACACAAGTCATTCATCACATCTCAACGGAATCAGGAAACAGTGTAACACGGATACGGAACAATCCAATTCTTTCAAATAATCGTTTACTGTTATTCCCGCGTTTTTGCATGTGTAAGGAAGCGTCAGGGAGCGTCGCGCTTACTGTACGCTGCGATGAGGATAACACTTATTAGTTGGTTGTTGACGCGGCCGGTCGCTCGACTCGAACACGACTCTCGCGCATTCTCGCCACGAACCGACGGTACCCGTTGTTTATCAGTGAAGTGAAAATGAATTCATTCTTTATGGTGTGTGTTAAGTGATGATAGTGGTACTGTAAAACGTATCTTGAGAGTTTATTACGTCGTTGATATTGATTGAGTTAATTTATCAATTAAATTAGTCAATAATGCCGAATGAGATTCGCCGTGGAAGGGTAAGAATCTTTGTATACCTTTGTTTAGTGTTTGTTTACTTTACGACCCAATTTACACGCTGACAATAATGTTTGTACCTACTTTGCTTGTTCTATAAAGAGCTATGACCATGAATAGTGAATATTCAGCACAGACACATCAATGTAATTATTTAATCCGTTTGGAACTAATGACATAATTGGCGTTTATACTTTTTAATCTTATATTTATTTTATGTTATGTGCTGTAATATTACATTGACGTATAGGAATAAATGATTTATCTATGATATAACAAGAACTTTCCCCTGTTCTTCTAGCCTGGTCTTAGCTGGCCGTGATCGGAGTCTGACCAGCAGAAGACTTGTAACAAGAAAGCCAAACCTGGGGCTTACTATAGTCTTAATATTTAACTTTCCTTTTTCTTTAAGTAGGTATGTTAACATTGAATCATATTAAATATTTCACGAATGCGGTGTTTTGTAATTGCAGTGTGAGAAATATTAGCTGATAACGACCAAAAAGTCACGGGTTATCGCTGCCCTAATCAGTGGGTGCGAATCGTAAATGTCAACTGTGGGAAACATTTTATGATAACATTGACTTACGTAGTTATATTATATTTAATATTTCTATATGGAAATTTGTTTAAAATGTGATCCAGGTCGCTTGAAGTGCGGTTGCAATGTCAATGTTGGCGTTGTTGTTTTATGATAATAAGTATTTTAATGATACAAATAAAATTCTCGATCAAGCATGTATAATACTACTTGAGCTTTTCTACCTCTGCCCTCTGCCCTGCTCTACCCTTGAAAAGGTTTAATGCAACTTGATAGAAGAGCGGTTAGGATTGGTAGTATATAAATTATATTTGTGAGTCCTCAAGCACTGGGAACCGCTTAGAGTAAGCGTATTTTTGTCTTTTGTGCAAATAACATTGCTTAAAAATGCACCGCATTAAACATAATCGTCCAATATTTATAGTTAATAATTAATATCTAATATTATTAAGTATTTAAAGTAACTAATGTTGATCCATAAAATCAACTTCAAAAAACCATAAATAAATAAATACCTGAAATAAAATATGTTAATACTAAATGTACATCATTTGGGTAGGTTTCTTAAGATTAGAATTAACTAAAAATTAGCACAATGATAATTCTTAAATGATTATACGATTACAACTAAGTTTTTATATCTTACTACCAAATTTCAATTCTTAATGTCATAGTTAAGTTAGTTCAATATTTCAAATTAGTGATCTGCCTGATATACGTAAGACCTGTGTTTCTGGCAGTAAATTTCTACTCCCCTCTAGAAGTTTTTATAATACTGACTTAATTCTAAATAATTTTGTTTTGCGGATAATGAATACGTAATGATGTACACTGCCGACACGTCGACACTGATTGTGGGGTTAATCCATAAGCTTAGAGTCGCTCAACGTCTTTCTGAGAGACAAACTTCATAACGAAATAATCCGTCAGAGAACCAAAGTCGACATAGCTCTGAAAGTTAGTAGGTTGAAGTGGCTATAATCACTGAACCTGACAACCGCTGAAGTAAGCGCGTTCTGTGGGACGTCTTTTGGGCAAACGGCGGGAAGACTGACATTGGAGGGCTGTCAGCGACTGGATGCAAAATGCAACAGACCGGGCACTGTGGTGTTCTTTGGGAGAGGCCAATGTCCAACAATTATGAATAGAACGATTATGAATAGGAATAATCACACTTGGATGCCGCTAGAGTCTACTGATGGAGCGCATTACGCTGTATGTTGTACAGCAGCAAAGACCTTCTCTTTGTTTGGAAACTTGAAACAAACCCTTTACCAACCGGTCAGGCTAGCGTGGTGTACATCTAACACACAACGCCATCTAGTCCCAAACTAAACAAAGCTAGTGTTATGGGTACTAGAGAACTGGTATAAATACATACATACTCTTTTTTAAAACATACATTTATTATACACGCAAAACCCCTAAACTCCGAAATAAGTATTTGCAGATCATACAAACATTTGGTCAGACCCGGGAATCGAACTCGAGACGTTAAGCACAACAGTCGTATACGCTACCACTTTGCCACCGAGGCAGTAGTCCAAAACCTCCTTTGTGTGCAGAGCCCTGTGTCCAACAGTGGTCTGTTCAAAGCTGGTTTACTAATAAGGCGTGTAACTTCTGCTTTTGAATGTAAAACATAGCCCGTCATTTGAAATGAACTTCTAAAATAAATCACTTTCTATTATTTAATAGACAATATTACGTAACATGAGTTTTTTAACATATAATATGTATTTTTTGTTGCAATATTGATAGTTGATTTCATAATGACCGAAACCAACTAACAAAATGTCCACTTTCTAATGATTTCTTGTTTGGCGTGAGACGGTAAATAATTATATATAAAAAATACCGACTTCAATGCGCCTACATCATGACAAACTGTGGTAAAGGGTGAACTTTGTTTCTTAATTTTCAATCTTTAATATAGATAATATACATACCAAATAAAACTAAACCCTTTGCGAAATCCTCCCAAACACAGTTAAGAATTTTCCTATGTATCATTAATTAGCGCAAATTCTAAACGAATAAACTACAAATTCGAAATTGTATTTTCTTTTTTTGTTGTTATGGGTATCTACAAAAAAATATTTTTTGTGATTTCATCCCTGAGAGATAAATATTCGTATGGAAGTTCGCCCTCTTTAAATTTAAAAACACAGAAAATAAATAAACACGTTAGCGAACTTGTTAGTCCGCCTTTTGCAATGTAATTGCATGAAGATTAAATAAAATAAAATAAACTTGAGGGCAATAGCTTGTTGTCGGTTTATAAATGGCCGAGGTCTAAGGTAACAAGTATAAAAAATATAACTGAATCGAGAACCTCCTTCTTTTTTGGAATCGGTTCAATATGTTATGTTGCTTCTAACAGAAAGTCCACTTTCTAATATTTTACTATCTTAATTGGCATAAGACATTAAACAACAAATGACTCAGACGGAATCCTTTCGAAAATATAACTGGTTTTGTATGTGTAATCTATATGTAATATAGTTTTTATTAATCTTTTGCGCACCACGTCATGTGTGTTCATATTTATATTATACTATCTGACCCGGCTAACTTCGTACCGTCACATTTTTCTTTCGTTGACATTTTCTAGATATCTGAAAAACTTGTTGTAATAATTGAACTCGCATCAGTTTCCCCCCGGGAAGTGTACAGCCGCGGGCAAAAATGAAATTACTTTTCCGGTCATCTTTTTTTTTCTACACAAACCTTCTCCTAACAATAACGAACACTAAAAAACAAAAAAAATATTCAATTTAGTGCAGTCGATCGGCATAAATATTATCAACGTTTCCCTTCCTTTTCCCATTTATTATGGGGTTGGCGCAATGTTTATTCCGTTATTAATCTGTCCAAATTCACGTGTCTTTCGACCCCAGGGTTACAGCTACTGCAATTTAATTAATGGGACTTAACGAGATTGTATTGGTTTGTGTATACACAAACATGCATGTGTTTACATACATATTGTAGGTCTCAGACAGGCCGGTGTAATATGCTAGAAATATTAGGCTGAATTTTGTATACACGTGTCAAAGGTACCTCGAAACCTTATCCCTTTTGTGGAGCCCTGATAACGTTGAGTAGTATAACATAAATGTGAAAGTATGGTAAATAAATTAACCTCTTAAAACATGTGAAATAATAAATAAAAATCCCGACTGCGTCAATATCTGGCATCTTTATTAAATCCAGTTTTTTTTTTATTTCGATGTACCCAGTGTCACTCTTACGACTAAGACGAATCTATTCACACCACTCACATAAAAACACGACAAGCCGCTTAGGCTCTAGGGCGTGCCGAAGAAATATACATACATACATACACTCGAAAAACATAACCCTTTCTTTTTTGCAGTCGGGTAATAAAGCTACGATTTCTTAACCTTGGGTCTTTTACCCTTCTCATCACGTGTGCGCGCCGTAGTTTATGTCGGGGGAAGTCCCTAGACAATTTTTGTCCGATTTGGTTGCAGTAAAAATTAATTGATTTAAATCATTGATTTTTATAAAAAATCATTTGATTAGAATCACGATTTAAATAACTGATATATCAACTCAGCTTCATCATGATGATGTCGTCCTAACCGATTTTGCCCCGGCGACCAGTCTCTACGGAGACCAGCGGACTACGCAGGATATATTATACACAAGTGTGTTCGCAATACAGATGCACTTTCTGTTCCCTTACTGTCACTATCCGATGGGGCAATTATCCAACACGACCGGGGACGGACCAGGCTTAGGACCGACGACTTTACGTGCTCTCCGGGACAAAGGGGTTAAGACCCCAACTTCCAAACTCTGAGCTGTCATTACGCATTTCTATAATCAGAAAAACTCAATAACAGTTTTGGCTCACACAATTTTTGGATCAATCCGGGAATTGAAAACGAGGCATCACCAGCAGTCGCATACGCTATCCGCTAGACCAACGAGGCAAAAATAATATCATTGTATCAACAATCTCTATTTTAATATTTTATATCTATAAAAGTATACTTCTAATATTTTTAATTATTTGCCGATCTTACAATACTAATTGATGTTAGAATAAAAAATCTGAAAGTAAATTTACTGAATTAACCATATAATGTTTTCACTTGTTGTTTACGCCAAAATTTCTATTTGCGAATTTAAAGTTCAGTAACAGTAAAAATGCGTTAATAAAAAATAATTAAAAATAGAAAACAACATCAAGATGTTTACTAGCTTAGTCTGTAGCCAAATTTTCTCTGTATAATAACACAAATTGGAAGTATAATTACTCTTAAAAGTTTTTCATAAAAATAATTAGAGATTCGATCGAAACGTCAGGAACACTAAATTTAACCTCACTCATACCGCCTGATACAAGTGCTCTGTCTTTATTTCACTTTAGTATTTTTATAAAAAAAAGCAGGTTTTTTATACGTATTAAAGAATAAAACCTCCTCCTTGAAGTCGGTTATAAAGTAAAAAGACCAAAAATTATAGTATTGCAATGACTAAAAGCGTTGTAGTACCACGCAGGAAATTCTAACTAAACTTATAATTATCTACATCTATTAATAGTCAGTTGACTAAAATATTATTTATTATTATTATTCTCTTTATTACATTTGTATATACATATTTATCACATTTTTAAATACATAACAAAATAAACAATAATATAAATTTAAAAATATAAAAAATAGTAGACCACCGACTTCGGGTACAGGGACCAAGAAACCGGTGGTTAGGGCTCCAAAGAAAGGAACCTCCTGACAATACGAGCCGTGTCAAGAAGGATTGCCTTCTGCATCAGACCCTTGATCCAACCATCTAGCGTGAGCCTCTTGAGGTGTTGGTCGAGGCTCTTGGCTATCATCCGTGAACAGACACAACTATCGGAACAATGATCACCGAATCCCACAAATCGAAAAAAAAAAAATCGACAATCTCTTGAGATAAATCCAAATATTTCATTTGTTTTTCTCCTTCAACTTTCACGAGATTCTCGTCATAAGGAACGGCGATGTCGACAATCATTGCGCGGCGCTCTAATCGATCTATTACCACAATATCGGGCTTATTGGCAACAATAGTCCTGTCCGCTATAATAGATCGGTCCCAATACAACGTAGCACGACCATTTTCGAGAACTGGGTCGGGCACATACCTGTAGTATGCCACCTCTGAATTCACAAGTTTGTATTTGAGGGCAAGCTGTTGATGTACTATCCTGGCTACTTGGTTGTGTCTGTGCAAATATTCGCCGTTAGCAAGACGAGAACAACCAGAAATAAAAGCAAGACGAGAACAACCAGAAATAATATGCCTAATAGATTCTCCGGGACGGTGACTTGTCCGACATATATCAACCGTACCATCCCTTAGGATATTCTTTCGATAGTTATTCGTCATGATAACTTCGTTCATAATCGCACAAACACAACCTTCGGTTTCTCCGAAAAGATCACCATACCATAGCCAGGAGGTCGACGCTTTGAAGTCTATATCGGACCCATTAAGGGCCCGATAAAACCGACCATGGAGTTCTTTGCCCTTCCATACCTCCCTGCAATCATTAGTACTAAGTACTACAGGTTTGCGCCAATTCTCTTTAGCCAGAGCGAGTGGAGTGAACCCAGTATCCACTGCAACCACACTGCGATGCACTCCCACATCAGTACGTAGAAAATAATCTCTAAGATTGTATATCTCGCGATTGTGCAGGGTCTTGATATTCAATAGTCCACGACCCCCACACTTTCGCGGGATATACAATCTCATAACCGATGAACGTGGGTGGTGCATTCGAAATGCAGTCAGTAGTGTACGGACTCTCCTATCAAGGGCATCTAATTCGGTCTGAGTCCATCGTAAGTATTCCAAAGGAATACATCAGAATTGGCATGACCCAAACATTGTAGGCTCGCACCTTGTTACCCCCTGATAAAAGACTTTTTAGTACTTTTTTCAGGCGGCCAACGAAGCGTTCCTGCAACGTTTGCTTCATGTTAGATTCTGGTATTCCTAAGGACTGTGAAAAACCTAAATACTTGTAGGTTTCGGTAACAGACAGAGATCGAAGTTTTGTGGAATCTAAAAGCTCTACTCCTTCAGATTCCTCAATCACACCCTTCTTTACATACATGATTGCAGACTTGTCTACACCAAATTCCATCTTGATAGAATTACTAAAGTTTTCAGTAGTTATTAACGCTGTCAATTGTAATTTAGTGGGGGCAAGTAGTTTCAAATCATCCATATTATAGAAGGTGCGATATAACTTGATCTTATTATTATTATTATTAAAAGATGCTAACTAAACTCAACAAATTAAAATTTGAGATTAATAACTTTTATTTCATTTGTTTGTTGTTGTTGTTGGGTACCAAAATGTCTTGTTTTTATTAAATAATTAAATATAAAATTTAATGAAATATTTTGCTAATGTAACGTTTAATTACTGTAGTTGTGAAAAAGTAAAAAATCGTTTTAGAATGTCTGACGTTTGATAGAAGAAACCCAGCATACCGTATTATTGATATTAATTTAAACTGGAGTTCATAAGTGTCTTGACATACGGACAAATAGACAGACAAACAAAAAAACGGACAACGAACTGATCCTATAAGGGTTATGTTTTTACTACGAAATATAGAATCCTTGAAATGACTCCAAAACGGAGGAGGTTTTATGCTTCAGTAAATTTTTTTGCTTTACTTCTTACATGTTTAGTTATTTATCTTAATATACGTCCGTTTCTTAATCTTTGTATTCACTTCCTCTTCTTTGTTTATTATGTATGATAATGTGCTAACTACCTTATCGGGTTCACTTCCATAAACTATTAATAAAACAAGATGAATCTTTTACACTAATCTCAAATAAAATATTCTTATTGCATTGGTACAAATAGACCAGCTCGCTAAAAGGCTAACAGAATTTAGTTTCTTTCATCAGAAATTGGTTTCTTGTTGCATCCAGCCACTGTCGGCCCTCTCAGACAATTCGTTCCGCCATCTGGCCGGAGGGCGCTCCACAGTACGTACCACTACAGAAAACACTCCACATACGCAAAGGCTTAATGGTGGAGCCATATTTATAAGTTTAAGTCGACTCACCATATAAGTGCAAAATTGTTTATTGTATCAGTTGCAAGTGGTACAGTACCCATACCGGTCTCTGATTCATATGCCCTTGGGTCGTCGCGAGTCGCTCTGCATTTGACCGCTTCCGTGTTATGTGAAAAATATTTTTATCTTTTCATTCTATCTCTAGATGTCGTTTCTATCCCAAAGACGTAATTTAAAAGTTAGATGAGAAAGAACCGTAGGATTTAATACTTAAGAGCTACCTAACATTTCTTCTTTACCAGTAAGCACTAGTGATATTTTCTGTGTGTCGAGGGACCTTGTAAACATTCATGAAACGGGCTTTGAGTGTTGTCCTATGTATAGATCGAACTCACAATACTAAGCCCAGTTGGAAACGATGAGGTGATCCTAAACCAACACGCCATCGGAACATTCGAACACGATGGGAGGTGCCTGTTTACCACATAATACTTTGAATCGTGAAAAGAAAAAACCGTACAATCGAACACTGTAAATACCAAGACATTATTGAAATTGTCAAGTAGATCTACGAATAACTTCAATAAAAAACAAACTCAGTAGACTACTTACGACTCAATATTGTAATTTTGCACGTTCTCCTAAGTTGTAGGATAAATTTATTCAAGCTTAACCTGATATTAAGTCTATTTTTGACGATAAATCACGTGATTCATGACTCATGTCGTTATAATAAGACCGATTTTTTTATTCATAAACCGATCATATCAACAATTAGCTTAGTTCAAGGTTCTCTCTAGAAAAGTCCAATGTGTTTGTGTTTTAAGAATAGATAGCGTTTTATGTACGCTATAATAGTGAATAATATGACAACGAAAATGTGTCAGATTGATTGTTTACCAAGAATTTTATGAATAGTGTTGCGACGTAAATACTTTTCCTCGTTTGTAGTATATAAACTTATGACTTATGAAAATACTAATATCATTGGTATGTTACTACTGTGATGGTGAAATGGTTTTGTTAAACCTTTACAAGTGCTACAAAGTTCAAACTATGTGGAATAACCTATGTCGATTTTATTTCCTTATATTAACGTATAATGAGCTTGATTGCTTTCGGTTTTAATAAGAAATCGTGTACCAAACTTTAACTTTTGACTAATTCTTTGATTAATAGAGCCTAAACAGCTGGGGCTAGAAACTTGAAATTTTTACAGCTCCTGAGGAAGAATTTTCGGAAATGTTCTTCTTGATATTTTAATTGATTGAATAAAGGACGAATGGTTGTTTTTAAGTTCTGTAGAGGCTCAAGGGTCTCGGTGCCTTCGGGACTATCGATAATACGGATTGCTCGCCGCTGCAACCGGTCAAGAGCGTCAAACAGGTACTTTGCGGAACCATCGCAAAGGTGAGAACAGTACTCCACGCACGAGCGAACCTGGGTCTTGTAAAAAAGACACGGATGCCCGGGCGAGAAGTACCGTCTCACCCTGTTTAACACACATAGCTTCCGTGAGGCCGCTTTAGTGATCTGGGAGGGGTCCGGATGGCGTAAGAAAGCGGTTCCCGGATCCCTCCCGTCTCAGGCGCAGAGTGGCACACCGTGGTGGTTTAGTGGGTAGTCTGGCTGGTGTCAGCCAGGAGTCCCACACGAAGCGAACCCCCTGTACCCGCAGGGGGGGAGCGAAGTGCGTAAAGGCATTCCACCACGTCANGTCAAAAAAAAAAAAAAAAAAAAGGCCGCTTTAGTGATACTCTCAACGTATTCGCGTGGGTTGAGGTCTCGGCAGATATCCATGCCCAGGATAGCGAGCCTACACTTCACAATCTACAAAAAGTAGTTTTAAAATACAAGCAAAAAGTTAAAAATTCGTTTAAAATTATCCCTGTCCTTTGCAGTGTTGTTTTTCTGCGTTTTTTATTCAAAGAAGTGGTGAAAAATATATATAAAAAAAAATCCGTAACCACATACTTCTCACATAAACGGCACACGAATGTCCTCTCATATCGACAAATAACTGTGGAAATTAATTAATCTTGAACTTGACTTCATTGTTATCGAAGAACTAGCTAGGCCGTTTCCCAGATCACAGTTTTAAAATGTTGTTTATAACACCGTTTGACCTACATACAACAATGAACAATGAGCATTGTCACATCTGTCACAGACACTGACACGAAAAAGCAAGACGGAGAAAGTTTCACCATTACCTTAAACGAATTCAATGGTCTGAACATAACGGGCTTAGTCAAAACTTGTCTCTTTTCGAATAAATAGTCTAGATGGAATTGAGATCTAATCTATACTAATATTATAAATGCGAAAGTTTGTAAAGATGTTTGTTACTCTTTTACGCAAAAACTACCCAACGGATTTGGATGAAACTTAACAGTAATATAGCTTATACATCAGAAAAACACATAGGCTGCAATTTGCCGCGATAACCGTCATATTCGCGGGCGGAGCCGCAGGCGTAAACTAGTAAATAATAAACATGTTTGAACATCTTAACACACAACGCCATCTAGTCCCAAACTTAGGCTTGTATTATGGTATCTAGACAACTGATATATATTTTTTTGTAAATACATACATATTATACGCAGAAAATACCCTAACTTTGAAACATATATTTGCAGATCATACAAACACTTGGTCCTACCCGAGACCTCAAATATAGCAATCGCTCACCAATGTGCAATTGAGGCTTTCAAATAATATGGTATAGATGATTAGATTACGTACCATTGTGAGCGATGCGTTTGGTAATGTTTTTCGTTTTTCATGATGGCTTCTTTGATTTCCAGTTACCAGTAATAATAATATTAAGGTTGTAGTGCAAATAAAACCCGCTGTTTTTTTGGTTAAAATATGAACCCGATGCTATTAGTTTTGGACATAATTATTATTTATATGTACAAACTATATTATAACAATACAATATGTATGTCTAAAATTTATTATTTTTAAGTGCTTATAGAGAAAATATTTTCGTTTTTGTCTGTAGCGTAGACTGTAAAAGCCCTGTATTTATTACGTGTAGATTGTGTTACGGAAATTGCCTTCTAAATTAAAGTCAAAATAAGGGGCTGTGTGGATTAATTCTGTTTACCGTTGATAAATATTATTTTTAATAAAGGTAAAAACATTTTATAAGGTAACGTTATGGTGCGGAAGCGAGGTATGCCAGAATTAATTTAATCAACCGCAATTTTTACGTAACTACATTTTACACGCAACAACCAATTTACATTATTTCGGATTTTGCCAATGTTCGTCATGTTAAGTGTTTATTTCAAAATTTGGCAATGAATTTAAGAGTTGTTAAAATTATAATTAACTTACAAGAATTAAAGTTACCAAATGCAGTTCACTCAGTTCTTGGCCCACCTTAATTAAAGTCCCATAACCACCGCTGAACTGCATCGTATCAAGTTCAATATGAGTTAATGGGGCTACTGCATTCTGGAAAGCCATACCACATATTTTCTGGTATACCAGTGTCCGTCCATTCGGACACAGGGCATTTGGTTAGAGGTATTTACCCTTCTAATCTTTGCAGATATTGGTCACTGAAAATATAGAGGTTCTTGTTGACAAAAAAAATGAAGTTACAAAATCTGCAAGAAGATCAAAAACATCAAAAACAAACATTTCATTGGATGTAAATCGGTAAACGTCGAAGGAATGTACAATACTTCCATTGTTTATAGTGCGTGTATCACGCAAACCCCTCTTTTTGCCATTCCATTAAATAGGAAAATAACATGGATAGTCATTTTTTGCTTGTACAGCTATTAGTTTCTTTAGATTCTTGAAATTGTAAATGCGGAATAAGAACTCTGCAAGCTCCATTATACTTAACTGTTTATATAATTGAATGGACTCGAGAATTGTATTAAATTTGATAATAATAAGATACAGATTATATTTCTGCTATATTAAAGGTGACCCAACCCACCTGAAAGCAATGCATCAAACTTTTTATTGCTTTCCTTGCTTCTTTTCACGATATACTTCCAATTTCCTCTGATGTAATTCACGAAATTATAGGTTGACGCTTTGCATTCTATTTATTAAGTGGTACGCGATTTAATGCGTTCTTACCTACCTATTGTTTGAATGTGTATTCTAATGTTATTCCTACTAAATTCTTGAATTTAAATTCAAAATCATTGCTAATGCAAAATGCAATATAATAATGTTATTTATACAAAAATATATTTTAAAAACATATATTTAGACACGATTGTCGTCGCAATGACGTCAACGGAGCGAAATCGGGAGAGGTTTAGAACTCTCCTTGTCCGCCAGGCCGGGAACGGGCCAGGTATCGCAGCCGACTCAGGCGCTGGAGATCGCTAAACGATCTCCGTCCTTCATAAGCGCAAGCCTGAGGGTGACAGGCGAGGCCATCTATCACCCTAGCAGAAGCAGGCCGGGCTGGCAGCGCGAGTCCTGTGAAGTGCTCGCGCCCTTTTCTGTACAAAATAGGAATGCGAGGGTTCCTAGACAGAAAGGGCCACCAAAAAACAGTGGGTGGCCCGAGGTACGTCGGGTTTCCAGGGTTTTCCTTCCAAGGGTGCACCTAGTTCCTCGGCTCCTAGTACCTGCGATGGCGTGCGGTTTAAGTTGTGTCGAGTCCGACATGCCACAGGTGGTGATATCCGAGGGGATTTCCGAACGGGAAAAAAATGGGGGAGGGAGTCACCCTGCCTTACCTCACTCTTTTATCTGTATGCATCGGACAGTACATCTTCCTAACGTATATGGTTCATTTGATTTTTATACCAGTATTGAAATAGCTTTGTGAGTTATATACCTACCTTGTATACCTACTTCCTCCATCTTCTCCCAGAGGACGTCATAGGACACAAGGTCGAACGACCTAGAAATATCAAGAAAGCAGACATACATGGACCTCCATGAGCACATCCTGCCTACATAGTATTGTGCAGTCTGCTTGAGAGCTAAAATTGCGCTCTCAGGGGATAGATTGGGCCTAAACCCAAACATTTAACTTTATTATCATATATATAAAAGTTCACTTTCGACGTATCAAAGGAATAAAATCAATGTAAAAGATAATATGAATTTGTCATTTCAGTGAAAACAAAATCTATTTTTCTCCTACTACCTGTACTAAGATAACAAAAAACGTTTTAAATTGATGTCATTCTTTTCGCACATTTAAAATTATGTTTGCGAAAATCATTAGAAGACATCATACTCGTCTATGCGTGTGTGTCTATGGTACCACGCCATAGGTACACATCCATTTAGCCACATACATGACATTGCCTAAACACATTAACTTAATTGTTTACTTAGTAGATGGATAGGTATATAATTTACCTGTGACGTGTTCCAAATTTCGTGTGACGGATTAAGAGTGTGGAGAGTCACCCCCTCATTCATTCCCTGTAATAAGAGCCTACTAAGATAGCATAACACGCAGAAGTACAAACCTGTAGATGGAAGGAAAGTTTTGCCGTGCGCAAAATGGATTGAAAAAAGGGTAATAAGAATTCTCCTAAGACCAATTATATCATTTTGAGTTCTTACAATTTTGACTGCCTCGTTGGTCTTGTGGTTAGCGTAATTGAATTGATTCCCGGGTCGGACTGCTGTCGGGTTTTTCTTATAAAAGATTCTTCAAAGTAGCCCGGAGTATGGCAGTCGGCAATGTTTCCTTCGCGTGCCTCGTAGAGCTCGTAAGTCGTCGGTCTCGATTGTCACAAACATTAATGGTAATCGTTATTAGGAAGTCAATGCGCTCAAATATACTAAAAAATTTGTTTAATCTTAGAATTCAGTTCACCCTCAGGGTTGCGGAGTTCCGATACCAGTCGCTCTGTGGAAAAACAGATATTCAGGTAAAACCAGTTCAAATATATTAGCCGACCCCGAAATAATCTTGAGAATAATACAGGCTAGGAAGTTGATGATAAGTTCCTAATAAAGGGTTTATGTTAATCATCATTAAAGTTAATCGTCATCATTATCAGCCTATCACAGTCCACTGCTGGACATGGGCCTCTCCAATAGCATGCCACTTGGTTCGTTTCTCAGTTACTCGCAAAAAAGGTGAATAAGTTTATGCTTACGTTTAATATTTAAGGAATATAAATTGCGAGAAGGTCATATTTACCCGTTACTTGACAAAATGAAAGCCTTTTGACCAATAACGTTGTTTATCGAAATAAGGGAGGCTTATTCAATTATATTATTTCATTTTATTACGCGATTGGGCAATTGTAAACACCCGACTTTGGTACATCGGCGAGTTTATCATTTACATTTTTATCTCTGGCAGCTGATTTAAAAACTTACGTCACCTCGAATACTGATAAAAATGCTGATACATTGCAATCATTAAGAATTTTAAATATCAGTATATTTATATTATACAATTTATCTTTCGCCTGTAATCTTTGTTTACATCTTTTTTAAGTAATATCTCAACAGGCGAAAACAACTATATCGTTGTGGAAAAGAAAGTCCTTCAGAAGAGATCAATTAAAAGGTTATCTTGAATAAAATATTTCAATAAGTTACTTTTACTCATAAATGGTGACTGCGTTTCTTTCTCTTAACTTTGTATTTTACATTGATCCGTATTACGCATTTTTAACCCTCAACGCAAAAAGAGGGGTGTTATAACTTTAAATTCGATATCTGCCTGCCTGCCTGCGTGTGTGTGTACACTTTAGTATAATTATGGCTAGGAGAGTCGCTGTACATTGTAAATTATGTAAGTAAATCATTTGCACCTTAACATATTGCATTATACTTGTGTTGATAATGATTAATAGTATAAAAGAGGTGTTAAATTTTTGTTGATACATATGTCGTGATTCTGTAAACAAGGTAGTAAAGCTGATTTCAGCAAGAAATGATCGGCTCGATCGGTGTGGTTCTACCCTCACACTGATGATTAGCCCAAATGACAGCATTCGTGCTGTCGTGTTTCGTTGAAAGTGCGAGAGCCAATGATCCCAATGATCCAGAATGTCTCAACATCATTCTTGGATTCTGGTCCCGCTTTCCATTAGGCAAAGAAGATCACTTTCGCATGCTCATACATAAAACACGCACTGCAAAATGGTGTTAATCTATCAAATTCGAATATTTCTCAAGCTAGCTTATTAGAGTTAACGCAAATTAAAATTTATTTACTCCCGAATGGATCTAAGGTGCTTTCAAAAACGTCTTGCGAATAAGCTCAATAATACCCGGGATTTGTACCCCGACTTTCACGACCTTGCCCTTTACACTGTTCGTGACATGACCGCAAATTCAGTAAATAAATGTTTTTAAGGCGGAATGGTGTATTTATAATAATGGTTTACGAAAACTGACTACGTATAACAGATTACAGATTGAAAGTACTGCGATTACTTATTGTACTTAGATAAACTTTTGCCCGCGGATACGCCCGCATGCATGTCGGTTATAGCGACAAACGGTAGCTTATGCCCTTTTCCAAGATCCAATCTGTCTCTAAGTCGAAATTCATCGAAATCAGTTCAGCGGTTTAACTATGAAAATTTAACAGACTGACAGACATATTTATTTTCGTATTTATGATATTAGTATGAATAACACTTATCGGACATATACTGATACTCCACACCTATTCTAAAATTTGAATAAGGAAGCGCTCTAATTAAACGTCTCCAATTCTCGACTATAATTTGTTCTCACATCCTAGTATTGGCAAGCCTAGTAATTTCAACCGGCATCTTCACATATGTTGAATTAAAAGGTAGATCAGGAAGAGAAAAGGGTGGGTTCTTTGTATGGATTAATTGAAGAATATGATGATGTCCTTCTAACTGATTACGGCCAACGTAAACCAGCCTACTGCGCAGGAGATATTACAGTGTACAAGTATGTCCGCAAACACAGGTGTACTCTCTGTTTCCTCTCTCTCTCTTAATCCAACGGGATGGTTAACCGACATGATCGGGGAGAGAATAGGCGCAGGACCGACAGTTTTACGTGCTCTCCGAGGCATGGGGGTTCAGACCCAAAATTCGAAACTCCGAACTGTTATTAGGTATTTACCTAATCAGAAAAACTCAATAACACATTTGGCCCAACCCGGGATTCGAAACCGCTAAACTAACGAGGAAGTTATAAGCAATAGCTAACTTGTATTATTGGACCTTTAAGCCAAACTGACGTCGATGTAGGCGTTTGACATCCTTTTGTATGTGTATGGATAAATGTATCATTATGTTTGATTCGTGGCCTGCCAGGCACGATCACCTTGCCTAGTCGAAGGTTCCTCCCTTTGCATTGGAGGTTCATGACACACTTAACTCCACTTGGACACTCCAGAAAAAAATCTTTATAAGAACTCTGCATACATTCAGGCTACAGCAATATGCTGAGATAGGTGCCTTATAATAGGCATGATGACAGTCACCCGCTAAAACCAATGACGAAGAACCATTAAAATTATGTATTTATCTGATGAAATCGAGTTCATAGAGTATAAAAATCATACTTATTGTCATATTTAGAGCGAGACTAATACTTAAGGAAAATAATCTACAAAATATAGCAATCCGCCATGTTAAGTTGAACATCGATCGGAGTGAGTTACGTCACTTATGTCTAAAGCTCATTTTGTTCTGATTTAATCGAGGATCACTTTAGTGACGCCATGACACCACCGAGTGTTTTCTCGTGAATTTAAACTTTAAACTTAAATCGCAATTTTTTCCTACTAAAACTTTATTTTTTGTATAAATACAACTTTGACAATAGGAGATACTTCCGAACATCATAAAACAGTTTTCAAAATTAGTCATCATGTCTATTGCTTGCGGCTCGTTCCATCTTACTTGATACAGACATAAGCAGAAATGTCGTAAGTTAGTTTTAAAAGAAAATGTATAAATCACAGCAATTGTTCAAGATTCATGACAACGAGTAGCTAAGACTTATACATTCGTAATCATCACTGCCTACGTCACAAATCATTATTTCCTCTTATTGTTTACGTTTTTCACTGATTGTGTCGCTATCTCAAGTGTTTATTATTATATCAGTTGATAAGTGCGATTAAAAGAAAAGGATGTCGTTGTTGTAAAAATGTTCTAGCTCTTCTTTTGTTATTCTTACTGGTTTATTGTACGGCTGTAAAGTAATGAGATAAGACAGCGCAAATGTCATTTCAAGTGTATTAGCTATGCGTATTGTCATATTATTTGATATATGCTTTTGTTTTAAAGACATCTCCTCCGTCAGGCATACACATCCTGTGTCGCGGGGTTCTTTACAAACATACTTGGACGTATAAGAAACCCAGTCTCAGAATAACATATTGTGTATATCACAGTGTTGTCCCATGTGGAATTTGGACCCCCACAACAATAAGCGCAGTAGAAAGAGGCGTAACGATCGCTTAAACCTCTAGGCTTATCGTGCAGTCTATAAATTGTCACATTCATGCAATTAATAAAGTATGATTCAACACTATGCTGTGCTATTACTACCATGATAGAGCCCATTTGGGGTTATTTAGCTCCATTATTTAAAAAAATACCTTTTTTTAGACTACTCAAGGCATTAGGACGTATTTTGTGTCGCGGGGGTCTTTACGAACACTAAGAACAACCAAGACCTCAACTCAGAACAACAACATCGGCCTACCGACCCCTGATTCCAGATGAAGGAGTGAATTCTTTCACAGATGTCCATGATCGGCGATTGCCACACTTCAGACTTTATGAGAATGTGGTAAATGTAATCTATAATATGATTCATAGTATGTAAATCTTCCAAGCCGTATTGTTTTACGAATTAACAGTTTTAATATAGTTTAGTACAAATATGTTTCTTCCATGTATCAATAGATGGCGTTGTACCATTTGCCTGTATCGCTATATTGTTGGATAACCTGCAGTAGTATACGATTCTTTGATGTGTTTATAAATATACGCTAGATAAGCTAGATAAAGTGTGGTCAGATAATAGTTGGGATTTCATTTCGCGGACTCTACTAGTATATATTTTATAATAATTATAGGTCAACCAGGTCATATTTACGCTAGTCCTAACAGCTTTATGGAAAGATATTTTGCAAGAAAAAAACATACAAATATACTGCATAGCACAGAATTGGTGCTGCTTTAGTCGATAGCACAAATCTAATATAAAATGCGCAAAGGTAAACGCAATTTTTCAACGAACAAAACTTCTTAACAAAAATTCTGAAGCCTCCTCGGTTCAATTTAATACTGATAATTATTTCTTTGCGATGTTTTGCGAAGCTACCCGCTTTAGGAGTATTTATTTTCTTTCAAGGTGTTTTATTGTCGGCTTTTTCTGTAAATGCTTTTTTGTTGTAGATTTAACATTACTTATGCTCCCATTACTTGAAAACTCGATTGAATCGTGCTTAATTCTCGTTTGAGTACAAAAAAAAACAAGAAACGTTGGTTTAAGACGTGAATTTTTGAAATAAATTAATTTAATGTTAAGAATACGGAGTTTTACCACTTAATTCTCCCATGGGTGTAGTAAAAGCCGAATATGGGAGCGAACTACCCAAGACAACATCACTGTGAAGACGAACGAAGAACGGGTGTTATATCCCTTCAGCACAAAGGAAGGATCCTCTAACCAGGCGAGGTGATCATGCGTAGCGGTGTTGTTGGGAAGTCGTAAATATGCTAATAGGCGCGAGAACTTCTATTGCTTGATTCAAGATTGGCAGTTTTTGGTTTCCTTTGTTACTCCGTAGGTCGACCTATCTTCGGTAGATAGCGCTGTAATGTGTTTTTCAATGTTGCGCTGTATGTGGAAGTCGTCATAACTGCAAAGAGAAGGAAAACTTGGAACAAACCCTCTAAACCAACCCGTCTGGCTGTCCAGCCAGTGTAGTACTAGGCCATGATCACCTTTGTAAGAAAGGGCTTCCACCAGCAATGGCCTGTTGATGATATTCATAATTTAGTTCTAATAACGGAAGTAAACGTAGCACTGATATTTGTTTTTATAAATAAGAGGTCAGATAGATGTGATAAAAGTTTTCCACTACATATCTCATGGTGATTTTAATCCATTAAAAGCGTGTCTGTAGAATGCCTTGACCTAAATTTGTATTAACCTAATAATAAACAAGAAATAAAATTTTATGATTTGCCGATATCATTATTTGACATTTTTTTTTCAATAAAAATAGAGGAATAGTAATAGACGCCCCATTCAAACAATACTTTAATACAAATCAGCGAGAAAATGTTTTTACCATGATGCAGTCTTTTCAAATTCTAATCACGTTCAATTCTAGTTTGTTCTAGCTCTCATCCGACTTTCTACATAATGCTATATGTACTCTTCTATAAAGATTTATATTTTTTTATTATTACTTTTTGTTCATATGGTTCGTATTATTTAATGTCTTACGCGGTTGTTTTTCTATTAAGTTATTTTATAGAAATATCTTTGATGCTATTTATTTAAACACATTTCAATAATACGAATCGCGTTAAAAGTCATGCGGCCGTTGCACTTCTTTACATAGTTTAAAATGAAATAGCTTCTGATGTCTGTTCGTTTAGATGTTTTAAACTACTGATTTAAATGCAGTTTTTAGCCATAGATGGAGTGATTCAAGAGGAAGGTTAATAGGTGTAATATATATGCATAGAATAGAGGGAAAAAGAGAGTTTTATATAGCACCACTTGCGTTAATTGTTTTGAGATAAGATAATAGCCATTTAAACCAGCTGGAAAATATTATTGTATCTTAAAACGTCACCACAATAAAAGGAGCTGACGGCTGATAGTGCAATGCCACCCTTTTGGTCATTCCCCGCCAGCATCAGCAAGAGAATGAGTTTGAACTCCGAGGACGACCCGGGATTTTGCCATGCCGTGACTTTGGCCGAGCTGTTTCCTCATTACATAAAGTGCTTTTAACAGTCTACTAATGGGCATAAGCCTCTTCTTCGAAAGTTTATTGTCCAAAATCATTATTGACCTAGGACTGGCTATTGTGACGGACCTTGGGAAAGGGCTATGTAAAGGTCTATAGAGGTCTAAAAGTAGTATGTGACTCCAGAGTAGTCAATACCCATGGTCGGCGAAAATCACTTGCTATTAGTTGATGTGTCTTACTAAACGTGCGCCATCTTTATCAAAAAAAATCAGGAATCAATTCAAATAACGCGAATGCGGGTTATATCGACTTCATCGTAAATAGTTTATTAGTCATCATCTATTTTATTAGTAATAAAACGTTGTAAACTCAAAAATACTAATAATAATTGGAGTTTTTATGGGACTCAAGATAGCGGTGGCTATTATTTCCGTTAGCAGAACATTCAGAGAAAACATTTCGGAAAGCAAACATTTTCTACATATAAGAAATAAAAATTTTGTAAAGAAATCAAGCATGGCGAGCATGCATACTGCGAATGGTGTGTCAGGACCTTTGAGTCATTCCCATAAGTTTAGATGAATTGTCGTGCCTACCCTTATGCTGAAATAGACGTGACATTATCTATGCATGTACAAATCAAGCTTCTTCGAACCTGCATGAATTTTTTGTTTAGACTAACGCGGGTGGATAAGTCATGATGAAACGATGAATCTATCATGTATTAGGAGGTTAGGTCCCTACTGAGGTCTAAATAGTAACTATTGATAATATTTATAAGTGTGTGAATCTATTTGCTTTTGTCAAGACTAAATCTATTACCTATATTTATGCGTGATCTATAACCTGATGTATAAGCTATTCAAACATAAAAAAAAACAACAACCCATAATGTCCCACTGCTGGGCTCGGGTCTCCTCTCAGGAGAGGGTTAAGGCCATACGTCCCCACGCTGGCCAAGTGCGGGTTGGGGACTGGCAAGAATACGTTATGGCTACGTAAATCTTGCCGTTGGATGTTTTTAAGCCGCCCGAAGGCCTCCAACTAAGCTTCACGACTGTTATTGTATGATAACAACCGGGACCGACTGCTTAACGTGACCTCCGAGTCACGGAGACGCTCATGGTAACATGCCACCAGCGGTCACCCATCCAGGTAGTGACCGCGCCATCGTTGCTTACCCTCGATGATTGTTTCTAATCACCGAGTGCAACTGGGCTATAAGCTATTCAGTGTTTTAATTTATTAAACGGTATATAGTCATGTTTTAACATAACAAATATTTAAATTGAAGTCTATTTTCGATTTCCAAGATACGTTTGCCGGTCGATAATCCGCTAGTACCGTAATGAAACTGGTTAAAAGATTTTCAAAAATGTCAAGGAAACCTTTCTACAATTGACTATATATATCTTCTCGATAAGTGATTTCCTTATTTCGTGGTTTTACAACGTGACTGTTTTATAATTATATCACGGAAAGAATATGTACCTATTTGGTATTCCACATTTAGCTTTTGGGTTTCCCTTCCTCCTTTCAAATGAATCAGTATTGCTTTTACCACAGTTTTAAGAATCCACAGCCTTCTCAACGAGGAATATTAATTGTAATTTGGTTGGTTACCAGTTTATTGCCCATCTATCTTTGATGCATGCATCTCTCTTTGAAAACGTAGAACAGAATAGAATACTAAAGCATTAAATCGAAAAAAACCTGGTTGTTACCCGTCTCTTAATTGGAGAAGCTGATAAGTCAGAGTCGATAATCGACCAATCAACCATAATTTCACAGTTATGTTATAAATACATACTAAAACGCTTACCTGGCTAATTTTACTGTAGTTCAACCTTGTCCTGGATTGTTTATACGGTCATTAATTACCCTGCCAAGTGTTAGTAACTGTGACGAAAGAAGAATATTCTTAGAGTGTCGCCGACAATGTTTACTGTTTCAAAGTTAGTGGAATGTTTATTTATAACTGTCCCTACTGATTTTGTCCTGGAATTTTTGAAGTGAAAGCTTTTATAGCCGCGACGAGCATTTTTTGGCAGGAGAAACTCTTATGAGTTCTCGTCACCACGTCCCCGATATGCTTACGTCACAAAACTTCTTTGGCCGCGTTGACCACTATTTGGTAAAGGAAAACCCTTTGTTTGTTTGGTTGTCCTCACCAATGAATGTTTGATGTAGATAATTTTAATGTAAACATCATGAATTTTCTAATTCACATTAATTTTCAAATCAAATTCTAAGTTATACCTAAGTTATCGCTTCTATCGGAAATGCCAATATTTTTATATTTCTTTTTTCCCAAATTCTGTGTGTAAGTTTTAAAATATAATTTTCGTTGACTATAAACCGTAGTTGGTCTTAAAACATAAAAAAATAGCCAAATCGATTCAGACGATTTCTGATTTAGTTCTTACCAACATATTTAATAATTCATTTCTATTTATACCCATGAGTTAATGCTTATTGACTCTATCAATTTGTCTTTTGTTTTTACGCTATGATCATCTTCCTATGTCTTTTACTTCTTATTGAGAACAAGAAAAACCCAATTGCCAAGAATTTATATCTTAATCCATTCGGTTCTTCCTGTTGCGAAGAGAAAACATATGATGGCCTTGGTCTTGAGTACATTCGATGTTTTCTGCGAGTATTTCCTTTTGCTATTACGCAAGATATTTAAGATGATTTCCTTGAGACATCACAAAACAGTAATTTGATTACTTGGCTATCTTCCAAATATAAACAGTTTGCCGCCCAATAAAAACAGTATCATAAACCCTATGTGTTATAATTTGAGAAAGAAAATTTGAAACCCAGTACTTAATAGTCGTTGAGATCTATTATTGAACTATCTATTGGTGTTTAGGGCGATAATTTTTATCATTTGTATACACTCAGCATTTCTCGTGGAGTTCAATGAGGTCTCTGAGATGTTTATCATTTTTAAGGCCCCAAAGTGACAGGTTTTGTGTTCAAATAAAGACCAAAGCTTTCAGTAGGAGGTCTTAATTACGTTAGTTTTTGTCGTACGCGGTGTTCCATTTGTGCATCATTTTTAATTATTGTTATTTAAGTAGACTGTGACTTCCAACGATATAATATAAATTTTGAAAATTTTAACAAAAGAAATCTAATTCAGGAACTGGACCACACAGAAAGCACAAGCTCTCAAATAATTAAAGCATCTTCAAAATTGTTCATCCAATCATAAGTTCTGAGGTAACAATCATAAAAAAATACATTCGAATTGAGAACCTCCTTGTTTTTGTAGCCGTTTAATGAATGAATTGCGCTCCTACAGGTAAATAAATAGCTTAATTCACTTTCATACAAAATATCGGCGGTATTCATTAGGTAAATGTTTTTAGTACAATTTTAATATCTGACTCATTGACAATGTTATCAGATAACGTGGTTATTTTTTTATACAATAGGTAAGTCAAGCGAACTTCAATCGCTTCGATTTGTTGTGTGAGAAACTGAAAATTCTGTATCATGTAAAATCTAGCAACATGAAATAGTTTTATTTCATTCGAAATCTATAATGGCTGAACGTAGCTATGATCTATCTATACTAATATTATAAAGAGGAAAAGTTTCTAACTTTGTTTGTATGATTGTAAGGGGTAATCTTCAGAAGTATTGATGTGATCCTGAAATCCTTTCACTAACAGAAAGCGAACCTATTTAGCAGTGAAATAGGCCATATTTTATTATGATGAACAAAAAATTCTGTTTAAAATAATAGTATTTGTAAATCAATTCTGTCGACAAGTTGGATATTTATATGACGTGATTCTAATAAGCTGCAGACTGAGTTCTTCTTACTTTTTTTTGTGTTGTAGTGCGTGGTTTGTGAGAAAGCTACGCGACATTAAATCGTATTCGCCATACGGACTCACTATATAAGCCTTCTTCAATGTCAAGCTCTTAGTGACAAGATATCGTTAATGTTTTGTGCAAATATGTATAAACAAACTAGCTGCAGGTATACAGCCGTCATGAGATAACCTTGACAATGTGTGTACGGAATCTAATTAGTATTAATCTCATTTATCGTACTTAGCAGTCGCGATGATCTCATGGTCGCCTTTATCCTCTGAATTACTGATTGAGCGGTACTAAGTCGATTCCTATAGGTGCAGATGGCTACTAACTATGAATTAAGCTTATCTATTTTAAAGACAACTCCCGCATTAGGAATATATATCCAGAGGTCAATTATTGAAAGCTTTATGTCATTCCAGTACATTAAAAAAGGTTGTAGGTATATTAGGATTCATCACAGAGCCTGCGGATGCGCTCTAAACATAGATTTTTTGATGCAAGCACCGTTAACGTTTTCGTATGCATTTAATGAAAAGCTGTTGATTTAAAATTACAAACAGACACTTCAATTTCATTTATTTATATAGATCGGTTGCCCACAGCCGTGGTGGTGAGGTTGACTGGCGATATAAGAACATTCTCAGGCCAACGAGCATACGGAAAATTTGTTTAACGTATTGACATCATGCGAACTATGAAAACAATGCTACGGTATGAATTACAAATGTCCACGAAATATTGTCGATATTCTATTTTGGCCACATACCATTACATTCATTTCTGATACTGTCCTTATTCTGTAAGTAGAGTTTAAACAAGCTACCAAAATGAAGAAGATGAACTAAATAATCATTTTACGCCTCTTATCGCTCAAATGATAACATAAATTTGCAAAGCCTCACTAAAAACAATCCATCAAACCACAGCGGATTTTACTGGCATGTTAGGTATGAAATAAATCACTTTGACATATATATCTCAATTCGCTTTTCTCCAGTGCAGTTTCATGGTCACACGCTAATGCCTCTAGGCCACGACAAATATTTACGAGACCATAGTATTTCATTCGTCACGAAACACGATATGTTATTTTATAGACTAATCTATTTAAATAAAAAAGAATTGCTAAATGTGTTGCTAAGCGTAACACTCAAGGAAACAACACAAGGAAGGTTCTTATGGTGAGGAAAAACATAAAAATTACAAGGAAAATAGTAAAAAATACATTTATTTATTTAAATCAGTTGTTTAGTACCCATACAAGCTCTTCTTAGTTTGGGACTAGATGGCGTAGTGTGTAAGATAAACAAAAATATTTATTTAAGAAGAAGGGACACTTATATGAGCGAATTATATCTTGTCTTAAATGTAAACGATGATTTTCTTACTTAATTCAGATTTAATCATTAACATCATTTTAAATAAAAAAATATATTTATTTTTATTTTTATGAAACATTAATAATATACATATAAAAATGGGTTAGAATTAAGATATAGGGAACAAAAACTTATATCTATATCTATTAAAGATATATACAACAATGTTTCTACAGATTAAGCAAAAAAAACAATTTAAGTATCTTTAGTAGTTAAGGATGTTATTTTTATATTCTCGTAGTTTTGTATTTACATGTAAAGCGAATCGCGTGTTGGTATATCGTCACGGACGTAACGGAATTGGTTTATATTTATTAACTTTGTGACGAGACGAAAATTCGTTTTTCTCACGGGAAATTTAAAAAATCTTCTACACACACAGAATTAATATCAGCCGTACTAATTGACTTATTCATCAACCAGAACCTTAGCCATTGCCTGGGGATAAAAACTTGAAAATCTTGCCAGTTTCGTTTGTTCGTTTATCCTATTGGGATCCACCACTGAACAAAGACATTCCTGAGATAGGAATACTATAGCTATATAATATCTTTTTTTTAACAATATACCAGCTGACTCATGCAACTTCGTCTGCGTCTCTTCTCAATCATGCTTGGCTCCTATTAATATTAGCGTAATGTTAACTATTCTATCTTAGGCACGCCAGCTAAACATACATTTAAAAAAATAATCCATGAAAATCGGAGTTCATCGTGAGCCACAACTTGGCACGAGGATTATATATAACTAGCCAACCCACGCAACCTAGTTTACGCCACCTATTGCCATTTTTTATGAATATATAACATTAACATTCTTCATTAACGCTCCACTCCTAATGGCCTTAGCGTGATAATATATACCCTATAGCCTACCTCGCTAAATGGGTTAAATAACACTGAAAGAATTGTTCAAATCCGGCCAATAGTGCTTGAGATTACCGCGTTCAAGCAAACAAACTCTTCAGCTTTGTATATACGAAGCCGAGGGTATCAGCTAATCGAACTATCTGTGTAAACATTAGCTGAACTGTTTTCTTGTTTTATATCTTTCTTTTAAAAAGACTGCTAGATATTATTCTAGTTATATTAGTCTCTAGAGCAGTAAAGTAGTGTCCCTATCCCCATCCTCAAATATAGTAAGTCTATGTGTTTGAATTGACTATATCTACGTTGAAATAAAGCTTTAACGTAATAATCATAGCAGTTTTTTTCTGCGAGTCAACAACGTTTATATTACGTAGTATTTGTTTCGTGTTTACCTTATTCGATTACAGTTGTCAGCTTATGTATTTGTTTTATGCAATGACACAGTGGCAAAGTTTGCAAATATTTCAAGTGTATGGTTGTAAACAAACAATGCTTCGAGTAGTACTCGACATTTGTTTCAATAAACCTTCAGTTTGCTATTTTTAGTTAAAACGAGGATATGAGACAGCATTTCAACAATTTTATAATCATGTTTATATAATACATGTTTGAATATTCAAAAAAAATGTATATTCATCAGCAACCCATAATGGCCCACTGCAGGGCCTCCTCTCAAGAGAGGGTTAAGGCCATAAATGGCCGTAATTAGGTTAAAAAATATATTGCTTACGAAAAATTTCAGTTTGTAAAAAAAAAAAATTTAAAGTTTCGTAAAGTGCTTATTCACATTAAATTAAATTGGTTTTTAATCTTTATAGTTTTTATCATCATCATCATCATCTTCCTAGCCTTTGTTATTCCCTAGATTTGGAGTCGGCTACTAGTTGGATCGGTTTTACCTGAATATAAGTTTTTCTGCGTAGCGACTATTATCGGATCTCCGCAACCCTAAGGGGGACTGAATTCGAAGGTTGAACCTGCTGTCAGTATATTTGAGGCCACTGACTTCCCTATAACGATTGCAATTGATGTTCATGACAACCGGGACCGACGGCTTAACGTGCTCTCCGAGGCACGGGGGGGGGGAAACACCGCCAACTTCCATACTCCAGGCTGCTATTAATAATTTCTTGTAAGATAAGCCCAACAGCAGTCCGACTGGGGAATCGTACCCGAGACCTCTAAAATTTATAATAACGTTGCTTTGAAATCGAATTTCAAACCTAAAAGCTCGTGATTAAAAATCTTAAAACATTAATTTTGTTTCTAATCGACAGGTATACATTTTTCATTCAATTTGTTACTAGTTTAATAGAGTAGGTAAGTTATGTTATAAATGAAAAACTTAAGTTTAGCTTGACACACCGCCTGCGCTGTGTTTCACAGAGTGAGTGAGGATACCGGAGGCCACATTCCAACCTCTCACCCCATTCCCCTCCTCATCCGCCAAAAGTCGAAAACGCGCTTGTGACGCCTCTAGTGCTGCGGGTATCCACGGGCTGCGGTAATCGCTTACCATGCTTCTACACCATAACCCCTACACCATACATATTTAGGCGATGCGTCTGCTCGTTTGCCCCATGTGTCATAAAAAAAAACAATACCTGCCTATGAGGTTATTATAATATGTAATATTTAATGTTTCTCATCGGTTACGTTTGCGTCAATGCCCCATTGAAATTCAATGCATGCTGAATGTCCCATATACACATTGCAAACCAATCCGCGTCTGTCGAGAATCATAATAAGTTAATGTGCTAATCCAGCATGTATTTACGCACTACAGTGACGTGGTTTCAATATTTATACATGGTACAAATTTAGCCCCATCTAAAGGAAAACAGTTTCACTGCAGAAAAAAAAGTTGGTCAAAAGGTTATGGTCTAGGTATGGCATCTGATTCGTTATGATCAAACCACCAGAGATCGTTGTTAATGTAAATCGAGTTAAAAAATATCATACAGCGATCTTTTGCAGGCAAAATCGCGTATCGTCAGGCAGGACCTGACCAGAGTGTAGTTTAAATCTATAAATTCCATCAAATACTATCCATTTTTCGGCAATAAATGATAAAATTTACTAAGCGTCCAGGTATGACCACCACTTTTGTATATTCTGCCCCATATGTCCAGTATAGCTTTCACACTGTAAGCTGGTTCTAAACTTGTTTTCGTCTTTGTCTAATCCTCTTTCCCGTATAGCTGGGATCGGGTCTCCTTGTGCGTCTGCGGCAAAGATCTCAAAAATTTAAAATTCTTATCAAAACTCAAAAGGTACTAAGTAAATACGTTTTGACTTCAATTGTCGAAGATATCATAGTATCTTAAGCCTTCTTATATTATCTTGACAACATTTTGCAGAGTTTAAAATTGGCGGTAGTTCTGTTGAGCCTGTCACGGGCCTTTGATGTTACGTGCGTGTTTAGTTTAGTATTCTGAATGTAAAAGTGTTTGATCTAGTTGCTCTAAAACGCGGTGCCCATATAAAAGTGCGTGTATACAAACATCATTCTTATGCAATATGTGAGATGCGTGTAGACTATAATTTGAATTTACTAAGTTGTGTGATTGTAAAATAGTGCTTACTTTTCTTGCACAAGTTAGTTACAAAATAGCAATTCTTGTGTAATACTATAGCGAGGATAGAGGGATCACTCAAGTGTCAAACTGTCTTAATTCTTTCGGTGGATTATCTCTCCTCAAATTGCATATCACATTAACTTAACATTAATTGAAATAGTTCTGAATGTGTAAGAATTTGGACTATAAAATGCAAGGCAGCGTTTATAGAAAACTAATTTATCATCTCACGTTGAGTCCCGTGGTTAAAATAAAGAGATTTACGCGATAAACTTGTATTTTGTCTAGGGAACCAGCTTTAGTAAAGACATCTATGTCCAGCAGACACAAAAATAAACATGGATACCTTCATATCTTCCAACATCTTTAAAGGCTTTTTTCAATAACCTATCTTTACTTAAAACTAGTAAGATAACGCGAATTTGTTACTTAAATAAAAAATCTATTCTCGAATCGATACGTCGTTTTTGTATGTGTATTATATTTTATTAAGAGAAATATATCTACGAAGCTAATTAATCTATTGTTAGTTAAATTTATAACAACGTTATATTGAAATCTTATCTCGAAATCTAGAACCTCATGATTAATAGTCTTACAACTGAGTCCCGATTTCTCTATACAAGTAACAAGGTTAGATAAATACATGAGTATACCTACATATATTTACTTGTGTAACGGTTCTCTCACGAAAAAGTAATTCAAGGTTTTGTAGTACAAAAAATATCAAAACGGAACTCGTGTAGGAACCATTCATTATGGAGCCAGCGTCTATTATTCATTTTCTCGTTTCGATACAGGGTCACTGTTTCACTATCCGGTTGTTAAATAATACAATAGTTATATGATTGTAGATAGTGATAGTGTTTTACTATATCAAGGTACGGGAGCACGCCTCGGGCATCTCTTCTCTTGAGGAATCAGATGCTGGAATTGGATTACGGTATGTTAAAGTTTCTGTGATAGTGAAAGTTAAAGACTATCTGAGTTTTACGTTCTACTTGAAATACAGACCGGCTTTAGAGTAAAGCACTAAATGTATAATAATAATATATAGCTTTATTTACCACAACATTAATTACAAAGATATCTTAAAACTAGTAGGTACAAGTATCGGCCTCATCGCTCGAAGGCAATCTCTTACAGGCAACCATGGAATGGAAAGAAAAACATGGAATGAAAAGTGTGGGCTGGTACCTGCTGTATTAGAAAGCGAATAGTAAAAAGAAAAGGTATGTTACTAGCTTGGATGTAACATTGCTTCTTGCTCTACTGGTAAAGATACAGCATTATAAAAAGCATTGTTATTGTTTTAAATAGTTTTGCTACTTGTTGGCACAATGTTAGGCACATTGCCAAGATACCTAGACTTGAACAAGATCCGGATAGCAAAAAACATTAATACAAAACTTATGTAATGACGAACATAGCATAATAATAATTATGAATAAAGTAGAAAAGGTACGCTTTGAAGTACTTTAAGCAATCTTCATTCATTCACACACATATATAAGCTTACGCAAACCACAAACGTACAAGGACACACTCGTACTAGAACGTATATACAAACATACATAATAGTTGTATTCTTTTATGTCTTTTGCTGGCATTTTATGCTGTTTCTATGTAAACTTCCATATGTTCGAGATGGGGCCCGGATATCTGTCACACAGGGGCTAGTATAGAGTGTATACTATAAATTTCAGTCTCTCACAAAAAAATCACGTTTGTATTGTATTGTATTGTATAAATTAGGCTTACCTTTCTGATGAAGCGCTCATAACCTAGTTGCACTCAGTGATTCGAGTCAATCACAGAGAGCAACGACGAGCGGTTCTGCCTAGATGACCGCGTGACCGCTGGTTGCACGATACCATGAGCGTCTCCATGTTTCGGAGAACTTGTTAAGCAGTCGGTCCCGGATTTTATCATAGGATAACAGTCGTGAAGCTTAGTTCAAGGCTTTTACGCGGCTTAAAAACATCCAACGGCAACATTACGTAGCCACAACGTTGTCTTGCAACCCAACCCGCACCAGGCCAGCGTGGGGACGTATGGCCCTAACCCACTCCTGGGAGCAGACCCGAGCCCGAGCGAACATTGTGGGTTGTTGATGTTGATTGTGATGAGAGAAATGAGTACAAAATTATTAATATCATAAGTAATTCGTTAATTAATGAGAATACCGCGGGTCAGTATTATACTATAGTAATTTGCCATCCACTGCCACAAATTCAAACTTCACCAACTAATCTATGTCGCGAACTTGAACTTTTTTAAATTCTAGCCTAAAGAAGTAGATGCGAGCTTGTTACAGTAACTTTAAACAGAAGAAAAAAATCTCAATAGTTATGAATATTTTTAATTATGTTCAGGAGTATTTCTTTCAACGTTATCCAGTTTCAAATTATTTATAAACTTTGTTGAGTAGGTACCCATCCTAAGCAACTCTTAATATGAATTTGGTCGAAGTTAGTAATTGAATCTCTGAGAGTTATCAAACGCTTAAAACGTGGATATAATTAGCTTATATCAAATATGCTATAGAATACGTATGATTTTACGTTAATTTTTGGAATAAATTTACACTATATTTTTTGATGCGGGCGCAAGATATTAGTTCAGAGCCAATTGTTTAATTATTGTTTCGATTTCCTCGGTTTTTTCGTGTTTTCTTGAATTATATAGCAACTCAATAAGCTTATGCTTAGTGCGAGGGTACTCACCCATATTCGAGAATCGCTTACATTGACTTCAAGACTCCAATGTGTGGTATACACAACCTTTGTGTAAACAAGAAGTTAGCGTAAGTACCTCAGTAATATTACATATAGCGGAACAGGAACTGGTGCAATAACCTTTGAATGATGTATATAATATTTGTTTTAAACAAATATTCTAAGAGGGTATTTGAAGGGTTTTTGTTACTGAATTTGACGTAATAAACATGTATGTATACATATTTACATTGACATCATCATCATCAAGTGTGCTTCTGATTAATATCGTTGCGGGTCCCACACAGTTTAATTTTTCCTGAAACTTCCTGAGTGTCATAACTGGGTTTGCTCGTGGATCACTGCTGTTGATCCTGGTGTAGAGGCGATGCAATGGTGAGTGCGTGGGTGGGATTAGACCCTTAACATATTTATTCTTCTGACTATACTTCCCGAGTGTCATAACTAGATGGGTCCGTAGGTTGCTACTGTTGCTCCTGGTGTACAGGAGCTACAATGGTGGGCGTTCGTTCCAAGTGACATCATCATCGTCAGTCAGACTCAAAGTCTGATACTTTAGCTGGCGTTGGTGGTCGGCATTTGATACTATGGCTTATAAACAAACAATCTTTACACACGGATTTTTAAGTAAAAGTTAAACTATAAATGCGCAGGTGATTTATTATTTAATTTTACATGTTAACCATGTAACAGCCCTTCATTTAATGCCCGTTATCAGAGATGGACCTAGCGCATTTTAAATCCAAAAGAAAAATCTATATCTAAGTGTTAGAAAAAATATGCTTTCATATGAGCCAAACCACAGGCAAAGATCAATTATTTAGTAGATGGCGTTGTGTGTTAGATGTCCGGAATATTTATTTATTTATAACTTTATGCACTTTTGTACATTGGCGGACTTAATGTCCAGGGATTTGTCTACCAGTCACCTTCAGAGTGGTGTAGAAATGTTGTGAAGTAGGCGCACGTAAGTGCAACTACGTATCTAAAAATTTACATTTTGCGAACCCCAAATTCCACAAAAAATAAACTCAGAATACTTAAACGTAATTCCACTTTCTCAGTTAACTTATTTCTTCATGTCAAGAGTACAACAAGGATACTGAAGACCCTAAACGACCCTCGACCTCTCTTGCTCGAGTTCCACCAGCTAAATACGAAATTAGTGATGATTACGTAAACGGAGCGGGGGAATTAAAATGTCACGACAAATTGTGGTTATAAATTAGCAAGTTATGGTCAATATACTTACGTGTATATATTATGTGAGTGTCAAGTATGGTATAACTAGTAAGAATTATTCGGCTACGAATCAAAGATAACTGCCTCGATGGCGTGGTGGTGGCGTATGCGACTGTATATGTACATATTTATATCAGTTGCCTAGTACCCATAACACAAGTTGGCGTTTCACATCTACCTGATGTACCGCGCTGAGAAAAATCAGTTTTTGTTTAAATAATAAAACCACGAATGATACTAATCACAATCGTATGTTCTTGTCTATTGTTTTAAAGTATCTGATAAATGAAAACTACAATTTTCCAAAGCGATGGTAATAAAACTCGTATTTTAATAAAATATAGTAGATTCACACAGTCACTGGCACTTAACTTATATTCCGCTTGCTTTGTAATAACGCAAGTAAGTACCTAAAATCTTAAGTAAATACGGGACTTACCTACCTACGGGACAAAAATACCGCTATAAAATATGTTCTCTCTCTTTTCTTATCAAGAATATTTAATAATAAATACTTTGCGGGTACTATACGTTATACCCTTTCAGGTCAACCCTAGACTTGACCAGATTCTCACCGGCCAGTGAGACCACGGCCTCACAGAAACCCGTGTTGACCAATTTTTCCAACCGATGAATGCGATTGACGTGCCTAACGGTCAGTTTGAGTCCGCGACAGGATGCAGAAAACAACAGAATGAACTATGCTTTGGGAGAGGCCTATTTATAGATGTTAACTGAAACGGGCTGATGATGATGACGAATGCGACTACTTCCATCGGTGACATCGCACTTGTTCTCTTTGAGTACACGAAGAGTGGAAGTCACCATCATGTGACCTGGCTGCTCACTTGCTCTAAAAAGTGTATGACCAATAAATGCCGTTATTTGACATTAAAATCAGTCGGTCAATGTCCGATCAGGCTATTCTTTACGTTATTCACACTTAAAATTTTTACACAACATTGACTCGACATGAATACCGTTCTTAAAATACACACTACATTGTCTGTGCTAACTGTTTTTAATAACGCCAATTACTTTGTACACAAAATCTTAATGTAGGCTACAAGTAACTCTTCAAGATACACACGAGTGCTGAAATTCGGTCCTTATTTACTTACAAAAAGATAGCTTGTGTTTATATGGCACCACCTTTTTATAATGAGTTGTTAGTGAGAATGCTACAAGACTTCATTATGATCAGTTTTGTGCTACGTTAAAACAGGCTTTTAACATTCACTCATATCACTCCAATATTGTATTGGTGCAGTGAATATTTAAATATGATTCCAGAAATAAATAAAATTGAAGTGAAGTTAGTTAAACACAGCTTTTCTTAAAAGTATGTAAATATTTTTAATACCATTTGATTTTTCTTAATCACCACAATTGGGTATATATTTAATTATGCATGCCCATGTGTCGCTTAGAGCAAATATTGTTTTACTAGCACCTATAGAACTTCTAATTCCCATAATTTTAAAAGAAAATAATAATTAGCTCGTGAGTAAAGAGACAGACTTCGACATAAATAAGTGTATGTATTTACATAATGTCAGTTAAAATTGGACTAGGATTAGTACTTCAATACTCCCATAAATAAGACTTTATGTGTGATCTTATAGGAATTGTGAAAAACACATGAAATGTTCACTCGCTCTTTGCCCTTCTTCGAGACGGTGTTGTTGACCTTTCTTATTAATAAAATATTACTTCACAACACAAAAAGGTATTTTATTCGTGAAAACGTTCGTTCGAGTTTATGATATTTTAGTAAACTATGACGTATGTGACTGTCCGCTTTTGATCACGTAAACGTTTTGAATGAAAATTATACTCTGTGTGTCGTTTTCCGGCGACCTGACTCGGGTTGACGCCAATAGATTTGCAACAACACTTTTATTTCTATCGCAGATGGCCAACAAAATAATCATGTTATATAAACAGAATATATAATGTAAAAGTAAATAACGTAACCGACTGTCTGTCAAATGTTTCTATGATCTGCAAATATTTGTTTCGGAGCTTGAGTATTTTCTTTTTTTTATGTATAATGTGTATTTATTAGTTGTCTAGTAACCATAATACAAGCTCTGCTTAGTTTGGGGCTAGATGGCGTTGTGCGTTAATTGTGCGAAATATTTATTATAAAAAAAATTGAAAGAACTTCTGCCACTTGTTGTCACAACTTACTTAATACTAGATAGACTTCTAAGATCTGTAAGAAACAATATACTAAATATGTCCTTCTTTTTTGTCACCAGATGGGAGCAGGCGCAAACGGGCCAGGAGGTAGACGCGCCTTAGAACTTATATTGAGTGGTGGACTCAAGTCTTTGGCGAGGCCGACAAAACCAGTACGAAGAGCTGCCTCTAGGGACTCGGTACTGTCGCAACCACAACCCCTGCTCGAAGGTAAGGTCGTCAAACATTTCATCACTAAAGTTCTAGACTGATCCGTTTTTTGCTGTACAAGTGTAACATGTTTAGTTTAGGTTAGCAATAATGCAGACTACTTCAACAACTTCCTGCAGCTCTTCGCCAAGGAGCAGCCTAACTCTTTGAAGCTTTCCTTTACGTTACATTATAAGACGCTTTATATACGTTAAAGATTTCGGAGACAGGTTAGAGTCTGTCTAAACTAGGCTGAATAAGCTTGTCACGTCAGAAAGACATAAGGTTCTTTAGCCCGGTATACTGCAATTTCTAACAGTTCATTGGTAGATGAGTTGCTGCTTCCTATGTTTTTATTCATATTCTACACAGAAATAAAAGGTGTCATGTTACGATCCACTACGCTCGCTACGGTGGTAATGAACACTCTTCTTGCATTCTTTTCACTTAGATCTACTGATTGTAAAACAACTATTAACTACAATATTAAACGGAAATAAGTCACATTAAATATTGATTTCTTTGGCTTATTGTGTGTATTTCTGAATGCTTAATAAACGCATCTAGTAAAGACTGTTGTTATTTTATGCTATGAGACGTTTTGATTGCCATTGTTAATATTTGATACAATATTCTTCTCACTTTTATATTAAATACAATAGGATTAACAATGGAATGTAATTTTAGAAGTGTCTCATGTACGCGTTAAATTTTACAGCCTTTTGGCACCTGGTCTTAAACAAACGACTCTAAACGAAGAATTTTAATAGTTTTTTTGCATTATCTGCTAAAGAATTTAGCATTCCCTAACTGTAAGAGGAAGAGGTTATGACCCAATAAAAATGTATACTTAAATGCTTTTGCGTATACTGTTAATTGGAAAACTGATTTATATGTTAGCGCAGGACCGTTTACAAAGAGCTTACACGCAAAATAAAAGTATTTATAAACGTTCTCAGTGAAATACCTTACCCTTTTTTTAGCGTGTCTTATGAGCGCATACAAACCTGCCATTGTCCTTTAGAATACAAGTAGTATGTAGTGTATAAATCAAGGAAAAACTAAAATATTATGCAATTACGGTCAGTTTTCTACAAATATCAACTACATAAATAACTTTGTTATCCCATGTAAATATATAGGATTACGAAGTTATATTTGCAGAGAATGAATCAGAAGGGTAGTCTTGTAAAATGATCAAAGGAATAAAACAATTAAGAATAAGACAGGTCTTATGAAGTTGTACGAAAATTCAGCAATTTAATTCTTTGTAGACTGAATTGTCCGAAGTTGCCACGAAATAAGAACACTATTTACGCTAAGCTTGATGTTGATATTGTTTGTTAGGTACATTTACTTATTTAGCATATCTTATGAGCGTATCTTATATAACGAGCAGTTCTTGTATCGAAATTAGAGAGTACTGTTCTCTAACATGTTGAGTTACTTTATAGTTTTCATTATTAAATCACAGCCTACAAGGATCAAAACGTAACCGATTTTCATATATCAATCTACAACCCATAATGTCCCACTGCAGGGCTCCGGTCTCCTCTCGGGAGAGGGTTAAGGCCATACGTCCCCACGCTGGCCAAGTGCGGGTTGGGAACTGGCAAGACTACGTTGTGGCTACGAAACCTTGCCGTTGGATGTTTTTAAGCCGCCCGAAGGCTTCCAACTAAGCTTCACGACTGTTATCCTATGATAACAACCGGGACCGATGGCTTAACGTGACCTCCGAATCTTGTATAATACCAATTGTAATTACGATTGCCCGCGCCTTCGATGCTTACCTTCGGTGATTGTTTTTAATCACCGAGTATACGGAATAAAGAAATAAGAATTACTTTGGAGTGTATATTGTATATATACTCCAAAGTAATTCTATAACCCTCGTGCACAATATTCCAATACGTTACCGTTAATTAACAGGATTACACGTTATCCTACCTTTAATCTTTTACCAATGTGCTCAGGGGAAATGACTTGAATTCCCATAAATAGATTACCGCCAGCAAAAATGGATCGCTCTCTTGGGATAACGTTTCATGGGTCTGATCGCCAATTAGCGTACTCAAACGTTTTTGTTTTAGCATTTTTATGAAATCCCATATTGTTAGCCTAGCTAATGGCATTTCCCATTAGTTGGGTCAACACTACGTCACCTCATCAGCTATAAAATGTCACTATATCACGTTATAGTTAAGGTGTAATGGTGATTATTGTTTCTGAACTAGTACTAGTATCGTTGATTTGATTTAATTTTATATATATATATATATATG